>NC_024131.1:10829575-10882035 GCF_000346735.1 Prunus mume | reverse complement strand
GGCCCCCCTTGCTTGCCCTTGCCTTAGACTTAGCCCTTGTGGGTGGAGATGCTCTTAGGGAGCCAGTTGGAGAGAAGGGAGGGCCTGTGGAGGTCGTCAAAGGGTAGCTATGGGAGAGAGACTTGCTGGGACTTTTTGTTTTTTGTTTTTTGGTTTTTGGTTTTTGGTTTTGAAAAAATATATATTAAAAAAAATTATTCTTTAATTTTATTTCTGAAATGCCCTTCACGTGAAATAGTTGGAATGGGTTGTCATGGTCTGTGGTGGGTCCCACAGTTGACACATCAACATTTAACGTTTGACCAGACAGTCAATCTAACGGATAGGGTGAATTGGTCATCTTTGGATACATTGGGTATGAAATTGATGAAATTGAAATCTCGGGGCCCATTTTGATACTGACCATAAACCTCTAGGAACTAAAATGTAGTTAATCATTTTCTTAAAAGACTTTTCCTATTGAGAGAAGCTATAATACACCAAACTCACACACACTACACGGATGCTAGGACTCGAACTCAGGACCTTTCATAGGGTAGCAATTGCTCCAAACCACAACACTAGTGTGTCCTTTACTGAATTTTATAGTTTGAAAAGCTTATAATTGATCAACTAACTACTTACCTAGTTATATCTTTCTTCTCAATATTGAAAGAGGTTGCAAGTTCAAGTCCTTCCTCTCCATTAGTTAAGAAAAAAATTCATAATTGACTTGATTTGGGCCTTGGTCATATCTTTGGAGTTAGTCTGATCCTACTTGGCTTAATTTAGTCTAGCCCATTAACATTGGCATTTGGTCCTACTGGACTGGACTTTTTTTTATTTATATTTATTTATTTAGAGTACAAGCGATTGGGGGAGAAGGCTTTACACAAATATTCATTATGACTCAGAATATTCATTTGAACCACTACCAACATGGATGGATGTGAAAGAACTCAACCAACTAAGCTATACCCCATTGATGACCTTAATTATTTTATAATCCCAACTGCTGCTATTCCCACCTCCAGTCTTATTTCTCCACCCCTATTTTAATGAAAAATTTGATAACAAGTTTAACCTTTTATAAAATAGCATGAAGACTCAGAGCCATTGATCTGCTTTACTTTCTTTCTTGAATCCCAAAGAGCTTGAACCATTTCCATATTGGTTGAAAATTAGATATAGACCTAAACCTATTTGGATTTATTAAGAATAGCCAAATTAGATATGGCAGTCACTTTGAACCAAGGTATGTTACTTTTGCTTCTTCTTTTTATTTTTTATTTTTTATTTTTTTTTATTTTTTTTGGTATCAATCAGTTTCTGGACAATGACAAATTGAACAAACTTTCTATATTTATCTTCTGTTCTGCACATTAAGACCAAAACTCTAACGAACAGGAAAAAAAAAACTTTGAAATAAGAATGAAGTTTTGTGATAAAAATCCCAAAAATTAAAACTTACATATAAAATGGATAATTTGACAATAAAGAAAATGGAAGAGCTGGGAGGATGAAAATTTTTGTGGGAGAATATTTGAAGTGTGGTTTCGTTGAACATATGCATTAAGGGTAGTTTATGAATAAATTTAGATGAGTTGGAGGACTAAATGGAACTCATCCATAAGTTTAGGGACCATTCCGGTCAAAAATTTATTGATTATTAGTCAAAATTGACAATTTTACCCCTCAAATTAAAGACAACAATGACTGAATTTGACGGTGGGACCAATTTGACATGAAAGAGAGAGTTGGAGGACCATTTTAGTAAAAAATTTAGTTGAATGACCAAAACGAAACTTGAGCATAAATTCAAGGACCATTTCCATCAGTATTCTATTTTCATTGAGTTTATATAGATGAGCAAGGATGGTAGCTTGTGGGTAGGTCTTTGATGGTGGGAAATTTGACATGTTGGAAATTCCTAATGAAAAAAGGGCAAACAGTCACTTTCAGTTTTTGTAGTTTGCTGAATTTTTCACTTTAGGTCATATAGTTTTAATTATGGTGATTTAATTCATGTAGTTTGATATCCTTTGCACATTAAGGTGATAAAATCGATAAAATAAAAATTATGGGGACTAAAGTGGTAAAATCGGTAAACTACATAGACAAGAAATCACTTTTGTCGAAAGAAAAGAAAAGGACAAAAGGGGGTTGAAGGCATTGCTTTCAAAGCATGAGTGCGTTGCTGAAGCATCAAATATGGAGGAGACGTGTCTTAAGATCGGAAGCATTTCCATCGACTGAAGTGCACTGCGGCTTAGACTCAAGTTTTTTGAGGGCCGGCATCAGTGCCTGAAGGCTCAAGTTACACACACTTGGGGAACATTATGTGCCGTTTTTGATGGACTTTGATGCAATAAAACAATGACGTTTTACCCTCTGGGGCGACTTTTGGAGACACTAAAATATTCCAAAAGGAATCAAAATAATGAAAAAATAAAGGATTTCCCAGTTTCTAGCCACGTTTAATGGGTTTCTCAGTTTCAATAACTCTTTTGTTTCGCTTTTTTTTTTTTTTTTTTTTTTTTTTTTTTTTTTTTTTTTTTGCTTATTCACAAAAGCAATTGCATTATTGAAGAGTTGAAATTGAGCAGAAGCTGGGATGTTGTTTTCTGTGCGTAATGAACGTGCAGCTAGCTAGAAGATGCATACGTCAACCTTGCTACGTCACTCATGGGATGTTAATTTCATTATTAAAGACTTTGATATAATCTTTTACTAAAGAAAATGTTTTTTTTTTTAAAATATAAACGATAATCTAAACTACAAATATGAGAGAGGGTTTCTCACGCACACACTATTAAGGTGCCATGTGGGTTTAAACCCAAGACCGTTGGTCTACAAGTCAATACTATTTTCCACCGGGCTATACCTTGTTGGCTTAAAGAAAATGTTATGTATAAAAATAGTTTGACAAATTACTGACTATTTATTAGTTTAGTGATATTTCTCTTTCATATGTCCGACAACATCGAGAGGATAATTTGTTTTGTTTCATTTGGATGATGCATTACATTTTATCCTTTACCGAATTTTCCTACTTTGGGTTTTTTATGAAAAAATTTTAACGAAGCCACTTTTTGCATTATGCAAGGTGCTATTTATACTCGTCTCTTTGGTGGAATGAAGTCTTTTATTTCTATTTTTTTTTATATAAAAAAATTAAATAAAAAGAGAGAGAGAGAGAGAGAGAGAGAGAGAGAGAGAGAGAGAGAGAGAGAGAGAGAGAGAGCCCGTATTGTCAACAATTACACTTTTAAGTGTCAAATATCTGTATTATTATTTGCAATTGTAATACTAAACCAACTACTCTCATCCAAACAATGGTCATTTGTGACCATGGGAGATTTGACATCTTCTAATATTGAGAAGACAAAGAGTTATGGTAACTCGTATCATGTTCAAACAAAAAATAGTATGTGAGGTGTATTAAGAAAAACAAGGAAGAATTCATGAACAAAAATTACTATACTCATATGATTGAATAATTTAATGGTGACCAATATAATCATCCTTCGAGTTATTGAAATCGACAAAAACACCCCACCTTACGAACGGATTAAAATACCAATTTAGAATTCAATACCCAATTTGTCATCACAAAATGCCCTAAAATCAAAATTTTATTTATTTATTTATTACAAAGATAGAATATTTAAATTTTTTAAAAACAGGCAAGATAATGCACCCACAACAAATCTTTACCACCACAAAGAGCCTAATCAGAACTAATTACGCAACTATCACAAGTTATATCATCATCGCATCCATATATAAGTCAAGTGAAGATAACTCCCACTAGATTAGATAATCAATGGATTTAATAAGGTGGTAGGTGACATAGCAAGCATGGCCACTTTGGTAACTCTCATCCAAATATCTTGATTATTATTTACAATTGTAATATTAAACCAACTACTCTCATCCAAATAATGGCCACCTTGGTAACTCTCTTCATGTTTTTTTTTTCTTTTAATGGTAAATGGGGGAGAATCGAATTTGTAACCTCTTCTATAAAAAAAAAAACTCATTAAATGAAGAGTTATGTACCTCCTATTATGTTTAAACACAAACATAATATGTGAGGTCTACCCAACATCTACTTCTCTCCCTCTCAAACTCTAGCCGCCACTCTTATCGTGCGCGCATGGAGGGGGGGAGGGGTGTCAGTCATTGCATTTCCTCCCCTCACCTTCACCATCTTCCTTCCTCCCATTCCTCACCCTTTTCCTCTTGCCTTCCTTTTGATTTTTTGATTGAGCTTGTGGTCATTCTAAACCCATTTGAGGGTTTGGTTGTGCTCTCCGCTTTGTGTTGGCCCCTTGTTTTACAGATTTGTCTTGGCGTAGTTTGGGTTAATTTTGCAGATACACGGGTTTAGGTTTTTTTTTTTTTTGTTTTTTTGTTTTGTTTTTGGTTATAGGTTCTTGTGTGGTTGCCGTTTTCCCCTTAATTTGGGCTTCGACGATGGTGTTCTTGTTTTCGTGGTTGTGACGACGAAGACTCTACTTTCTGTCATTTCGGTTGGTTTTGCAATTTTCTTGGGTTGTAATAATTACATCAACTCTTTGAGAGTTTGGTGTTTTGTTTGTCTTCAAGTCTCTACTTGTTTTTTTAATTTAAAAGTATAGTTATGTTAATATTTTTTGACATTGTGGTCCATGTCTGATTTGTTCATGCTTGTAGCTTTCATGCCGAACTTTCATCGCTTACTCTAAAAAAAATATATGCGAGTATCTAAAAAACAAAGGACACATCATTGAATAATTCAATGGTTACAAACAGAATCATCGTTTGAATTATTGAAATCGACAAAGAACACCCCACCTTAAAAAATGATTGAAATACCATTTTAGCATTCAATACCAATTTTTCATCATTAAATCAAAACTTCTTTTTTTTTTAACAACATATTTATAAAGATATTTTGACAACGGGGCCAATAAGTACTTTCAACAAAATTACACCATTACAGTAAGGCTCTTCATAATTAGGTATCAAACAAATCACAAATATAATCATCTGCATTCATATCAGTCAAACCCAAAACTTTCTCCAATCAAGTGGATACAATTGCCCCTAAATTAAAGGTTAATTGGTTAATCAGTTTGACCAAAAAAAAAAATTGGTTAATCAGTTAACTTCATTAGCTGGTTAGTGACGTAGCAAAAATGTAAACAAAGTACACATTTCTTTCGGGATCCACCAGGATGTGATGGGCTTAATTAATAAAATGCTACAAAATTTTATTTGAGGGATACTCTTTAGAGTACTCTATGAAATTTTTGTCAACGATCTAAATTATTCATTTTTCACATCTTCATTCAGAGATCATCCTTGCAAAAAAATCATGCAAATTGAAAATCACTGAGGTATCTAATTGAGACCAACAAAATCAATGAACACGGTGCTTCAAAAAAATACTTAAATTCCAAAAATTTAATTGAGCGGAATGAAATCGAATTCAATTGATTTTTTTGTAGAGAGATGATCTTTAAATGAATATCTACAAAATAGATAGTTTGAATTAGTGAAATACAATGCGGAGTGGGCCCTACAAGAGTATTCCTCAAATAAACTTATTTTAGAGATCCCTCAATGGAAGCTCTCTGATGTGAACAAGTTCACGAGATGAGTTACATCGATTGCATATTTATAGAGCCAATTTGCAGGGTGACGTGTGGGATTTTTAATTGTCCAAGTAGTTTGCAATTATTTTATGGTATATTGACATTATTCTAATTCCTTATTTTTTATGTGTTTACTACCGTATAGGTATTAAAATTATTCCAAACACATAAGAAATCAATATGTGAGTTCCACATTAACCAAGAATTGGATTAATTAAGGGAGTAGCTGACCTCATACGTATTCTTTCTTTCCCCAATTCCTAAAGCTAAATAATGCAAATGAATTTCCTATGGAGAGGAACATATAATATGTGGGGTACTGGCCCTTGTGGGAGTCTTGAGCTGCAGTCCAAATCTTGTGGCATTACATGAAAAGTTATTAATAAGCTTACCATTTTGAGATTTACAAATCCTCTCATTGCATACATCAATAATTAAGAATTTAATAAGCCAGTAATATGCACAAAAGCCTTAAAGAAGACTATAAGCAACAAGTTTTATATAGTATTCTATAATTTTTTCACGCAAAAAGAAGTTAGTGCATGATAAAGATAAGATCATCAATTCAATATACAATAATGTCTTGTTGAATTGTCAATATTCACAAGCAAAATATTATTCTCACTCCTACTTTGTCATTTTATCTTCTTTTCATGAGTATTTTAAAAAGAATAATAAGATATTAATTTGTGGAAAACTATCAACTCAAGGTGTGATAGCAATGGCCTATCCTAATTTTTGGTCCAGCAACCTTCCTAGTTCCTACCATTCTGGATCTTGTGGTCCCTTGGCCAATTGTCTTATTCTACTAATTAGTCGTGTCGTCAAGTCTTTTACTAAGGCAACAATAACTTGTTCTGTAAAGAGCATTTCCAGTTGTAAGTGCTTTTGCTAGAAGCACTTCTAAATTTTTCTATTTAAGTATATTATGAGCCACTAACTGTGAGATGATTGAGATAAAAGTTGGTAAAATAGTGTGTCAAATATCTGTATTATTATTTGCAATTGTAATACTAAACCAACTACTCTCATCCAAACAATGATCATCTGTGACCACAGGAGATTTGACATCTTCTAATATTGTGAACACAAAGAGTTATGGTAACTCGTATCATGATCAAATAAAAAATAGCATGTGAGGTGTATTAAGAAAAACAAGGAAGAATTCATGAAAAAAAAAGTACTAGACTCATATGATTGAATAATTTAATGGTGACCAATATAATCATCCTTTGAGTTATTGAAATCGACAAGAACACCCCACCTTACGAACGGATTAAAATACCAACTTAGTATTCAATACCCAATTTGTCATCACAAAATACCCTAAAATCAAAATGTTATTTATTTATTTATTATAAAGATAGAATAATTAATTTTTTTTTTAAAAGGCCGGGTAATGCCCCCACAAGAAATCTTTACCACCACAAAGAGCGTAATCACAACTAATTACGCAACTATCACAAGATCGCATCCATATGTGAGTCAAGTGAAGACAACTCCCACTAGATCGGATAATCAATGGATTTAATAAGGTGGTAGGTGACATAGCAAGCATGGCCATTTTGGTAACTCTCATCCAAATATCTTGATTATTATTTACAATTGTAATATTAAACCAACTACTCTCATCCAAATAATGGCCACTTTTTCATGTTTTTTTTTAAATGGTAAGTGGGGGAGATTCGAATTTGTAACATCTTCTTAAAAACACTCATTAAATGAAGAGTTAGTAACTCCTATTATGTTTAAACCTAACATAATGTGTGAGGTTTACCAGCGAGTGCTGCTATTTCCACACACCTGTTCTATTTCCCCACCCACCTAATCTTCTCTCCCACCATTTAATTTTTTTTTTTTAAAAACACAATCCTATCTTTCCACCCATCGATATTTCTTAACTACCCTTTAATTATTAATTCAAGCATTTATCCAGAACTCTCTCTCTCTTCATATTTATTAATTTATTTATTTTGGACGAAAATCAAAATATTCATTGAAAAGGGGGCAAAAGCTCCTAAGCACAGCAATGATTCAAACTACAACCAATAGCAAATCTGGAATACTGGTAGAAAATAAAGATCCTAAGGTGAAGCCTTAAACATAAGATTAAGATTTCTTGGACTTCTGTTTTTGTGTTCTACGAGATTAAGATTTCAATTAGTGCAAACAAACAATACAGGGCAATCTAATTGCCCTTTTATTTATTTGCTAGTTTTGTTGTCAATTCATCTCAAGGCAAAGGATTTCCACTTTTTCATCTGCCGGTGAAAAAGCTCATCAATTCTGGTGTTTTTGTTTTTGTTTTTATTTATCACAATCCGGTATGAAGTGGGTTTCATTTCATGCAGATTAAAGATAAGGTGTTACGGTGCCTTTTCTAGTTTATAAATAAATTTGGGTGGTAAATAAAATTGGGTTTTCCGATTCAGCTGTTCTTAGTTCTTGGGTTTAACATAAGTCCATAAAAGTCATTTTATAAAGGGGTAAATTTGTTTTTAAATTTATAAAAATAAGGTAGGTGGGGAAATAGAACAAAGGGGTGGAAATAGCAACACTCTTACCAGCATCTGCTTCTCTCCCTCTCAAACTCTAGCCGCCGCTCCTATCGTGCTCGCGCGTAGGGTGGGGTTGTCAGTCAGAGAATTTCCTCCCCTCTCCTTCACCATCTTCTTTCCTCCCTTTCCTCACCCTTTTCCTCTTGCCTTACTTTTGGTTTTTTGATTGAGCTTGTGGTCATTCTAACCCCTTTGAGGGTTTGGTTGTGCTCTCCGCTTTGTTTTGGCCCCTTGTTTTACAGATTTGTCTTGGTATAGTTTGGGTTAATTTTGCAGATATGTGGGTTTCGTTTTTCTTTTTTTTTTCTTTTTCTTTTTTTGTTATAGGTTCTTGTGTGGTTGCGGTTTTCCTCTCAACCTGAGCTTCGACAGTGGTGTTCTTGTTTTCGTAGTTGTGACGACGGCGACTTTACTTTCCGTCATTTTGGTTGGTTTTGCAGTTTTCTTGGGTTGTAATAATTACATCAACTCTTTGTGAGTTTGGTGTTTTGTTTGTATTCAAGTCTCTACTTTTATTTTTATTTAAAAGGTGTAGTTATGTTAGTATTTTTTGACATTATGGTCCATGTCTGATTTGTTCATGCTTGCAGCTTTCATGCCAAACGTTCATCACTTACTCTATAAAAAAAATATGTGAATATCTGAAGAAAAAAAAGGACACATCGTTGAATAATTCAATGGTTACAAACAGAATCATCGTTTGAATTATTGAAATCGACAAAGAACACCCCACCTTAAAAAATGATTGAAATTCCATTTTAGTATTCAATACCAATTTTTCATCATTAAATTATCAAAACTTCTTTTTTTTTTTTTTTTAACAACATATTTATAAAGATATTTTGACAAGGGCCCGATATGCACTTTCAACAAAATTACACCATTACAGTAAGGCTCTTCATAATTAGGTATCAAATAACTCACAAATATAATCATTTGCATTCATATCAGTCAAACCCAAAAATTCCTCCAATCAAGTGGATACAATTGCCCCTAAATTAAAGGTTAATTGGTTAATCAGTTAACTTCATTAGCTGGTTAGTGACGTAGCAAAAAATGTAAACAAAGTACACACTTCTTTTGGGATCCACCATCATGTGATGGGCTTAATTAATAAAATGCTACGAAATTTTATTTGAGGGATACTCTTTAAGGTACTTTAGAAAAAAAATTTCAACATTCTAAACCATCCATTTTTCACATCTTCATTCAAATATCATCCTTGCAAAAAATTATGCAAATTGAAAATCACTATAGTATCTAATTGAGACCAACAAAATAAATAAACATGGTGTTATAAGAAAGTACTTAAATTTCAAAATTTTAATTGAGCGGTCAAATGAAATCAGATTTAAGTGATTTTTTGTAGAGATGATCTTTAAATGAATATCTACAAAATAGATGGTTTGGATTAGTGAAATACAATGCGGAGTGAGCCCTACAAGAATGTTCCTCAAATAAACTTATTTCAAAGATCCCTCAATGAAAGCTCTTTGATGTGTACAAGTTCACGAGATGAGTTACATCGATTGCATATCTATAGAGCCAATTTTCCGGGTGACGTGTGGGATTTTTAATTGTCCAAGTAGTTTGCAATTATTTTATGGTATATTGACATTATTCTAATTCTTTATTTTTTATATGTTCACTAACGCATAGGTATTAAAATTATTCCAAACACATAAGAAATCAATATGTGAGTTCCTCATTTAACCAAAAATTAATTTAATTAAGGGAGTAGCTGACCTCATACATATTCTTTCTTTCCCCAATTCCTAAAGCCAAATAATGCAAATGAATTTCCTAGGGAGAGGAACATATAATCTGTGGGGTACCGGCCCTTGTGGGAGTCTTGAGCTGCTGTCCAAATCTTGTGGCATTACATGAAAAGTTATTAATAACCTTACCATTTTGAGATTTACAAATCCTCTCATTGCATACATCAATAATTAAGAATTTAATAAGCCAGTGATATGCCCAAAAGCCTTAAAGAAGACTATAAGCAACAAATTTTATGTAGTATTCTATAATTTCTTCACGCAAAAAGAAGTTAGTGCATGATAAAGATAAGATCATCAGTTCAATATACAATAATGTCTTGTTGAATTGTGAATATTCACAAGCAAAATATTATTCTCACTCCTACTTTGTTATTTTATCTTCTTTTCATGAGTATTTTAAAACAATAATAAGATATTAATTTGTGGAAAACTATCAACTGAAGGTGTGATAGCAATGGCCTATCCTAATATTTGGTCCAGCAACCTTCCTAGTTCCTACCATTCTGGATCTTGTGGTCCCTTGGCCAATTGTCTTATTCTACTAATTAGTGTCGTCGAGTCTTTTACTAAGGCAACAATGACTTGTTCTGTAAAGAGCATTTCCAGTTGTAAGTGCTTTTGCTAGAAGCACTTCTAAATTTTTCTATTTAAGTATATTATGAGGCACTAACTGTGAGATGATTAGTTGTCATTCATTAATCAGTTATTAAAATCAACCCTCCGCAAGGATTAAGGAAAACGCCAAGTCTTGCATGGTTGCATTATATTTATCCTTTCAGATAACAACGATTATCTGTTAAATTAATACTAATCAAAGCTCTCAGTGCTTATAAAAGCCCCCTGCACACCCTCACTAAGAGCCACAGAGAAAAGCCTGAAGCAGAGAAGAAAGATGGCATCTAGATTCATAATCTTCTGTCTGCTCTTCTTTGTGGTAATTATTTCTTTCATCTTCTGTCTGCTGTTCTTGCTCGCAATATACTAACAGTATACTTAATAACTGTGCACAAGAAATGACACACTAAAAGAAATTCAGTTGTTATTTGCTCTAATATTTGTGGTGACAAGTATATACTTATTAGAGCTTCTGTGTCACTTTGTTTTTTCTTTTGTAATTAAGTGGGGAGGGAATATTCGATCTTTTGACATTTTAAAATATTGAAAAAAGAAATGACACTAGATCGATAACTATTTTGTGTGTGAGTAATGCTAAGAAGATTACATTATTATACCACATTATGTGTCACCTCCCTAATAGAGGTACAACCCACTAGTAAGTCCTAACTATATTAGATAATATACAATTGTAATTTGTATTGTACAATAATATGGTCAATCTTAGTATTTTCCTTTTTGCGTATCTCATTATTAGATGATCATTGTATGCCCTGGTTACTAAAGTTAGATGTCAACTTGAATTTGGTCCCTACTCCCCGATTGTTAAATTCATAATTGTTTCTAAATAAATGGAGAAGGGATTTCAAACTTGTGACATCTTTTAATATTAGAAAGAAAAGTACCACTATAAGCTAGTTGGTGTTAAAATTTTACAATTGATATACGCATGTTTTGATTCATTACTTATTTTGCTTTAAGATCACAGGTTTTAAACGTTAAGTATTATAAAAAGATATTGCTATATAGCTTGCATAAGATTAATCATATCCTTGTCAGTGGGATATAGCTCAGTTAGTTGAGCACTTCTCCCTTTACTCATGTGGCAGAGGTTCGAAAAACCCCAAACAACCAATGAATATTTGTGTAAATCTCTCTCCCCCAATCGTTTGTACTAGGAAAAAAAAAATTACCATCCTTCATTTAATTCAAATCTAACATAAAATGAAAGAAACTTGTTTTAGAAATTTCTGTAATAACTGTGATTTCTCCATTAAGTCCTTGATAAGAAATTCTGAAGAAGGAACTATTTTATATTGTTTTTCTTGTTGTGACATGAACTAGTTTATTTTAATCAAGCTAAGCTATGTATCTCTCTTCTTAATTTGATAGGATCCATGTACTTCTTTAATAGGACGCATTGATCCAGAAAATTGCTACAGTTTCTTGAATTTCTTGATTATATAACTAAAAATACATGTAATTTAAATTGGAAATACAATTATAGTAGTTATAGAATAAGAGCAATATACTCAAATTTAAATAAGCACCTTATTATAAATTGTATAGATACTATTTGAATCTCAGGACAAAAAATGTAATGGTTATGTGTATTTATATACAATGTACTCTACTACTGCTAGTTCCTACATTTCTAGAAAGATTCAGCATACTATATAGTTGGTTATATATACATCGTCTATGGTTGCAATTTTGTCGGCAATCTTCAAATTCTACTTGTTTGTGCACCAATTCTCCATAAATTAAGAAAGAGTGAAAAAGTCTCCATCTATGGCAGCATCCTCATCTGGAGTAAGCCATGGAGACTGATCCCTAGCTTTTATTTTATTTTATTTAAAGAAATTTAAAAAACATTCTAGCAATGTTCTTCTTTTCCAAAAAAAGATGAAATTAGATGTCTTTTTAAGTAATTAATTTTAAAAAATGAGGTGGAACGAAAAATGGGAATGGAGTAATGTATAATGCCTAAATTTAATCTTCTTTTTTTCTTTCTATTTCTTGTTATTCAAATGTAGTGTGGTCACGCCAATGGAGCAAGGGATGTACAACAATACAAAACCGCATATGGAGCTACAAAAAACATGAAGGAAGCGGAGGTAAGTGATTACATAACTAGTTATGAGACTACACAACACAATGTTAAGCATCACATGATCCTTACATAACTAGTTGCATGTCAACTACAGGATTCGTCATATGGGCCTTATATAACTCAGTACAATTCTGGGCACAACTCAAAAGAAGCAGAAGTGTCATACATAACCAGTTATGGAACCAAAGAAGGCAGAAAAGAAGTTGAGACTCCTTACCTAACTCAGTACAATTCTGGGCACAACTCCAAGGAAGCAGAAGTGCCATACATAACTAGTTATGGAACCAAAGAAGGCAGAAATGAAGCTGAGACTCCTTACATAACACAGTACAATTCAGGGCACAACTCAAAGGAAGGAGAAGTGCCATACATAACTAGTTATGGAACCAAAGAAGGCAAAAAAGAAGCGGAGACTCCTTACATAACACAGTACAATTCAGGGCACAACTCAAAAGAAGCAGAAGTGTCATACATAACCAATTATGGAACCAAAGAAGACACAAAAGAAGCTGAAACACCCTACATAATGAGTTATGGAACCAAGACAGGCACAAAAGAAGTTGAGACACCTTATGTAATGAGTTATGGAACCAAAGAAGTTGAAGTGCCGTACATAACTGGGTATATTTTTCCACAAGCCAAAAAGGAGTCAAAGGAAGTTGAAACGCCTTACATAACTGGGTATATTTCTGCACAAGGAAAAAAGGAGTCAAAGGAAGTTGAAACGCCTTACATAACTGGGTATATTTCTGCACAAGGAAAAAAGGAGTCAAAAGAAGTTGAAACGCCTTACATAACAGGGTACATTTCTGCACAAGCTGCAAAGGAAAAGGCTATAACCAAATGTAAACATCACAAGCATGTAAATCGACCTTCCTCTGACACCAAAAACTCACAAGAGCCGCCATTGAAGGGACATGAACATCATCATATGCATACACATTCATCATCTCCCATGGATCACACTGAAGCATTCAAGGTAGGCTTTTTCACATTCGATGATCTATACAAAGGTAAGATAATGCCCCTAAACTTTCCCAAGCAAGAACATTCTCGTTTCTTGCCTAAAGAAGTAGCTGATTCCATTCCATTCTCAATGCCACAACTTCCGCACCTTCTCCAACTCTTCTCGATCCCACAAGATTCTCGAGATGCAAAACACATGGCATATGCACTCGAACAATGTGAGATGAAACCCATCACAGGGGAGACCAAGTTTTGTGCCACTTCTCTAGAGTCCATGACAGAATTTGTTACCAAGATCATTGGTTCTGGTGTTAGCTTCAATATTCTCTCAACCACACACCCCACAACATCAACTGCCATCACACAAAGCTACACTATTTTGGAAGAACCCAAAGAAGTTTTAGCTTCCAAAATGGTTTTTTGCCACCCAATGGCTTATCCTTACTCGGTTTTCTTCTGCCACAACTTTGAGAAAGACACCAAGTTCTTCAAGGTTTCACTTGAAGGTGAAAATGAAGATAAGGTGGAAGCTATGGCTGTTTGCCACATGGACACATCTGATTGGGACCCTAACCACAGTTTGTTTGGCCTGCTGGGAATCAAAGCTGGTGCCTCTTCTCCAGTGTGTCATTTCTTCCCTGAAAATCATCTTGTTTGGATCCCATCACCAACTAAAGCTACTATGTGAGTAGGTAGCAATGTTCTTGAGTCTTTGTTGTTTGTATCATATTTCATGTCATGTGTGTAGAATAATGATCAGTTGCCAAGATCTGGCACTGTGATCAAGCATTCATGGTAATGTTTGGATCCTTGATATGCTTTCTAATTTGTTGTTTGTAAGAGCAAGTTTCATGTTAAGAAGACCTCAAGTGCCTAGATGTGATCTTTATGTCAAACAAGTTGTAACTTGTATCCACAACTCATTTCCCTAATTTCTTTTTTTTTTTCCCTTCGAACTTAAAAGTTTTCTTCAACCTATATGATGGGATGCAATGAGAACGCCATGTCATCAACTAAAAGAAGTGACATTCATTGTCAAGAAACCTACATTTCTTTTTAACAATTCAGATGTTGGCAATCAATATCATAGCTCTTCTCGCTTTTTAATTCTTCTTTCCTAAAAGATTACAATATTTTGAGTATTAATCTTGGCTTTTACTTGCTCTAAACACTCCCAATTGTAAAGAGAAATAACTCATTTGTGTTAATTTGAAGTCAACTATTTTTGTAACGCCAAAAAAGAATTAACTAGTTTTTTGTACCCAAAAAAAAAATGAAAAAGAAAGGACAACCTAGATTTTTGTTTTTTCACCAAGAACCACCTAGCTTTACTTAACAGGGAAACAAATGGAGTATTCATGACTTCATGCATATTTTCCTCATGATTTTGAAATATGAGGAATGCTTAAGCAACGATCTACTATGGCAAAAGAATATAAGATTACAACGCAGAGAAATTAAGCCTATTTCAGCCCTTCGTACCCTCAAGCAATCCCTTTCTCTCAATAAATATTCCACATACACTAACAAACTCACACTTTCTATAGGTTACATCAAGTAACCCTGGTAACCTAGGTCCCATGCTAAGCTAACCTCTTTGGTAGTCTCATTACCACCCAATATCGAAATAGGAAACATGCGATGGGCTAACCATCGTCCATCAAGCCTTACCAGTTGGTTCGCATCGAAACTGACCAAACTTTAATACCGTTGTGGGCCGGCCGGTCGAGCCTAGTCTCCGACCAGTCTCCCGTTACCTTTGATCACTAATTCAAGACGTTATTCCAACATGCAGGAGGATGTTAGTGTGTATGATGATAAGTGTCATCAAATTAGCTACTAGTTGCATTTTTATGGTACAATTAGAGTTTGTTACTATAACAAACGAATTTATCTGAGCAAATAATACAAATTTTCTTTACTCTCTCTTCTTTATTCTTACTCTCCATTATGTATTATATATTGATTATAAAGTGCAATATATATTATTTAAGTATTATATTCTTATATTCTTATTTAATTTTATTTTTTTTATCGGAACATGAACCAATTATATTACGAAGATATGAACCAAAAAACAGAGAAGGATCATAAGGGAAATTTTTGTTGGAAGATGCTATGAGTCATCTTTTGTTATAAGACATTTGTTCAAAGTTATTTTAGAATAAGCACCTTCAGTTTTGTTTCACCTTGAGAAATTGTCAAATTTCTTGTTTTAATTGGTTGAAATACATATATGACAATTGTCACCTTGAGAAATTGTCACCTTGTAATTGGTTGAAATACATATATGACAATTTCTTATTTTAGAAATTGTCAAATTTTTTCACCTTGAGTTTTGTATATGATTTCCATGGCCATGTTACATAGAAATGTATTTCAACCAATTACATAGACAAAACTCAAGGTGAAAAAATTTGATGAATAAAGACTTTCAAATAAATGTTGATGCGCATTTACCAATTTTATGAGACAAAAGAAACAAAAAATTAAAACTATCAACCTCAATTGATTTTTAAAAACTAGGCTTAAAATACAGAGGAATTAACCACAACTAGCTATCATAATTCATATAAATAAAACTAGCAACTCATAATGAACTTGAGTAAAGCTACAATGAGGTGACATATTGAAATCAGGAAAAAAAAAAATTTAAGGTCTAAAACGGTTCTCATAAAAAAAAAGTCTAAAACGGTAACTTTAGATTTATAAAAGTAAAAAAATACCATTGCGAAATCCGTAAGCATGTCATCGTGAGTCAAATAGAATACACTCAATTAAAAAATAACATATCAAATCATATACCAATTGCCAAAAAATAAGGGCATAATTCCACGACCCAATTGCATTTGTGTTAAGTATTAACAAAAAAATGAAAACTTGAGAACTTATATAACTGGTAACTAATTTTTAAAAAAATCTGGGTACATCAGTGCGCCTGGTCCACTATAGAAGGTGCCTCGGTCGCAGATACACAATTCTATTGTCAGGGAACCTGTAGTTGAGAAGGAAAATGGTATCTCATTTTAAGATTGATTTGATGTGGACGGCCAAGTGTTTTCCATTAAACAGAATACAACTTGCGACGAGTAATCTTTGGCTACCATAATTCCTTTGTTGATAAATTACACGCCATTTTATTCTTTATTGCGCATTAGAATTCTTTGACATGTATTATTCCCTTTGCATTTTCATTCTGTTGACATAAGATATTTTGTTGGATTTTGATTCAAAGCATACCGGGAAAATGGGTTAGGATTAGGATTATACTAGGTCAGTGGTTCAAATATTTCCAATGTAACCAAAAGACGAGCTAAGCTAATCATAAAATTCTACGCAAAATCCTTCGTTTTCTTCCTTTCTTTTTTTATCGAAATCTTGACGTCCATGGATGGACAGTCATAATTCACACAACTATACCTTATAATGTCATCTACATATTTTATTCAAGGAGTGCTTGTAACTTGGTTTCATTAATCACTCGGAAGCAATAAATTTTGAATGCCATATATGAAAAATAACTACAAACTGTATTTTTACAAACCTCACGAGGAATTCCATCCCTAGAATACAATGATTTCAATCTCATGCCGTTTTAACAGTCCTCTCAAACCTACAAAGTGGAGATCCCTCGGGAAAAAAAATTGCGGCTATAAGACAATAATAATTACTATAAAATACAAGCAATCATGTACATTTGTAGACAAGCTCCAAAGCTCTCCTCTTGTTTACTTCTCAATGCCCTGCTGCAGATACTGTATCAAGTCGTAGCCAGCAGTTGTCCATTTGTTGTAGGCATCTGTGCATACATGGATCATAAAATTGGCCGCCTCACGCTCACTCATCTCGGGATGAAATCTCTTACGAAGATTTCCAATCGGATCTCCCCTACTGAAGCAAGGCAGTCCACTGTCTAGCATTAACGAAACTGTGTTGATGATCCCATCCATGTATCGGCGGGCAGCAAGGTAACCCTTAACGCACAAGCTGTGGACATATTATACAGAACAGAACATGATTTTAAAATTTTGGCGGAATAAAAATTTCAATGTAAAAAGATTACCCAGGAACACTACCTCACAAATTGGTTCCAGGTGTCACTCTTCATAACCCCAGAAGGGTCTAGCAATTGTGTCATCTCGTGGCTAAGCTTAAAGTGTGCACTTTCAAAGCGCATGTTTCCACCCGGTGAAGTTTCCAAGATGAAACCAAAATCAATATGAACAAGCCTTCCAACGCTGCATTGTCAGGCATGTTGACATCAGTTTTAAATCAAGTATTGTATAATCTTATATGCTTCAATCCAAGTAATAGCATTTGGAGATGGCTTATCATGCATAAGGGGTTAGAAGATTAGTTTTGAGTTTGCCACGTTGTCATAGTACAGTGCTTACTAACTCATATATTGACAAAAAGAAAAACGTTATGGAAGAAAAAGAAAGGATAGATCAGATTCCTACTTGTCAAACAGAAGATTCCCATTGTGTCGATCCTTTGGTTGAAGTAAAAGGCTGGCAACGGCATAACCGGCACTGCTAATGATGAAGTTTTCACGTGCAGCTTCAAAGCTGGGAGAGCCAACAGGGCCATAGTCCTGTTGAAAAATCTCATACAAACCACCATCAGTGGTTTCACCCATCTGACTTCTGCTCCGTGTATTAGGTACAACCTGCAAGACAAAATATATTGAGAAAACAACTAAATATGCACGTACTACTATGGTCAGAAACAAAAACAAAGAAAAAAAAACGAGGGATTTCTTTCCACTAAGTAGATTACAAAAGATTTTAAAAAATAAATAAGAAAAACATGTTGTACCCCATCAAGTCCCTCATACCTCTAAGGGCCCTTGGACATAATCAATGTAGTTCTGAAAATTTTACTTTGACGACTCATAAAACCTTTCCTTTTGAATTACTTTCTCCAAATACCGGAGTCCAAAACTATGCCAAAGAATTAGACAAAGACAGAAGTCAAATGTCGCCCGAAGCTTCGGAGATGTACATTAAAGATTTGTCCATTCAGGGGATGCCTTGTCCCCTGAATTGTAGTTTTCTCTCCTGTATTTGTTAAAAGCTGTGGTCCTCATCAAAATCAAAATAAAAAATGTAGCCTGAAGCTTGCCTAGCATGTAAGGTGCTGAGAAGAAATGTTAAATATCTATTGCTTATATGGTATCCTGGAGATTAAAGAATAAGATCTCAGCATAAGAACCAGCAAAGTAGCACATATGCAATGCATGCATGCATTTGCAGACACGTGCACATGCATGAACCTAGTAATTGGGTTGAAAGAGATTCAAACCTCAATAATTCCTCTCTCCGGGCCAGTTGGGAGTACACCATATGGAAATAAATAAAGATTAATTCCAACTGATTCAAATATGTCTCTAAGAAGGGAAATCACTTGAAGAGCAAGAACATCCTGGCGACAATCATCTCCAACCTTGAAGAAAAGGAGCTCAGTTAAGCCATGAATGAAGAAAAAAATTCCTGGTGTCAAATTTTCATAGTAATAAATAAGAGATCACAACTTTCAAATCAGGAAAACTAAAGTTGTTTGCACCATGTAACTTATTTATTCCATTATAATAATAAAAAAGTTAAAGAAAAGGTTAAAGAAAGGGCTGGGGAGCAGGTTGGTTGATTTTCATCAAGGGGTAATGAAAATGGATCTTCTGTGGACCATAGGTGGTTTTGAACAAAATACCTTTTATGGGTCTAATCAATTTGAAATGTAAGTGGGTAAGCTTACCTTGAAAATACAAGCTTGAGGTTTTACATCATTATGGTCCCCACTCCGATCAATAACATTAAATGTTATCATTATAGGAACTTTTGCTGCAGATTGCAAGGGTATTCCACTATCTACCTGAATACCCCTGACGAGCTTGTTAGGAGCAGTTGGCAAATAGAGATCCTCTCCCTCAAGTTCAATTTTCTCCAACTCTCTGGTAAAGCACATTGCCTATTAGCTTCAACGGCATACACATAGATGCATACATAGAGACATAAATATATGCATGCATGTGCTTATGCTTATGCATGTTTTTAAACTATCTACGTTTGCAAGCATCAAAAGTCCTTTTTTTTTTTAAGGAAACATCAACAGATTACAAGCATACCTCCGGATACCAGCTCGACGTTCTTCCTTTGGAAGTGGAAAGAGTACACCAGAAATAGATGTAACCTTGTCAAAGAAATCAAATTCTCTTCGAAACACGTCAAGTGCCTTGGGAGTGAAACCATCAATAATATGCTGTCTGACGAGCGGCAACAATTCTTGAAAGGAACTATTCTGAAATGACAGCATCAATAAATACAAGTTATTAAGCAACGAATGATCGAGAAACCCAGACTATGTGAATGCATGCATATATCTATTTTAATATAGTAGCTTTTGTAGTAGTGATACAACAATAATGCAAACATATCTAGTTCTACCCATATATGGCCAGGTATGGATACCGAATGGAAGTACAATCTTCTGGTGATGCAATAGGTGTTTGATAATGGACTAGGCAGTTTTCTTTTCTATCGGTTAAAAATGATAACACCACATAAGCAAACTAGTACACAAATTTCTTACGCCACAACTACGCACACTGAACCTGACTTAAAATTATTGGGTGAGGCTTCAAACTAGATTAGAAGCCCAGAATGAAAAAGTTTAATCTAAGTCATGACATTACCCAAAAACACATCTCAACAACATGTAATCAACAACACTTGCACTATTTGAATACCATAGAAAGTTATTAAAAGAAATAATACAAACCTTTTAATGAAAAATTTCAGCTTCTATAAGCAATAAAATTATCATTGCAAATGTTTTTAAAAATTCACTTGCAGATATGTAGTATACAACAGCATGCAGCATACTGGTTAGCCTCTTATTTTATATATCTTTCTAATATAACTTTATTTATCATGTATTGTATAGACTTAACAATGCAATGCTAAATTCGTTTTCAACACAATGCCAACCAACAGACTCGACGTTAGACATGAAGGAATAAGCAGATATTAGTTATCAACTTTCTATATAAAATCAAAATGTATGGCATCCAAAAAAAAAATTTTGAAGAAACAAGGCCAGTCCCAATTCCCAGATTCTAGTCAGACCTTCACAGGGACAGCATCTTTTCCTGATTCTGGAACAAACGTCTCACCCTGCCATTTTTTAACACACAATCAAACTCTCAAAGATAAAAATACTTTCGTGTGTTTGTGTGTGTGTGTGTGTGTGTGTGTGTGTGAGAGAGAGAGAGAGAGAGAGAGAGAATCTGGCTTCACCTGTAAGTGCCATATTAAAATATGGGCAAATATATCACTTCTTTGAGTTGCTCTAAGCAGATATCCTTCCACTAACCTCTGCAAAACAATTTAAGTAGAAATCAGATACATAAAGAAATACTTGCAAAAGACAGAGTATGTGGAACAATGTTAAACGGGTTTGCAACTCCAGAAATATGGTCAAATTAAGGATCCTCAAACGAGTGCTACTATCCTCAAATATTCAATCAATCTGGGTTACAGAACTGCAGTTGCACCAACTATCCCCAAATATTCATATAGAAACTAAATAGAGATAAATAGCATAAGCATATAATTACATATATATAAGTATGAAGAAATTATAACTATAATTAAAAATAAAAAGATAATGTAATAGATATGACCTCAACTCTGATTTCAATTTCTACTTTCAAATAATTTAATTTGTGTTTTGTATTTAATAATGCATATATTATTTTTGGAAAATATGTATGCATGAATTGACAAATTACATGCACGTTTTCACAGATGAGACTGATGGATGAGGAGGTTCTTTATTTATTTAAGTAGAAGTGCATACTGAAAGGATTTTTCATCAGAATCCTGGCCAGAATTTGGTCACGCATTCTTGACAATGTGTCAACATACCATCACTAATAATAAAGTTTTTCTGCAATATAAGTTAGACATATATCAAGATATTCAACTTTGTGGTTGGGAGATGCCAACACTTTATTGGACCCGTACTCATTTCACCCATTAGAAACTCCTCCAAATTGTATTTGAAATAACAGTTTTATTCATTTTCTGAAATCTAAAATATAAAATATGCAACAACCAGATTAAAGTTTTCAGAAATTGTGATATGTTTATTTAAAATAAACCAAACTTTAAAAAGAAAAAACTCAATCGGGACTAGTGAGGACCACTGAAGTTCACCCCAATATGAAGTGAAAGTTATAGATATTATTCTTCAAACAATCAAAACGAATCCTATACTTGGGAGTTTTAGTAGGAGTTTATAGTATGAGATTGAGAATTCAAGGATTCTAGAAACTTGATTGGGAATTTAACAAGAATGAAGAATGGGATACAATAAAGTAAAAACTGAGCTTTAACTAATGCAATTCAATCCCATTCCTAATATAACACTGAATGAAAACAAATGTAGCTAAAGGAATTAAGATTGACTAGTTCCATTAACTCACCTCTTCATCATATCGCAAAGCCTGCACTAGCTGTGGCATGAAGAAAGTTACTCGTTCAGGAGGATAAGACTCCAGAACTCTAAGAACATATGCCATGACACGAGGATGCCCCTTATATGCAGGAGTAAGGAACTCAAGAGCTTGTGTGATTGAGCAAGCAGCCCAGTGTGGCAACTGTTGCAAAAGCGCCGAGTTTTCATCAACTGCTTTTGGGGTAACAAAATATGGCAATGCTTCAGGAATGGATCGGATATCCAGTATATGTGACTGCGAAATAACCCAGTTCGATCAAGATGTATTAATGTATAAAGATCCCAGGAGTAACAAATGGTAATAAGGTTGATATCAACATAAAATTTATAACAAATTTACATTTCAATACTTTCAGAAAAGAAACAAGAACGCTTGCTAAAAATGAGGTATAAAGGCAAAGTTATTATAACTGGATATGGCCAACCTGCTGATTGTATTTAACCATTCAATTCAAAATACAGAGATTTTCTGGACTGTAAAACATTGGGCTGGTAATAGTGGTTTCAACTAAATGGGGGTGTTTTGCTCCTTTTTACAAAGCTGTTTGAATGGCACGATGCAGGCATGCAGACATGTCTGTCTAATAGGAAACTTGTAAACATGTATATACATTATTACATATGCATAAACATAGCAACAGATTACTACTGCTAAAATATTGCAAAGTAACCCTTCCTCCTACAACTTAAGAACACATTTATACACCCGTAGCAACAGATTATTAATACCAAAACACGTTAACAAGTGACTAAGAGTTATAACAATAGCCATGGAGGATGCCGTTAGGTCATAAACTGAATTTAAACCATAAACTACGAATTGCTCAGCTAATTAACAGTATTTTCTTGACAATTCGTGGCATCCGCCGATCTGAAAATATGCAAGCATGCTAATCATAGAGAAGTCTAGCGTCCCACTTATAAACAAGATGACAACAAACTTCTCACATATCACAAGTGTTTAAGACACTCAAACAATTTTACTTGCTCATCTCGATAAGCCAAACCCAAACTTTACAATTCGTACTCTCCCTATTACAGACAGACATACCTGAACCAGCTGGGTTACTTCAGCCTTCAAGAATGTGTTTGTTGGGAACCGCGAGGCCAAGGATAAAGCAATTCGAGGATCCACAGCAAAGGCAGTCCTAGCATGCTCAACCCATTTCTCTGAACTAATTTTTTGCTTAGAATACGCACTCTCCCTGAGAGTAAGAACAAAACACAATTCAAAAGAAATAAGTTAAAATTCCCATGGAACCATGGGTATTGAGAAAAGGTTCTAACAACTTTACAATGTGATGAATATATATGTAAATAAAAATTACTTCGTATTAGTGGGTTGCGACCAAACTTCAAGCCTGTCAGCCTCATGCTGGCATAGCATCAAAAGTAACTGCTTCCGTTTTTCTCTTCCCGCAGCATAGTTCTCCATCTGACCCCAGACAGGGTGATATTGATCGTTCTGCAAGTAGTAAGTGACTTTATGGATATATTGCAAAAAACAAACCTTACGGTGTCCAGTAATAGGAAAACAAAAAACAAAATAAGAATGTGCATTAGACATCATCTTCATGCAGAAAAAAACCATTGGAATGTACGCTGCAAACATGGTTATCTTACCGCATCAACCAAAGTGGTCCCATTTTCTCGTCCCCTCCCTTTCGAATCAGATTGGACTGCTGCCTCTACTCGCTCATTCGAAAGGTAGTGGACAAATAAAGAGACAGATTGAGCTTCACTCTGGGAAAAATTCATATAGTTTGTGTCATACCATTCAGGCTCGTATGCAAACCAACCCAGAGAGGTCCTGTAGCATGCATCAAGAGAAACTTTCAACCAAATTGGGAACTGTACATGTATTCAACTTGAACAAAAATTATTCAAAACCTTACTGGCTTGACACCCTTTTATATGAGAAATTTCATATCATTATTTGGCAGAGAATATACCAAAAACTAAAGTATTAAAACTACGAACTCCATAAAATAGGGTATTTCCCATCCATTCTTGCAGCCAAATTTCCTAATACAGACCAACAATATAAATTTCACAAACTCGGTGACTAAATTCAGAGTCATAAAGCTCCAAAACTATAAAAATTAAAAATAAAAACAAGAAATCAACACATATAACTAAAATAACAAGTGCGACAACAAATTCTGCAACGAATAAAAATGAACAAAGTTGCAGTAATGTAGGACTGTGGCAAAGCAGTTCCAGAGCAGCGAGCATAGCATATAAAGAAATACAAGCTCCTACATCAACCTTCAATATATTGGCATACCTATGGATACTTAACAAGAACATATTACAACATGCTACATAACAAGTACATATTACGCAAAGGCAAGTAACTCCACTACAAAACAAGTACACATTACAACATCCAAGCCAAGGTGCACTCATATGGTTGATGAAGTGCAAATAAATCTAATAATGCCCAATAAAATTGACAGTAAAAGACATAATTGCAGTAACCTATAAATCCGGTCTTCCAGTAACTGAAGCCCTGTTTTAAAGTTCTGCAAATTGCGCTGGGATTGGCACGAGCAGAACTTGAGCCCAAGAAGCATGACAGTGAAAAAAGTACCAGTAGCTGCAGGGTGGTGTGAAAAATTCCAGGGAAGCTTTGTCATCCCTTGTAACATTCGTCCAAGGAGCAAGAGTTGCTCAACGCTGTTGTGTCGAACTACCTATACAGCCAATCAATACAAAGAGAATATATAGGTCAGCACGCATAAACCAGTTAAGAACCACAAGTTGCAACATAAAATAAATGAGAACCATTTTCCTAAAATTAATTTCTTTTCTTTGAGGATGCATACTCCAACAGTTGGAAAATCAAAATTAAATAAATAACAAAACGTTAAAAACAAGAAGAATGACACATACACCCCATACACCATAGTTATAAATAGTTTCCTAGTATCAATGTCTTTTAGAGCTGTTAAAGTTGCCAATAAAGAGAAAATTTAATTCCCAAACACAGTAACACAAACTAACTTAAGAGGTGAATAGTTACTTCAAAATAGTTATTATCTACTCGTGCATGCAATGAATAAAATTCCTAACCTCAAAGCGATCAATGAAAAATCCAAGCCATAATCTATGAGCCATTATTTGCTCAACAGGATCAATTTCAGGCTCTGCTTCTGGCTCTCCAGGAGAAAGGTGAGGCCTTAATTTTGCAGCAGGCCCAGAATATTTCACATCCGAAGCAAAGATACCACGTTTTGTATCAATGGTCCATAACCATGCATCAACAAGCTCCGCAAGGACTAGAGATCCCAATTCAGGCGCAGCAGACACTAACCAAGTCCAAACAAAAACACCAGTTTCCATTGCATCGGGCGTGGAAATGTAAGCAGGACACCAACAGAGAAGACGGAGAAGTTGGGAGAAGCCCTCTACATTTGATTTTGAATTAGAGCCCTGGAAAGCAAAAACGAAAAACAAAACTAACAAATCTGAGAAAGGAACATGACGCCTTAGGAATAAGCATGCAAGAATGACGGGAAATAACATGACGCATTAAGAATTGAGCATGTAATAATGTAGAGAAATAACACATATTTACCAGATTTGACAGCAGTAAAGCAGTTGCCTGGGAACAAGTCTTGCGAAATTGAGACTTGTCCACTTCCACACCTTTCTCTGCAGCATTAACAAATTGCTGTAGTAAACGCACAAACTTTGTGAGCAATATCCCATTGAATTGATCATCCTCAGCTTGTGTCTGTTGAGGAAATGCTCCGGAGATCAACCTTTGAAGGCCAACACCAAGCCCAAATCCAGTTGGTGTGGTGCCAGATTGAAATCCACCAATGCTGTTATACAAGCTTCTCATGCCAGCAATTTCTCCTGCATGGTTGCACTTCACAGTTGCACTGACTATACCAGTACTGAGCACCTCCAAATTGAATGCTTCTGTTAATTTTAAGTTTGCTCCTGATGCTGCAGCTGCAGCAGCCATTACTGCGGGAATATTTGCTGTTTGTATGCCATTCCAGCAATCAGTTTTACCTGTGCCAATTCGTATCTCCGATAAAAGAGAAACCACATCAGTTGTATGCTGTGCTCTTTGCCATGTGTTTGCTTTACAAAGCTTTTCCTGCAGTATGCAAATAGAAGAAAGGAGCAATCAGACCCAAAAAAAAACCAACTAACATGAAAAATTAGGTCTAGGTGATGTTTGGTAACCCAAAATTATGAGCAGAATTTTAAAAACTCGACACATAACAGATTTATGTTCATTTGAGAACATTCCAATGTTTAACGTTTAAATTTTAGCTTGTTTGATACTGTCTAACAATTCAGCACATGACAAAAATTATTGAATATATTTAGTATAGCTGAATGCTGAAAAGAGTGATATCCAGCTCCTTCCATCCTTTGGCATCACACCAGAGCTTTCCCGGAATTAATCCAAGAGGTGTCTTGGACTCACTCCAATTAGTGCAACACAACCCACAACCACCACTATCACCATTACCATTGTTATCCTGACTATCACTCGTAACATTATATTTCTGGTTGTAATACATAATAATTTAATTAAGAAAAATCTGGTGTTTGTTTGCTAACATCCTCAATCTGTGTACAAGTATCATATATACCTTTCCACATAAAGGATTACACTTTAAGCTTCTTGGGTTGTACATTAGGAAGTTATTTATTCACCCAAATATATTAGTTCATTTCTTTAAAAAATTATGTTGACTATATTCTCTACTTTTCCATTTTCAGAAGAAGCACACTTTTATTAAGAATAAGCACAAAGTACAATGCAGTGGACCAAAAAGTTTCAGGTTGAGTACATCCAGCACTTGTATTCAGCTCTTAAAAGTCAGTATGTAAAATTCAAAGATCAGTTTTCAGTACTTAATTTCTAGTTTCAACAAACAGCACCTAAAAGGATTTGTAGATACATTAACTTACGCTGCTGAACTACGCACGTACAAGTAGTATACAACAGTAATAAAGAAGGCATAATATCTTAAGAACAGAATATTCTAAAGCAGGTACTTAAAGATACATTTGAAGTCACTGTTGATCAAAAGAGATAAGAAGTGACTGTTGGATAAGATAGCAAACTGTGCACTACCCATATGTTCCAACCCTCAAAGCAAAACAATTGTCATTCAGAGGGGGTTCTCACTGATTAAAATGATATCATTTAGCAATATTGGACTGGCATACCACATGAATGCTCACGCATTTGACAATCAGAATATACTTATACTGACTTCATACATAGAAAGTATAGTAGTCAACCTGTAGGAGACCCTGGCTAGAGCAAGGAGCATATGAAAGTGATTTGATGATCCACTCTCGAACAATCTTTTGGTACAAAGAACGAACTGTCACCACCCAACCAGGATCATTGACAACAGTTGAAGAGGAATCATTATGAATTGAAAATAGCAGGGAATCCACACAAGATGAATTCCACAAGACCTGCATTCATGCCAATTGAGTTTTTTAAACTTTATTAGGCAAGTTCAATGACGATTAGAACTGGGAAACAATGAGATAAATGACTAATTTTTCCAATACAATCCTACCTGTGGAAACCTATCTTTAAGCTGGCTCAGCAAGATCACAGCAACATCCCGAATGTGTTCCTCTCTATGTGACATACTTTTGATGAGAAAGCAAGCATGGGCAGAAAGAGTTGACTCCCTAACCTCAGCTTCATTTCCTGTTTCAGATATCCGATCTTCCTGAACCCAGATCAAAGCAGCAGTGATGTTGACATGGCAGGCACATGCACGCAGAATAGGAGCAGTAAAACAAACATTGTACTAGAACAAAACTGTAAACTGCACTTCTAATAATTTACATTGTTATTTAAGTTGCTATTTATTTTGCATGAAAAATGCATCCAACAATATTAAATAATTCACATTCAGACAAGAAGAAATAAATATAAACTGAAGCTATCTCAACCACGGACTTCAGTTTCGATCGGTACTCCAAAAGTAGAAAAACATATATATTACTGAAAGTTCTACAAACTTCAAAACCAACCAATTGCATCAATGTTACGTATAAGCTTTGAAAAATAGTTTTGTTCTTAATCAAAATTTGCATTTAAAGTGGGAAAAAGTTGGCGTTATGCTCGGTGCTCCACTAATAAGACTCTGAATCTTAAATACAATATGTAAAATTTTCTCTGTTCCATTCCATGTTGTGTATGCTTTATAACAATATAAGAAACCTTGAGAATGCGAGATAAATTTTATTAATGAGAACATGCTGAGACATGGCAGCTGCAACATCTGTTTTCGCAACATTTGAATTTCAAATCACAATTATGGAATATTGACTAGAAAATGCAAGGAACCCTAGGATTGAAATTGTACCGAAATTTTATTGAAATTTCCACTGAATGATCTCTAAATTCTCCCAATTTTATCAGATATTGTACCGAAATACCACAATTGTCAATATTACCAAAATATCTCTGCAATTTCAGAGAAATCCTGGAAAGATAATGCTCCCCCCTTCTCCATGTTACGGATATTTTGGTAATATCGAAGATATTTAAAACCTTGATCTCATAAACACATTCAATGCAACATGATGACTCTATAACATCCCCTGGATGATGAATGGCATCTACATGAAAAGACCCAAAAAAAAAAAAGGCATATTTTCAGGAGTTCTATGAAAGAACAAAGCCATACCAGCCATGACACTGCTGTTTCAAAAGCCCTATGCACAGTTGCCATTAAACATTGGAAGACAGCAGGCACAAGATTTGGAGTTTTTAGGTATTCAAATACACAACTGAATGCACTTCTAGAAATAGCTAAACTAGTGCCACCATTGAGGATCCCACCATTGCTGCTGAATCGTATGATTTCCAAGAATGCTACAGCAAGAAGATAGGTAGCCTTCACACCTACAAAGCATTGGAAAGTAATGCTTTAATGCTTGTAGAAAGAGTGACTTGTAGCAAAGTCAAAGAAGCGTTTTCTTTCTTATATCAAAAGCAAAGATGAGATTTGTGGACAATTAATGAATACAGAGAATGTGTCTTTACTTCACCAGTAAGCACTAGTACGAATAATTAAATAACCTGATATAGTGTTCATTGATGCAACGTCGACTCTCCCACCTAGAGCAGTAGAAAGAGCAGCTCTTTGGGTTACAGCAACTTTCTCATTCCCACTTCCTCGACGACTGTCAGGATTGTGAAGAGCATTGAGTTCCAACTCATCTTCAAGCCATTTCACCGAGCTAACAACCTGAAAGAGAGATATTATCATGTTAAAACTTCAGATACAAACAATCACTTTCAAGTGCATAAATAGATGCAATCATCCTGAGTTGGCAAGAAGTTGAATTCAATAAAGCTGCGCAAACAAAAGTAGTAAACACTGGGGACAATCAGTCCCACCTGACACAGAATCCCCTGAAGCTATACCTGTCTAAGCATCATAAAGTATACATTCAAATTGAACAACAAACATGAGAAAGACGCAAGAAGAAATTTTTTATTTATTTTAGGTGGATTCACTGGTATATTGAAGGAGAGATTTTCTTGATTTAGAGATGGAGACATAGATATAGATAGAGACTGAGCAACAGAGAGAGTGGCCTACGTATGAAGAGTCATGTCCTTGTGAGAAAATTCTGAGATAGTGTGTTGTCTGTGCCTCCTATATTGTAATCGTTCTTCTCAGAGCAACAAAAATTTAGTTTTATTATGTGGATTCTCTTTTACCTAAAAAATGGTTGTCCAAATACATTTGCTTCAGTTGTGTTGTGTGTGGTTGGAACCATTCAGAATATTAATTCATACATATGGCTATGGAGCGTCAAACATCTAACAACATGACATTGAAGATTCACTATCTTACATTATGTAGTGTACACTTCGTAGGTTTTTGTAACTCCAGAATAATAATTTAAAAAGAAAAACTTCAATTTGGGAACATATCCTCACCAAAGGAAGAAAAGAAAACATTTGAAGCAACTATATTCAGTATAGAAAATTTAAAAACCAAATTTAATTGCCAAAGAAAATTTCCATGTTAAGGAGACCACAGGGGCATACTCAATTTTAAATTACAGTACAAGCATCTACCCACAAAATGAGTTCCTGTTTACAACAGAACCAGAGCCAATTCCCATACAATGGATGTTGTCAGTGTGTGCGAGGGAAACACAGAGAAAGAGATAGACAGACAGTCAGACAGATTATTATCATCCCAACAATATACAAAAATAAATCTAACATGTGAAAGTGCAGATAGCAAGTCCATAATTATTTTCACAGCACAAAATCAAAGCGAACCCTAACGACTGTATGAATTAACATCATGTAAAAGAGAACAAGGCAAGAATACTTAATAAAAATCTTACAAGTGGAGGAGTTCCTTGAGCAATTCGCTGAACAGCAGAAGACCACTGTGCATTCCACATGTATGGTCCACCCACAGCTTGAAGAGGAATTGTGCCCATGCTTCCCACACTATTCAGGGTAGTGGAAAATGGTTTTGCAGGGTGTTGAGTGTTCTGTATGGGAGGTGCTAAGCCAAAAAGAGCAACATAGAACCACAAGTTGCGAAATAACTTTAGAAGTGAAGGCTCCACATCTACAGAAGGATCAAAATCAGAACATATTTCAGCTACAGCGGGAAGCAGTGGCCCCAAAAAATCTGCTCCACTCCTGCAATAGTTAGATATCAGATAAAAAATTTGAAACACAAAATGCAATGAGAAATGTTGATAAGTATCAGAAAACGAAAACCTCCAGGGTGCATAAGTGTTCATGAATTAAATGAAAGTTATATGAAAAACACAACGACATGCAATCAGAAGATATTATTTGAAAGAATTCTACCTTCCACTTTTGGATTCAGCAGCCAGCCCTACATCTGAGCATAAAGACAGCAGACGGTGACGATAGTCTGAACGCAATTTAGGATTCGTAAGACCACTAGCTATCAGAAGGAATCCTGCAGGAAGAGTCTAGAATGTGATTGAACCAGTGAGAATCCATTTCATAGATATCAAGTCAAGCAATCAACAGTATCATGTGTAATTCATATGCTAGACATTATACGGACCTCAACACGTTCTGTTGTGGCTTCCTGTGGCACAGTTTTGCTTTCAGCAGATCCTAAACTTGAAAGTTTACTTAAGTAACTCCTTGTCATTAGAACAACAGTCTCACGATAGGACTTCTCAAAACCTAAACTTGCCATGCGTGATACAGCATCAAGGAGCTGTAGTAAAGTAGAAGAAACAATTGAGAACCCATATAATTAATCAATAGCTAACTTCTTACTGGATCTTGATCAGTGTTAATCAAACCTACTTGGTAAAGATGTTTAAAGAAAAACCTAAATAAGAAAATCAATGCCATAAAGGCAAAGTTACCATACCCGGAGTCGCAATAAACTAGGACTTGAAGCATCACCCTCTTCTAAGCTTTCAATAAATAGAGGTAATATCATGTCTACGACTTCAGGCTTCTTAACGGCAACATTCAGATCGGCTAGCAAGCGTATAACATTAAGCTGCACAACAGGAACTGCCTCTTTGTCTTTATCTTCCTGAAATTAGCAAGATGATAAAAGAATGCAATGAGATTAAGTCAAGCTAGATACACAGGAAAAGTTGAGGGAAATCATTACTAGAAGGGCATCACGGTTTGGCATACTAAGAAAATGCAATGTGTCAATCTTTCGGATAGAACAGAAGGTTTTGTGATAAGCTAAACTCTTCCTCACAGAAAGTACAAACAAGAAAGGGAGAAACCATAATTTCATCAAAAAGTATATATTATAAGAAAAATTCTTACAGTTATTCTCACGAAAGCATGTTTGCACATAGTATATACAGATAAAAGTTAAAACAAAGACAAACACTACAACTTCAGATGTATGTCTATGTACAAGTGTGCATTATACAAGTAAATCTGTTATTTGTTAGTTAGTAACTGGTACAAAACACCAACCTGTTCTTCATAGTCATTTCGTTCACGAATACTTGTAGCTAATCCCATTATGAATGTGTCAACTGGAGCTCGCTCCTTGGTCCAACAAGATTCAATTATCTCACAACTTGTCTTCATCACACTCTCAAACATCGCTCCCTGGCTGGTTGCCCAAGTATCAGCCTGTTAAAATCACATTGTTGAAAAAGCAAAAGTAAATAAAATAAACTTCCTACCACACTTTAGAACTGATATGCAAGTTTTAGCACCATAAAAAATATGTACCTGTGTGCATACAGTTAACACAACGGGTTTGAGGCGGATGAGCAAAATACGCAGTGCCTGGCCACCACGCTTGACTGCAATCTGTGCGAGCCCAGATAGCAAAGAACTAAAGAGCTCTTCACAAACTCTCATCTTCCTCCACACAGAGAGCAAACAAGCTTCAGCAGCATCCATCAACAATGCCAGAGTCTCATGTGCCAACTTCTTGGCTGATTTCACATCAGTTTCATAGCAAGCAAGGCAACTAAGAGTCAACTTGGCAGCAGCTTGATAAACTGACAACTTCGTATTGATTCTGGCTTTTAAAAGCGCCCCATGTTCATTCCAATCCCGCTTTCTAATCTGCCCACATGTAACCAACGACACGAAAATCTCTTTCTTACATCTCCATTTTGCTCAAATAAACTCGATTTCTAGATTCTCACATAGACAACACTCTAAAGCAGTAGCTATTCATTTGCAACAACAATAAATTCAAAATGGTAACATTAAAAACCTTACCTTTAGAAACACTGACATAGACTGTAGTTGCCTCTTGGCAATAAACCTGACCTGCTCCAAAAGCGCAGAATCAATGCGGACTTTATCTAAAATATGAGCAACCAATTTAAAAGCAATCTCTTGCTTCTCCAAATTCTCCACAGACTCTTCCTCGAATGAAGAAACTTGCTGCCTAAGCATCACAGCTCCACCTCCTTCACTGAGACCAAAAGTCAGACCCAATTGATCAACACCACTCTTCCACACAATGCTGCTCCCATTCACCATCACCGACCCCCTCGATGATACACTACCTGATGAACCCGTCACATTACTCGCCTCGTTTCTGGGGCTGGAACTCTCATTGGCCTGGTAATGATTGCCATTCAAAGGCGAGCTCTGCGCCGACGAGGTCTCTGAGTTCGCGGCAATTCGTCTCGGTGTAACCGGGGACTGAACCACGGGACCGGAGGCCGCAAACTGATCCATAAACATTGTAATCAACTTCTCTGCATCCGATGGCAAAATTGGAGGGAAATTTTCTGACAGAGCCATGAGAAAAGCCCTGGAAATCCCTGAATCTTCGCCACCATTGCTAATCGCTGTAACCACAACCTCCCCAGTGAACCCAGTGATCTCTGTGGCAAAATCCGACGACAATTCGGTGGCTTTACAGACATACCCCAAGAAATCGGAGAAGAAAGAAGCGATCGAGTCATTTCCAAACGATTGGGGCCAAAATGACCGATTGAACGAAGCGGGAACCGAGCGAAGGAACTCGAGAACCACAGATTTTGGGCGGGGATCGGCGGAATCGGGACATTTGGAGATGAAGCGAGACACGGCGAGCACGGCATTGAGCTGAGACCGCGAAACCCTAGGCGATCCACACAGAAGAAACTCCGGAGGTGGACACCGGCCACAAATCCACGAGAGCTTCTCGGCGAATTGAGTCGGGTGCTCCGCAATCAGGTCGCAGAGCTCCGTCAAAGCCTCCATTGCGATCGAATCCGAGAGAAAAAAATTCGAAAATCCAAAAGAATTTCAAAATACCACAGAATTCCAATTCCGCAAAAACAATGCCCAAAAAAAAGCTCCTCAGGGTTTCCGCCGCGGAGCTGGATTGGAAGCTTCCATGTCCGTACAATGCGAGGGAGAGGATGAGGAAATTAGGGTTTTTTCAGAAGCAAACAACATTTCTTGTAGTGCCCTTGTTGTATATGGTGGTGGTGGTTGTTTTCATTTTTTGTAAAAGAGGAGAGGGAGAGTGTCTGGGTCCTGGCAATGTCCGCTTTTGTTTCCGTTTTTGGGCAATTGTGCTTCCTGTGTTTTTGCTTTCTGTTTTTTCTGTGATTTCTTTTTCTTTCTTTTTTTCTTTTCCTTTTTTCTGATTCTGTGTTTGGTTTCTTTTGCAACAGGAGCGAGTTGACCCGGTGAGTCAGCAAGGCACGTGACGTTGACATTATATTATAGTAATTTACGGTTTCCTCCTCCACCCCTTGGTTATGTAACGAAAGGTAGTAGAAGGGCAGTTTTGGTTACTTACATGATGACATTGCTTATGTTGACTTTGCCTTTTGATTTAGAGACCTCGATTGATTTATATGATGGGCCACTGCTTCAAATTGTATTTAATGGGTTAATTGAGACGTTACCTGCTCCAACCCATGCACAATAATTTTTTTGTTTTTGAATACCTAACCTATGCGCAATAATATATCAATGGCAAAACGAAGGGCCCAACTTCGAATAGTTAGAGTGGAATCCGGTTCGATTCGATTTGATTCGGTTCGTTTAGTTTGTTTGATTTTCTGAGATTTTCTATTTAGATTGGTCGGTTTCCATTTTTTTCTCACGCAAAATTTTAGTTCTTATTATTGTTTTCATGCCGAAAATTAATTAGCCAAAGCACTCAGGTTATTGGATTATTATTTATAAGATATCAATTTTCAATACGACCTTTCATATTTCTATTTCTACTTAATCCAAATCAACCTAATAATGTTCTAAATTCCGATAAGAGGGTCACGGCATATGTGTAGTAAACCAATAATTTTGTATTAAATAATGATATTCGATTCGGTTATATTCACCTATAAGTTGGGCATTTCCAAAATTTTCAATTCAAATAGGATCATTATTTTTGTCAAATTTTGGAAGGAGGGAGGAGAGGTGTTATTTTTGTCAAAGTATAATAAATAGATATATTTTCAAACCAAACCAGAACGTTGATATGACTGGTACTCGGTTTTTTCAACTCAAATAACCCACTTTTTTGTTTTTTTGGGTCAACAAATAACCCACTTCTAATTCACTTCAACTGCTCAAGCCTGCAGGCAGGTAAAAAGTGATGTCGTATATTGTAAACATCGTATCTTGTCTCCTTCTTTGTATCTGTCACTGTCACTTCTTTATTTAATAAAAGCTGTTTTTATCTTTTTCTTTATTTGACTAAATTAATCGAAACATAATAAAATGTAATGAAATAGGTATCCTTGGGCACACAAAATAAGATCTAAGCAATAGTAATTAAAAGAGAAATTGTTTTAGCTAGGTGGACTACAGTCCCATATGGAAACAAATAAAGATTAACAACCGTTTCGTATTTGTTCTCTTAAGAACGGAAGTCACTTACTTATCTTCTCATCCCAATATTGAAAGAGATCTCGATTTCAATCTTTTTATTATTTAGTTTTTTGAAAAGAAGAAGGAAAACTACTTTAAGAGTAAGAACATCCTGGAGACAATAATCTTCAAGGACGCCGGCCTTAAAGAAAGGGAGGGAGCTCGGTTAGTCCATGAATGCAACAACAACAACACAAATACACTATCCCATGTTATTTATACGTACTTATATTTTTCTCTTGCTATAGTGAAGGTGGGCAGTCTCCCGAACACTTAGCTAGGCATATTACTAAATTTGTTGTGCTTCACTTAATCATCATCTTGACTACACTTTTTTTAATTTTATCTTTGAGGACTTACAGAGAGGGTCTTAGCCCTTTTTTAGTATTTTCATCTGTTTTGTTTGGAGCGATTAGGGGAATTAATTTCCCAACATGTTTTGCGAGTATCCTTTGCTCATCTCCCACATGTATTTTTACGATTTTTTTTCCAAAATAAAGAGCGATAGAGGTGACAATCCGTAATTCCGATACCTCTCCTCATCTGCCTGTCGTAGAATGTTGACAAATATTTAATTGTCGCAGGAAAAAATATTAATCCAAATAGACTTTAATGGCGTTCCAATGCCTAAATAAATGATCAGTCTTTTGCATATATAACTCAAGCAATTAATAAGATCTAACTTTTTATTCTTTTCTAGAGACTTCTCACAACAGTTGCGTTCTTTCACAAAGATTGGAGTGCGGGCCTCCAGGAACCAAAAAAAATGTTTTCAGAAAACTAAGATCCGGATAATTTCATCATCAAGTTTGATTGCTTTTTCACACGCAGGTCTAGTATTCAATACTCAATCAGAGAAAGAACTAAATTTAAAAGAAACAAATTGCACTAATAAGTTGCATAGATCACCAAATTTGTAACAAGATAGCAACCTTGACCAAGATTTAAAACAAAAGAAAACAAGCACTCGGAACTACTATTGAAACAAGAGTTCGACTCTCACCCTTTCGAATTTGATCGGTAGAAAGGTCCATTGGGAACGAGTTGTTTACACAGCTCAAGATAGGTGAGGAAAAGAACTCGATCCTTGGCGCCGGTTCGATGATTTTTGGTGTGCTTACAGAAATACTTCAACTGCTCAAGCGTGCAGCAACCAAGCATCTGCCCTAGCAGCAAAAACAGCCAGTTGATGGCCTTCTTCTTCTCCGCTATGATCGGTTTCCCGCTGCTCTCTTCTTGACAATGCATGCACCTAGGAAGAACCGGCGTCGTCCATGAACGCGGTGCCCTATCACGCAGCGTGTCCTTATTCCCAGCAACAAAACTCCCAACCTCAGCAAACTTCTCCTCCAGATCGTACTCCACCACGAATGACTTTTCACATCGCTTGCACTGCACGTCACCAGTGATAGTACGGATACCCCTTGACAACAAGTACTCAAGAGTGTGCACCGTGGCCCGCCTGGTGGTGGCCCACGGAAAAGGGGCCGGGACAGTCTTACTCCTTCCCTCCCGAGGAGCCTGAGTAGGGTTTCGTCGGGTACGAATTGGGCGAGATGTAGAAGGCCCCCGGCCCGGCTCTTGGGAATAAACCAAGGGCATGGAGGAGGGGATGAGGAAAGATGGTTGTTGTGTAGTCATGTAAAGAGGGTGTGAGGGTGAGAGTTGGAGAGGTTGGGGTGGAGGGTTTTGGGCCGTGAGGGTTTGCATGAACAATGACGGTGGTGGCGGTGGATCTACCGGGGTCGGACTTCGTCGAGGCCTTGATGGACGGTAAGGATTGAGAGAGAGAACGAGCATGTCATCTTCGTCTTCTTCGGAGAGCATTCGTTGGTAAAGATCTTGGTTGTTGTTCTTTCTCTTATTGTTGATTTCTTGGTCGTTGTTATTCATCTGAATTAGGTTTTGATGGGGAAGAGAGAAAGAGTAGTTGAAAGCAATAAGGTAAAGTAAAAACAACTAAAACTGTGAAATGGGGGTTTGAACGAAGACAGGCTGAAATTTAGAGATTTAGAGATAGAGATAAGACGAAACAGATTCTTATAAATAGGAGGAAGGAATTGGGATTGGGTTAGAAGTCTAATTTAAATTTTGAAAGAAAAAGACTATTCAAATTCTTACTAGTATTTTGTTAGGCTTATACAAACGATATTTTACTTTAATCTAATTTAAACTATCGGGAGAGGTTTCGAACTTGAGTCTCCTCTAACCAACTTGGGTTATCTCATGTTTGCTTTAAATTTAAGTAGTCTTTTGGACCAAGTGTGTCCTTGGAAGAGTTATTTTAGACGAAAATCACTTAGTTTTGTTCACTAAACTTATCTCTTATCTCTAACATATTAGATAATAGCCTTTCATTTATTAGAAGAGGTCAAAATTTTATTGCAAAAACTAGGCAATTCCTCTAATAAAAACATCAGATGTGGTGGAGTTCCAAAAATTATAGCCTTTATTTTTATGACTTAAGATGTGGTGGAGTTCCAAAGTTTGTCTAAAATAAGGTAGTGGCATTTGTATGTAGACAAGCTTGGTCTTAGTGACGACCCAAAATTAAGTCCTAATTCTTTTTCAAATCCTATGAATCGTGGACCTAATTGGTCATGAGCATTAATGGCACAGATTTAGACTTGTATTATGTCTATTTTGAACATGAAAACTTATTGATTAAGTTTGACTAATTTTTCTTCAATTTTCTCGTGAGATATGATGTTAGCCAAAATGTTCCCACCACAAATTGAACGTCAGCCAATATGGCATATAAGGAGACAATTGATTAAGAAAAAATTATATGGTACTTGACACATTGTAAAAGTATCTTGTATATTCTGGCCAAAAAAAAGTATCTTATACATAGCAGCGAAGCAAGTAGTTTGTATTGGGGGCAATAGCCTTATATTTCAACTGATATTGCAGCATAAATGTTTAAGAGTTATTGACTTTTTCATGGAGTTTAAGGGGCTACGGTCACTGCAGGCCTGTATTTTTCACATATTTTAACTTATCTTCGAATATCCCATATTTTTCTTTGAATAAACCTTAATCGGGATAGTCTTCTCAAAACAACCATCATCCCAAAACTGCAAGAAACTGTCAAAATCACCCCAAATAAATAAATAAATAACTAATTAAAATTGTAAAGAGTTTTCAATTTTAACAAGTATGCAACAAAACATTTTGGCTGTAAAATCATTACATGCCCCTAATGTTGTATTACAATAATGTTACATACTCAAACAAAAAAATTTGGCTACGTATGACCAGTGGCGGACCTAGAAATTTTATAGCGGAGGTGCAATATTGACTAAGTATGAAAAATGGTTTTTCGGAATAATCATTTTCTCAAGATAATTTTTGGCGGCTTTTATTCCTTACACATCAAATAAGAAAACTTGATTTTATGGGATTTTAGTATGAAGTATATATTGACTTAATGAGCCATCATTTTTAGCCTAAATCGTATTTTGCACTAAAACCGAATTTTCATATTTTGATTTGGTGGAAATTTGATTTTCTAGTATTTTTATTTGAATCCAAATGGGGGGTACTTCCTTATTTACATTGTAAACTTACTGGATCCGCCAGTGCGTATGACCTAGACATTTGACCCTTGAAGTGGGACATTCTCTTTTTTTTTTTTTTTTTTTTTTCCGGCGTTGCTCAATATAACACTAGAAGTAGAACAGTGAGAATTTGATGCCTCGTGGAACTCTTTCTTAGGGCACACTTGTAACCTAATTCATCAGTTTAAGACATACGTGTTAAAATTTCATCAAGGCCAATTAGGACATTCGGGTGCTGCATTATATCATGAGTCTCTTTCTTTGTTGGTACATCTATCAAAGCCCTAGAGATTATCCCGCCATCATTCTTTTTTTTTTCTTTTTTATTTGCCCAAGTTACTGTCCTTGGAAGAGTTATTTCAGGAGGAAATCACTTAATTTTGTTGGTTAAACTTATCTCTTATCTCTAATATATTATATAATAGCCTTCATTTATTAGAAGAGGTCAAAATTTTATTGCAAAATTAGGCAATTCTCTAAAAAGCATTCGCAATAATTGTTCAGTGGTTTAGTTCATTTCATTTCAATTCAATAGTTAAATTTATTGAACTTTTTTTGCAGCTATTGAACTGAATTGTTGTTTGACTTGCAGTGGAGCAATTCAATAAATTACAAATTAAAAGTTATATTTTTTTAATATCTTTTTAAATGATTGAATAAAATAAATTAAATTACGATAAGACTTATACAATTAAAATAGTTTCAAACAGATCTTTAAAAAGATACCAATTTTGAATATATATATACATATAAAATTAATAACAAAACTTTCTTTGGTTTGTGACAATATTATGTTATTGTACAAAGTAATATTGTTTATGTATCAATAAGAGAGAGGCTGTATAGTTATTATGATGGGTCAGCTTATTGAAATGAACTATTGATACCTGAAATGAAATATTAATCTCTGAATTGAACTGAACTTTACTACTGCAAATAAAAAATTCAATTTATTAAAATAAAATTGGATTGATCCTCATCATCGTAGATACTCTAATAAAACATTTGAAATTAATCAAATCAGGAAGCAGATTTCCTAAAACAATAGCATTTATTTTGATGACCTAAAGATGTGGTGGAGTTCCAAAGTTTGTCTAAAATAAGGTAGTGGCTTTTGAATGTAGACAAGCTTGGTCCTAGTGACGGCCCAAATTTTAGTCCTAATTCTTTTCCAAATCCTATTAATCGTGGACCTAATTGGTCATGATCATTAATGACACAGTGTTCGAAAGATGCATCCTGGTTTTCAATCCTGCTTAGACTTGTATTATGTGTATTTTGAACATGAAAACGTATTGATTAAGTTTGACTAATTTTTCTTCAATTTTCTCGTGAGATATGATGTTAAGACTAATAAACCATGCATAAAAAGTTCCCACAACAAATTGAACGTCAGCCAATATGACATTTTGACGAAATAATATGGTATTTTGACACGTTGTAAAAGTATATTGTAATATCTTATCGTTTATTAAAACAAAACAAAACAAAATTAAGCTACAATAAGAAGATCGAGATGGATGCATTAATTTAACCTTTCAAATCTCATTCCTTCCAAACTCAAAAAAAGAAGAACCATTCATGGAAAAGTAATACAAAAAATTCATCTTCGGTTTATAACAATTGTTTCCGTAAAATATCAAAGGGTCTTGGTCTCATAAACCAACTTAAAATAACCAAAGTACACTAATTAACATAAGATGGTCGAGATAGTTTTGGTTGGAACTTGTCATTTTGCTCATGCGAAAATAGATTTGGTTTGGAACGAATATTCTAGATAGTTTGGTTTTTGTATCTGCATTTCTACCCTCTTAGAAGGTCAGTTTGGATTCATATATAGGTCATCAGATCTCCCCGAAGCTGTGAAGCCTTCGATGGTGTTGATGGGGCTGTGATGTGAAGCTGTTCGACACAAAAATGGAGAGATGGAGGGATCAGACACAAAAATGAAACAATTTTTTAGCAATACTTTTATTTTTATTTTTTTCACATTTATTCCTTCGATTCACCAACCTACTTTGGAGAGAGAGAGAGAGAGAGAGAGAATAACGAGTTTGTTTGTTCAGACAGAGAGAGAGAGAGAGAAGAAAAGGCAAAACAAAATGGTGATAGAGAAAAAGAGAAGTGCTGATTGTAAGAGAGAGAAAATTAACCAATTTTTTATTAGTTTTAATTATTAGAATATATAATTATATCTGTATCTATGTGGAGGTGGGTTTCACTTGCCACACCACCCCTTAATTGGTGGATAATTCATGTGTATGAAATTATAAAAAGCCACATCATCATAGTTAACAGACTTTTGGACGAAGTTGACGACATGGGCAAAGGGGGTCACCAAATCACGGTTAAGTAGGGTAAATGGACCACTTTAAGTTTAGAAGGCAATGTGAGATTTGACCGTAATTTCAAAGGGCATTGGTGTAAATAAACCATTCCAATATCCGTTTCCAATCACGTTTCAATGAAAGCCACAAAGATGGGTCTTTCAAGAAATGAGATATTGATCTAAAATCCTTTTGTTTAGATGACTCTGCTCAGAAATTGGAGGAAATGTGATGAAAAGGGTTGGACGACAATTATGCAAGTGTTCACGGCCAAACATCTTCCTCACCGTCCTCTGTGCCCACTCACTTTTCTCTTGAATAAGCATAAGGACTAGTACAAAAGCGAAGAGAAAACGACCAGTTGGCTAAAGTTGCTATTTTTAATTTTAAGCATTTTCAATTTCCGTTTTGTTTGTTTTGAAGTTTCAACAATAAACTTTAATTTTTGTTTTTGCATGCAAATTTTAGTTATGAACTTATTTATTTTATGAATAAGTGGTTTTTTATTTATTCAATAAGTTATGTATTTTATTTGTTAAATGTATTGAAAGAACTGTGGCTTTCCTTCTTCCTTAGCAATTCTTGAACAATCTTGTTCTCCTAGACCCTAGGGTCCATAGGAAGTTTTGATCACTCACCCTTGGATATAATCTAAGGGTTGAGAAAAAACTTATTTAAATATCAATATGTCATTATTTTATTATTTTTACTGTGCAAAATATTAATACAAATTTATAAATAAACCCAATCCTAGACATGTATTTATAAAAAAACCCAAACACTATTTAAACATAGAAACACACTCAAAATCAACCCCAAAGTCAACAATTGTATATTTTTTGGGTATGTTTATAAATGGGTTTTGAGTGTATGTAATGATGGGTTTTGGGTGTGTTTATGAAGTGTTTTGGGTGTTGGGTTTTTTTAAAATTTCAGCTCATATTTTGGGTGTTTTAGTGAAACTCCCAAATATTAATATAACTTAAACAAAAACAAAAAATGTAAAAAGAAAAAATCACTCCATCCATTCACACTTTAACGTGATTAGATTTAAAGGAAGTCATTTTTCTATTGTTCTCTGCCTTTGTGATCAATTTTCTGTTTATAAATGTTAGATTTGAATGATTCATGAACCAAGTTTGAGAAAATTTCAATTTTTTATAAACAAATTTTGGGCCCTTTTTATTTATTTATATATATTTTTTCCGATTCATGAACCCAGACTTGGGTCTCTGCAACTACATTGTATTTTCATCTATGATATTAAACTCCTTTTTAAAAAAAAAAAAAGTTTTAATAACCAAAATAATATTTTACTGCAGTAAAAGTAAAATAAAAGATGACATATTAATATTTAAACTTTTTTTTTTTTCTCAATCCTTAGATTAGATCTAAAGGTAGGTAACCACAACTTCCTTGGTTCAAGGAGAATAGAACTAAATTCTTGAAACCAGAAGCAGTACTTTTATTATATTGATACACCCACCCACCCAACCTCTAGTACGTTCTCCCGAACAGCACTTCCACCCATTTGCTATGGCAAAGGACAAAAGTAAGTAAGGACAGTTACTGTTCACATGAATTTATCTGTCATATCAATTTTGTTTGCACTTTTCCACCCATTGCCATGGCAACTCAAGAGCAATTACTATTCACATGGGATTTTATGTATGAGATTAATAAATAAAAATTTGCTAAGTATGTATTTAAAAAAAATTCTGAATTTTTAAATAATTTTTAAGAATTTTTTAAAAAAAATTTCGCTGATGTCAGTGCCCCTCAGACAGCAGCTCGGGCTATCTTCCCTTGGGCCTTGCCAGTCTTGCCCGGATTGGATGTCACCTCTGGAGCTGATTTTGGGAGACCAGGGGAGGCTTTTGCCTGGGCTGGGCTCTTGGAATCCATTCGTCCAAAAAAATCCTCTCCGAACCCAATATCATCGTTCCCCTTGTAGTCTCCCTCATATGCCCTAGATTGCTCATCTGCTGTCGGCGGTCAGGTACTGTTCTGTAGCAGCGACGTCGTCTATCAGGTACTGTTCTCGCCTCTGGAACTGAGTCGTTAAATCTTCCGTTCCACTATGGGGGGGTGAGCGAATTAGGCAACTATGCAGCTAACTTATCTTTTCTTATTCTGGGTTTGGTAATGTTTACTTCTGGCTCACCCCAATACAGGCCCGGCTGCATATAAGACCAGTGTGTTAAGAGCTTCCGAATTTAGTTTCCAATTTGTCATAGTTTTTGTTTTGTTTAGGGTTTAAGTTCTTACTGTTGCACTTTTTAATTTAGTTTTTTTTATTATTCACAAGTGGGTTTGTTGTTGAGTTCTAGTTAAATTTCATCAGGCTCTGCCCTGAAGCAGACTAGAGGGCCATGGTGAGGAAGAGGCCAAACATATTGGTGACGGGCACACCAGGAACGGGGAAGACAACAACATCGTCCGCCTTAGCAGAGGCAACACAGCTCCACCACATCAACGTCGGTGATTTGGTGAAGGCCAAGAATCTCCATGATGGGTGGGATGATGAGCTAGACTGTTACATCATCAATGAAGACCTGGTATGCGATGAGCTTGAGGATACCATGGAAGAAGGAGGGAAGATCGTGGACTACCATGGTTGCGATTTCTTCCCTGAGAGATGGTTTGATCTTGTGGTTGTGCTCCAAACTGACAATACCGTCTTGTATGACCGCTTGACTCGAAGGTAATTTTCTTCATCACTGCCTCTTTTCTAGTGCTGCTTCCTTGCGAATTGGAAAGGAAAACCTATGTTTATGGCCTTATTGTGGCAGAGGATATTCGGAGTCAAAGCTCTCCAACAATATTGAATGTGAAATATTTCAAACTTTGCTTGAGGAGGCAAAAGAGAGCTACCCAGAAGATATCGTGCTTCCCTTAAAGAGTGATAGCATCCAAGACATTTCGACTAATCTTTCTACTGTGGCAGAATGGGTCAGGAGGTGGCAACCCTCAACTTAGTTTCTTATGATATAGTTTTTGGTTGAGGGTGCTTGTTGGTTGGTTGGTCAGTTAGTTGGATCAAGCTTTTGAGATGGAGTTTTGATGTACTATTATTACGACATATTTGTATTCTCTCTCGTATCAGTTTTACCATTATGTTATGTGACTCTCTCTTGAATTGCAATTGTTCATTGAAGGGGTTTGATGGAATGAATTTTGTAACGAGGGGCATTCATGGTGACTAGAAAGTTGGTATGATCAAAAGATGCAGCCTGCAAATTGGCTTGAGTTTTGGTCCTGTTGGACTCTAGAAGAAGACCATCATTTCGTCCCAAGACACCTTCACTGGCAGCATGCTTTTGCTGCTACCCTTGAGATCTGCAACATTGAAGGGAAAAAAAATTAAGGCCCGTTTAATAATTCAATTTTAATTTTTAGTTTTCATTTTGTGAAAAAAAGAGAAAGAACGGAAGTGTGAATAAGAGTGAAAGAACGGAAGTGTGAATAAGAGTGAAGATGGAAATGATGGATCATACATAAAATTTGTCAATAGTTCATTGAAACTAGTACAAAAAATCATGTTCCTGAATTTCTGAAATACATAACCAACGCAAGTCTTCTTTCTATTTTTTCTCTTCACTTTAAGCTGGAAATAATGAGAGATATTTTGAACTAATTGCAGTTTTTAGGAGTATGGTCAACTTTTTATTTATTTATCAATATGTTCATATATGCAGATAAAGGTTATAATTGGTCAGCTCAAAACCAAGAGGGCAAAGTTTTGGTCAGGCTCAAAGATTTCTATGAAACTGGGATATTTTGCTATCTCCACCATGATAACATTTTCACACGACGTAGTATTACTATTATTACAGTCTATTCCCCCTGCAACCAACTTTTTCTCCAAACGAAGAGGGAAAATCGAAACTGCTGATTCACAGTCACATCAAGCAAACAAATATGCTGAGAAGAAGAGTCACATCCCTTCTCTCCACCACCATTCGCAGCTCCTCAATTCGCACTAAACCTACTCTCTCACCCTCACCAATCTCATTCCAATCCCTCCATTTCCTTCAATGCCCAAACCCTAACCCTAGCATTAGCAATGCCAAAGGGTTTGGCTTTCAGCCTCAGGGAATGAGAGCGTACAGTCTGCTGAGCTTGAACGATCTGAGAGGCAAGGTGCCCAGGAAGCAGAAGACGAGGAAAGGCCGTGGGATTGGGTCTGGTAAAGGCAAGACTGCTGGTCGAGGCCACAAGGGTCAGAAGGCTAGAGGCTCCGGGAAGTTGGGGTTTGAAGGTGGGCAGACGCCACTGCGACGTCGTTTGCCCAAGCGTGGGTTTAAGAACCCCTTTAGCCTTACTTTTCAGGTACCCTTTCTTTTCTTTTTCTTTTTCATTGTGTGTAATATGTATTGCTATTTGTTTGGTTGCTCTGAAAATGGTGGGATATGAAGGAAATGGAAAAATGGAGCGGTTATGTTGTTTATGGTGTTTTCCTGCTAGATGTATGCCACTGAAGATATGCTTTATGTATGAGTTTGAGCACAATTGGTCCCTTTTGATTAGAATAATTGAATGGTTAGTTTGTTTCATGTCTCTTAGACTTGGTGTATGCACAAAGAGGTTGATCAATTAACTTAGTCCTGTTATATTTGTTTTATTTGTCAATTCAGGTTGATATATTTAACAGATATAGGTTTGGGATCATCAATCATGTACTCTGTAAGATGGCCAAAGTGCTCTGGTTGTGTTTCTGTGTGTCGACACACACATCGTAAATGGTAGAAGCCTTTAGTAAATAATGAAATACTGAATTTATGCAAGCCCTGAGCTATGACCACCAGGGTTTTATGTTAACTGTGTGAATATGCCTCTTTTGATAGATAATAAGGGAAGTAGCTTCCAAAGGTGCAATGATAGTCAGTACTGAAATAAAGTTTGCTGCTATGGCTATCAGATTTATCATTTCCTTTTAATTGAATTTGAATCTATTGAAAGCCTTTTCTGTTTCTGGAGGATTTAATTGTATCACCTTAATTTCCATTCATTTTCTGATATTTTATACATGTCTTTGTGGCAGCCAGTAGGATTAGGAAAAATTGCCAAACTTATAAACGCAGGAAAGATTGATTCGTCTGAGTTGATTACAATGAAAACACTCAAGGTGCAGTAAATTCCTTCTCAGACTATTGAACCAATTCCTGCATCAACTTTGTTTCAATCTGGCAATTATTGTTACAATAGGATACAGGGGCAATAGGGAAGCAGATTAAAGATGGAGTCCGATTGATGGGACGTGGTGCTGAACAGATCCAGTGGCCGATTCATTTTGAGGTACGTGTTCATCTAGGCTTTCTACATGATATGAACTTGTATATTATCTTTCTTTTGGGGGGCGGTGTTGTGGCCATGTGTACGGTTCAAACATTATTTTCATAAAGCAGAACCATGTTATGACTGGAAAATGTTGATTGATCATGTTCATTAGTACCAAGTTTTGTGATGGCCTGAAATGTTTTCACTAAGTAATTTATTTCATATAAACATCTTTGGATGAAAGTTACTCAAGTAACTTTAGTCTTAGATTTCTTAAAACTAGTTTGCAGATAAATTTTAATTTGAGTAGGTCAGACTTTTGTTGGTTTTTTTTCACCTTAATTCTTTTGTATGTTGGTTTGTCAGGTAATCTCCAAGACTTTGATATTGACATTGACTTGAGTGTAACCTTGTGCACTTGATATCATTGTTGCCACTTACATGCAAATCATGCGAGCTTCCTCTTTTCCTTGCATGCAACTCAAAAATGGACTTACAAATGAGGTTTGCAGGTATCGCGTGTCACTGTGAGGGCAAAGGAAGCCGTTGAAGCTGCAGGTGGGTCTGTCAGAAGAGTGTATTACAACAAGTTGGGCTTTCGAGCATTGCTGAAACCTGAGTGGTTTGAAAAGAAAGGCAGGTTATTGCCAAAGGCAGCGAGACCTTCCCTAAAACAGAAGGACAAAGTCGATAGCATCGGCCGCTTGCCTGCCCCAACCAAACCTATTCCTTTTTTCACTGAAGAGGAGGTGGCCTCCAGTTCATCCACTTGACAAAAAGGGATTCTTTTTAGGATATTTGTACTTTTACAACGAGTTCCTTCACCTGTTTTGGATGAACTGTTCTCTTTCTTAAGAAACAGTAATTTTGTTACAAGGCAAAATGATCTGGAGGGATAAATGGAATGAGTAAAGCTTTTCATGTTGCCTCAGGCTTAGGATCAGCCTATTTCAGACTTCTGCACTTTCTTGTTCTCTAGAAAATGAACTTGATCATCAGATGCTTTGACATGGTTTAACAATTTTACTTGAAGCAAGTATCTACTTTTACCTTAGACGAAGGAATAACAAAAGCTTTGTTATGTAAATCAGAAACTCCGCATCGTAGACGAAGGAATGGTCATCTCACTTTTACCTGGATTGTGGCTTTATTGTCTTTGTGTTCCTAGTTTGCATCTTTTTACCGGTTTCAGTTTCGTTGTACTATAAATCCCCCTTTAGAAGCTCTTCTTAACGTACTTCATGCTGTGATTGCCTGGCTCAAAACTTGGGTTCAACAACAAATCTTTTACCGTTGCCGAAGGTTAAGGAGGATAAATCTTGCGTACAATTCATTTTTCACATTGAATCTCTTGCATGACTAGCATGGAACCAGCCTTCACTAGAATTTCTCTAGCATAAAGTCTTTTCCTCTTTTAAATTAAAGCAATTCTCTTTCAAAACCTTGTGCCTTGGTTGACTTTGAATTTCTGTTGTGATGCTCTCACCTTGGAAACTCAATGAGATCCTGCAATGGGCAGATCATAGTTCTCCTCAAGTAGGGTTTACGTCTTCCGTCTAACTTGCCTCAGTCCAAGCGCACCAAACAGAATTGAACCTGCAACTCCACCTCACTTTAACAAGCTTACTACAATATGAAAAAGGACGCATTTCTAGTTACTTTTAAGTTATTAGTTACTTCTTTTTAGTTTCCGATTGTAATTAGGAATTGATTTACTTTCCTGATTTTGGTTTAATTTTACTTTAAATCATGGCTTCGCTCATGTCAGATAGAGCGAGGAAGGAGCAATGGCAAGGACGCGATTCTAGGATACCTGAAGAAAAACGATCAAATATCAGACTCAAACTAAATTAATAATCTAAATTATTATAAATTAATCTAATATAAGGGGAAGGGGACTCAAACTTAGGTGTAAGAAGGTAGGCACGTTGCCCTGGCCAACTGATCTAACCCATGTATAACCCACAACTTGAGTTAAAACTTACAATATAAGTAATTAACATATACATTTCGCTTGTTTCTGAAGGTGCCCCTAGGCTTTTCATTGACTTAGTCTTATTGAGGAAATGGCGAGAGTTTTTAATTTGTATTTTAGGTGGATAAGTTATATTTTGATGAAAAATATCATTTTAAAGCTTGTCGCATGATTAGACGTAAGATATCATAACGAAAGTTTAGGATAAAATGCAATAATAGGAATCAAATGATTAAGGATTGACTTGAAAAAAAGAACCTTCATACAATTTAGGGCAAAGTACAAGAAAAGCCCTATAGTTTATTTATAGGTTCTTTGAACTTTATTTCATAAGAGTTCTCCCAATTGAAATTCGTTTTACATTCTCCAGATTGCTAAAGGAAAAAAGAAAAGAAAAAACGTATAAAAAAGTTGCTAAAAAAAAGGAAGAAGACCTTGGACATAACAGCCCTCCCAGCCCTCTTCTTCTTTTCTGAATTTCTTCTGCGTTCTAAATTCTACTCTTCTTCTTCTTCTTCAATTCTAATTTCTAGAAAAATCTTAACCCTATATTTTGGTCTACAATAGCTTTCATTAGCCACACACGGGCAAGGGAAAAAAGAGAGAACCATCTCACAGCGGATACCAGCTGCAAAAAAGTATCAGCTTCAGTTCTATCCTTTATAATTAGGTAAATTTCAATTTCATGAGTTTAATTTCAGCCCTTTTGTTTGATTCTTTTGATCTTTGAATTAATTATTGTCATAACTCATAAGCACATCGATGCCAAATTGATCTGGGTTTTAATATCTGAAAAAATCCCCCTTTTTCTTTATTTTGCTTCTCTTTATAATTTTTGTTGTTGAAATTTTGTGAATTCTGATTGGTATTTCTATGTTACCGTTGTGGAATGTTTTTGCCTAGAATTTAATTTCTATATCGAGCGGATTTGATTATTTTAATGTATGTAATGTATACCCAGATTTAAAGTATAACAGAGAATTGTGATTTAGTATGAAATTCTGGTTCAAATTGGAAAAAAAAAAAAAACAAACAAACAAAGATTAAAGCTATTATCTTTTGTTCATTGTGTTGGTTCACCATACCGAATGAATATAAAGATATGGGTACCCTGGATTTTTATTTCAGTTATATGCATTTATGCAACTTTTTACCTTCCCTCAATTGTTCACAGTTTCCTAACGTTTCATCACTAATTTTCACTAGCCAATACGAGCCGCAAAATGGACAACATTGTAGATTCTCTAAACAATGCATACCAAGAGTTCGTTGTTGCAGCAGCTAATGTCCTCGAAGCCAAGGAAACTTCTGGCGCCCAGAAAACAGCAGCTACAGATGCTGCTCTTGAGAATTTTAAGCAGAAGTGGGAACTTTTCAGAGTCACTTGTGATCAAGCGGAGGAGTTTGTGGAGTCTGTGAAGCAAAGGATTGGCTCAGAGTGCCTGGTGGATGAGGCAACTGGCTTGGTGGCTGGGAAGTCTGGGCAAACCGCAACTGGTCTTCCACCCATTAGTGCAGTTCGGTTGGAACAGATGAGTAAAGCTGTTCGATGGCTTGTCATAGAACTTCAAAATGGTTCTGGAACTGCTGCTGGTTCAGCACATTCTCATCTGTCAACTCCTTTTGATAGCAGATTCTCTGAAGATTCAGCTCAATAGGTATGAAGGTTCTTCTAAGCTCGTATTGAGAATTTTGTAAATGCATTTTTTTGCTAAGAAAACATCTGCTACCCCTTCCAAATGATTTTGAATGCAAGCTTAAGGGAGTTGTGATTTCCTTATTGTTGTGAGCTTGGGTTGTCTCCCCTTTGGCATTTATAATGAACTTATTTATGGAAAAGGTTGGGGAAACACAAAAATTGATTGTTGAAAGATATGCATCTCGGATGTGCAAACCTTGAGCTCACTTCAAGTAGATGCCACACTTTTTAATGTATGGCTGGCTGCTACGACAATCTATTTCTATATTTACACAATCTTATAATTAATGTTTCTATATATAATCTGTTGTATGTGTGTTTTAAATTTCGTTCATCAAAGGTATGTGTCGTGTGTGCGTTTTAGGACAGGAATTTGAACATTTTCACATATGTGTTGGTTTTAAATTTTTTATGATCATGAACTTAATTATTCTCAAAAAAATAATCATGAACTTAATCAGTTCAAACCTCATGTATACTTTAATTGTTCTTTCAATCACTTTGCTTTGTCATATATACATACGAAAATGATTGGGCAATTCAGATACTTCCAAAACTCGGTTAAAAGTAAATGCGAAGGCCTATATTCATGCCATACATTTCGCTAAAAAAATGTTCGTTCTTATTAAGTGGTTTTTCCTGGAAGATATGATCTTTACCTGCTATTATTTAGCCCCATATGTGTGCTACCACGTTTAGTTCAGTTCTACTCCAGAGAAGAAGGTGTTGTATTGTGGTTTTTTAGTTTTGGGCAATTTAGAGTACAAGAGAACTGATATATTTAAGTTGTGGCAGAGGATCGTAAGGTCTGTGGGCGCGGGCTATCAACAACAATGAAAAGATTGTTAGATATTAAATCAAACAGAGGAAAGCAGGGTAATAGGCCCTGTGTTTGGGTGATATGGAATGCATAGAATACAGTCATACAAGGTTCCACGACCAGATTTGTCTGCTTTCCATTCAGTCGATATGGTTTTTCTCGGAGAGCTGCCACAGTTGCGCAAAGAGTTGTAGTTTTAGCGGAAGAGAGACACTTGTGTTTGTAATTTACCCTCGCATTTCGCTTAATCTTCCCTAATGCATTGTTAGAAATAGAGTTGAGTTTTTCTAGCAGACTTTGAACAGCTGGACAAGAGCTAAGAGCTTTGTCGATGAGACAAACTAATGGTCGATTACAGTTGTTTTTCTTTTTGTGATTTACTCCTGTGTGTAATTTATTCTTGCCTGATGTATTTATAAGAAGTGCTGGAAAGTAAGCTCATTGTTGCCCAACTTTCTTCCTCGGCATTAACCAAATTTGATCCCTCTAGTGAAACAACTTCCACATGCAATGGCAAAAAACAAGCATCAACTGCAAAATCCAGCCCAAATTTGAGAAGCTAAAAGTTGTGTATCTAGCAGTGAAGCATTGCTAATGTTGTGCGTTGCAAAGGCTCCTATTACTTTTCCATAACATCCAACGAATAAAGCAGAAATGTTCCAATTCAAGATCAGATAAAGCACTTCTAGCTTGTTCAAATAACTCAACAAAACTTTTTATATCTTCCAGCTACCAACCAACCACACCGTGAAGCCTCCACACCCTCCACACCTCCCTGGCTATTAGCATGGCTACTGATTTCCGAATCACGTTAATGCATTCCATGTGCTTCCAGTATTTTTAATTTTAAACAATATATATTTTCTCTTTTTAACTTACAATGATTATTTCATTTTATTACATTTTCCGTAGCTCGTACTCAAAACGTCGTCGTATGGGAACTCTCCAGTACATTCACTTTTGTCTCGACATTCCATCTGCAAATAGTGTGCGTTCTTCTTTGTCCCTCAGACGGAGTGAGAATTCCCTCTCACTCTGTCTATTCTCAAGCAGATATTTTAAAATTTTCTCTTTCGAAATGCTCTGAAGCACAATTAACCTGATCCGAAAAAAAGCAGGAATTTACGTGAACTCAATTGCAGCGACCAGAAACACAAGTACAAGTGTGAAAGAAGACAAATCGCAAGTATACATCACAACCCAGAAACCACAAATCGTTGCTCGAATCCAGTACACAATTTATGTTCAAGGGTTAGTTTAAGGCTCACTTCAGCTTTTATATA
>NC_024131.1:10818923-10829536 GCF_000346735.1 Prunus mume | reverse complement strand
TTTCTCTCACTCCAATATTCGCCAATTTCTTTCTGGTAAGCGAGATTAGTTTCTGATGATTTCTTGATTCTCTGATTGAATTTATTGCTACCCTTTTAATATTTGGGTTATTGAATTGTTGGGGTTCAATCGAATTTTTCTTTTCTTTTTTCAGAACGATGGATTTGAGGATTGATATGCAGCGGGCTTCCTTTGCTCAAGTAAGTGCATAAGTTTCTTCTTCTGTGATGTTTGCGTAGTGGGTATCTTTTGCTTTGGACTGAACCTCTGTCGCACCGATACACCAAAAATTGGGGGTATGCCCGTATCAGATACGGCCCCAATATGATACGGGGCCGATACGGGGATGTTGACTTTACGATACGGCTCCGATACTCCATCGATACGGTCATGATACGCTCGCGATACGGTCTCTATACGTCAAGGGACAATTTTGACGGCAACCAAAAAAGAAGAAGAAGAAGGAGGAAGAAGGAAGAATGAAGAAGAAAAGAACTTACTTGCGCTTGCAGCTGCTGCGATTTTTCAGTTGCTGTGCGAAGAAGAGGCGGCTAATTAGTGAAGAAGATGATGTTAGGTGCCCTAATTACAATACGCACCGTTTTAGTTGCATGTTAGATGGCTTATGTTAAAAAAAATTGTTTTATACAATTTTAAGTCTGATGCGTTCATTCGGGCCCAGCCCAATAACTGAAACAAGTCACATATGGCCTAGAAAAACATAACGAACCAAAAGAAAAGGCCCAAAATGCTAATTTTACATATATATGTTTATATATTTATATTATTTTAATTACCGTATCGGTGCAGTACCTATATCCTACTTTTTGGAGATTTGCTGTATCGATGTATTGTATCGGATATCGGTGTATTGTATCGTATCGGAGTACCTGTATCCGTATCGGTGCAACATAGGGACTGATACATATCTTGTGCTCTTTAATTTCCAGCGCAAATTACCCGTTAGAAGTTTACTCCTTTTACATTGTAATTAGATTGCTGGATGGTTGTTCATTTGGTGTTTCCTGGTTGGAGGTTGAGGCTTTGCTCTAGATGATTTTAGCCCACAAAAGAGAAATTAGTCTATATGTTTCAATTTATTTTTGGAAACATAATCAATCTAACTAAAATGGTCATGTAGGCAAACAATAGGATAGTCACTGTAAAAGATTGGTGTGATCATAAAAAATGGTACTGACAAGCTTTTAAATGTGCTTATTGACCTACTAATTAGTTCAACTTTGTGTTTTGTTTTAAATTCAGATATTTGTTGTAGTCCATATAAGAAAGGGCCTATTTCTTATTGTCTTCTACATAGTTGAAGCACCTTCATATGGCATAATGAAGTAAACGAATATGATTGAATTTGATCTGTACATTATAGCGAGGTTGTTCTTTAAAATTGGCATGGGGAAAGTAGGAAACCTTGAGTTTGTTTTCTACCTCACCAAGTAGTGCAAAGAAGGCTTCGTTGAAGCTTTATTCTTTGGATGATGGCTTTGTGTAATTGATGTTGTTTCTCTGTTCATGTAATCGGAAATGAGTTTTAATGTAGGTAATAAACTTTTAAAATAAATTATGAGCGTGAAAAGATTGCAAGCTTTTTGAGAGGGTAATGGATTGTGAATTATTGGGCCATTTATTGTAATATCAGAAAAGCCATGTATTTGGATGATTATGGCTGATCGATATTCATTCATTTCATATGCTACTTACTTTGATATTAAAGTCAATGTTGATCCTGCGTTGTGGCTGCTGCAGATTGGCAATCTCGGGCTTCTGCTCCTATGGCATATTCTACACCTTTTTGTCAGCATATGGTACTTTCTATTGGGTTTAGCTTATGTGCTTCAAAGCTATCTTATTTCTGGTGGAGTACTCAAGAGCTACAAAGCCCTTAATTTGGCCAAGCTACGGTACCTGGCAATTGTGATAGAAAGTGAAGAAGCTTACCAAACATCAAAAGTAATTGAGCTGCTGCAGTGGCTAGAAGCTATTGGTGTGAAGCGTGTGTGCCTCTACGATACAGAAGGTAATGGTGGTTTGCTATCCTGATTGATGTCAGACGCTTTCTACTATTGGTATGCAACAATGTAACATATGTATTTAAATCTTGTATAATTATTTGACTTTTCTGATGTCCAGGAGTGTTGAAGAAATCAAAAGAAGCCATCTTGAATAAACTGAAAAACGCAAGCGAATTTAAGGTGTTGTCTTCTGTCCCTACAGTAAAGTTACGAGTTACTTTCTGGTTCCACAATTCTCCACCGTAAATTAACTAATTAGCATACTGGGAAGCAGTTCAGGCTGTCACGATCAATCTTCCATTCTAGGTGTATCTAGAATTCAGGATTGTGTTGAGACCAACAGAGTTTTCTTTTGATACCAATACCAAGCAATTGCCTTTAATTTTTGTTTTATATTTTTAATATGACTCCTATATAAAGCATACATTGGTAGTCCACCACTAGATTACTGACGTAGGGCGAGTGAGGGTTAAGTTTATGCAAAGTAGTATTTTTTTTCTTTAATTATATAGATCTGATAAATGATTTGTGCCTTTCACAATGGACAGTTATGCATTATTGATGATGCCAAAGTGTATACCTAACTTAACATCCATGCTGTGCAGGCTTATGAAGATTTAGTCGATCAAAACCGCATGTCTCTGGAATTTTCTTCATTTTCTGATGGAAAAGAAGCTGTAACCAAAGCAGCTAACTTACTTTTTGTGAAGTATTTGAAGTTGGCCAAATCAGTTGGAGATCATGAAGAGAAAATCTTTACAGAACCTGACATGGATGAGGCACTAAAAGCTATTAGTATGTTTTACTGTCAGATGCTCAATTGTCTACAATAATGGTTACCTGCACAATTCAATTTGACCTTACAGGTGTTTATGGTAATATGCTTTCAGGTTGTAGAGGGCCAGACCCTGACCTCCTATTGGTTTACGGACCTGCAAGATGCCACCTTGGTTTCCCTGCATGGAGAATTCGATATACTGAGATTGTGTGAGTGTTCTTCGACAGATGTGTGATGCAGTTAGCTGCATATATTCCTATATATGTCTACTTGATGTCTAGTGAAACTTAAACCACAAAGCCATGGTGCAGGGAAAGATGGAGTAACCAATCTAACCATAAAAATAGGCCAGAACAGGAAAAAAAAAAAATTGTTAGTTTTGAGCCAGCTGATTTGTGTATAATACATACATATATACATGTGTTTGTGTGTGTATGCATTTATCTCCTTTGTCTCGTGCAGTTTTTTTTTTCTGCAGTACATTTTCTGGGAACTTTTGCAACAGAAGCTTCTCCTTGATGTATTGTGTTTGTACCGATTTTGTTTCTGAACTGATTGTGTCCCATATTTTGCTTTACAGACATATGGGACATTTGAACTCTATGAGATATGGTTCCCTAATTAAAGCCATCTACAGGTTCACCACTGTGCGCCAGAACCATGGTAAGTGATGTTCCTCTTCATTTGTCTAAATGTCATCTCTTGTAATAGTTTGAGAATGAATTAGTGATTTCATAAGATCCCTAACAAGTTTGCAACGGAGTGCTTAAAACTGTTTGTTGGTTAAAATTTGAATTTATTGTATTATTTGTATAACTTGGTAACCATTTTCAATTTAAAATAGTTGTATGGTTTTAATTTTCATCATCGAGCCGTACGTAGAAACTGAAGATTTGTGGAATTTGGTTTGAATATTATGTATTGTTCTTGTTCCAACAGGTAAATGATATAGCAGTTGGAAGTTCATAGCTTGGATAAATGATGGCTTATACAAAGAGTTCTCAAAGTCCAAGTCTGCTTACCATCTTCCTTGTACCCTAATTACGTAAACAATAATCTTGCTTATGTACCAGACATCCATTATGTTATAAGTTATAACCAGTAATCTTCACCCAACTGCACATCTCTTATTGATTTTCAATTAAATGGCAAGGATAACCGAAAAAACAAAAGTGGGAAATTAAATGGCAACATTTCATTTTCATAGATGAATAAAAGTCGAAACGTGTTAATCTGAACGTGTTCATTTTCAACTTTTATTATTTCTTACGGTAGTTGGGTGTCGGTGCCAACCACAAATCAAGATGATATGCATATCATTCATGTCAAATCTCAGTAATTATTCATAGTCAATTCTCATTATTTTTGAAAATATTTAAATTTAAAAAAAAGAGTAAATTGCAGCTATAATCCTTTAATTAATTCACTTCTTGAATTCTGCGAACCAAGAGGATATTTGGACTGATTGGTAATTTCAAATGCAGGGTACCTAGATTTTGAGAGTTTTTTTTCCTTGTTTTTTTTTTTTGGCGGACAAACGAGTACTTGAATAAAAACCAGGGCGCAAACAAACCACCAAAAACAAACAGGCAGGAGTCCAATGACAGGGGACTACAGGCAAATAAAACATCAAAAATGAACATAGCTTGTGGATATAGATTGGAAAGAAAGAGACGCTGCTTCAAAAAGTCTTAAGTTGTCACAAACCAACCAGCATCAGTCTAATCATTTTGGGGCGGTGGGCATGGTAGGCCATCCTTGTTTAGAATGCTTGTCAGAGAGGATGGGGGTCGGTCAACCCAGACAAAAGAGAGCATCCTTGAGGAAGATAGCTTGGCCAAGTGTTACTTGAGAGATTATTCGTGTTACTTATTTATTTGTTAGTAATTAAATTATAGGTGTAGATATACTATAGGACATAGCTTGGTTTTTGTACTTGTTTCATTATTTAATATTTCCTCATTCCAATTTCATATGGTGTAGTAAACAACTTCAATGGAAATCCATAATCTAACTCTCCTCAATCCATATAGTTTAGTAAACATCTTTAATATGAATCCGGAATCTAATTCTCCTCAATCCAACTCCTCCTCAATTCATTTTATCATCAATTCAATTCTTCCTAATCTAATTACGGGTTAGGAAACATACCAAAAATGTATATGGCAACACAATTGTAAGGGAGCGTTGAATCAAAATTCTAAAAAACATATATCTTTAGTCTAAGAAATATGAATAGGAGGCACCTAAATCTAAATGCCCCTTTTTTTTACAAGAAAAGGAACACTTTATTATTAAGGAAAAAGAAATTAATTTCACAATCTTTTACATGGTTATATATTAAAACTTAAAAAGAGATGATATAAGGCATATACATATTTGTGTATTTTTTTTCCCAAGCAAGAAAATATATATTACTTAAAATAACATTAATGTTAGTTACCTATCACATCTTCTTCCTACCAAAAAAGAAACCATTCTCACAAGCTATTACATGGTTATCTATTAACATGAACGGTAGTTAAACATCACAATCTTCTAACCAAAAAAGAAAACCTTATCATCTTTTTATTGATGTGGATATCCATCTCATCTGCCACATAAGATGATATGAAAATGTGAGATAAAAATATGATAAATGTAGCATTACCAATAATTTGGATTAACCAACTTTTGAGGGTCGTTTCAAATTAGTACCAAATCTTTAAAATTTTATACGTAGGTATTTTAACTCACGAAAAACATACAAATTAGTTAATCCATTACTTACATCGTTCTATCTAATTTAGCACGACCCTTAAAATTTGGATACTTTTATGTAGTTCACCCATAATTTTCAATAGAGGATGTGATTACCTCGACAAATACAAAAGATCAACCAATGGTAAGGGGGCCCATAAACGAGGAATGCCTTTTATGTGGGGGCCCAACAGAATCTACAATCCATATCCCCCGTGACTTGCTTGGCGTAGTCCGATATCAAGCAACCGCGGGTGGAATGGGACAATGATGCTTATTCACCCAAGGATTGGGTGTTGCGATGTGCAAATTCACTCAGTTATCATGACTTGGGAATGGGAAACACGTAATGGATGGCTATTAGGCCTGACCAAGTCGGCTTGAGTGCATCTTTGTGGCTACAGGATTTTTTGCGGGTTAATGATTTCTTAGGGTCACATTAGTGGGCATAGTCAAGCAGAACAAAAGTGGCAGCCACCAACCTCATGTTAATACTCCCAAGATCAATGTGGATGGTGCTTGGAAGCCAGGGACCACAGAGAGGGTGGCGTTGGGGTGGTTGTGAGAGACTCAAGCGGCAAATTTGTGGCGGGTTGTGCGGTTAAAATGAATAATGTATCCTCATGGAAATGGGTTTTTAAAATGTTAGTCTTCGAAAGTGATGGTCACAAGGTCACTAGAGAAGGTTTTACCCATATTCGTTGTAGTGACAATTCAAATTTTATTTTATTTATGATGTATTGTATGAGAACTGTAATTCGTAATCAAGGAACTTTCATTTGTCCTTGATATGAACTCAGACTTGTTGTACTAGTTGTTTTACATTAATAATATTTTATCACTTATCATAAAAAAAAGAAGAAGGGAAATTTGCATAAATCCCACCCGAACTTTTAGGTATGTGCGCCATTACCACATGAACTTTTAATTTTAATTTTTAACCACCTGAACTTTATAAAGTATTGCAATCCACCACCTATGTCTAACACCGTTAAAGTTTCTGTTAAATGCAAGGGTATTTCAGTCAATTCACCGCACTTAAAGAAAATTATAAAAAAAACTAAATTTTAAAAAGAAAAAGAAATAAAAATATCAATCACCAACAATAATGAGGAGTTAGATTACTTGTGAAATTAAAATCCCAATTGAATATACCCCTCTAAATTGGAAGAAATATGAGATTTTGGTTGGTTATAAAACACAAAAAGATTTAGGCCTTAGAGCAACTCCACCCATTTGCCCTTAGCCATGGAAAGGGGGGACGTGAATAGTGGCTGCCCTTGCAAATAGTATTGTGTGTTTCCACCCATTGCCATGGCAAAGGGCAATTACTATTCATTTTTTTTGCTTTTTTCACAAATTTGTTTACCTAAACAATTCATTTGGATAAGATTTTTGGGTTCGTACGTGTCAATATTTATTATAAAATTCATATCTCAATCGGATAAAATTTTGGTATTTATATAAATAAAAAAAATCAGTAATTTTTTGGTATTTTTTTTTTAAAAAATTTGATTTTTTTATATTTTTTATTGCACAAAAATTGGCTGCCATTGGATTGGAGAAAAAAATCTGATCGGAGAGCCCAGAGCGCGACACGTGGACTTTAGCGGCACTGTAGTGCATGGCACTGTAGCGTCACTGTAGCACGTGGGGTCACTGTAGCACGCATGACGTCAGCGCCCGTGTTTTGGACCTCGGGCTGAACTGGCCTTCGTGCCAGCCCGAGTTCGTGGGACCCGCAGCCAGCCTGGGCTTCAGTTAATCGCTGGAAACGATTTTTTCGAAAAAGCAAGCCCAGCCCGAGGCTCAGGCATACCGCTGGAGTCGCTCTTAGTTTTCACATGATTTTCATAGTTCTTGGAAGATTTGAAAAAAGTGGAGCTATGGTTTTCATAGATCTTGGGAAATAAAAAAAAGTGAGGCAAATTCTTCATATGGTTTTCATGGATCTTGGAAAGAAAAAAAACCAACGCCAATTCGTCTACCCCTCCCCCAACCCAATGTTGTGCATACACCATCAATATCATTCAAAAGGCTAAAACAAGCCAAACAAAATACGTAACAGATAACCATAAAAGCATCCGATACACATCAAAACACCTCAAGCATCAACACCTCGACTAGACCAGTAGGGAAAAAAGCACTCTTCCCAGCCTATGAAGATGCTTGAGGGCACAATAGAAAAAAACTAGGGGGGCCAAGAAGGCCATCAATAGAAAGAACTTGGAACAGTGAGGGAGGGGGTTGATACACCATCAATTCTATTTCACCCTCGAATTGGCCATTGATGCTAATATGTGCTCAACTCTATTCTGCACACACCCTGCTTTGCCATTACATGCCTTTACATTCGTGATAGTTAGGTTAACTTTATTTTTTCATTTTTTAAAATTATGTTGTTTTAAAATTATTTTTAATTATAGTGACAGAGGAAAATGTTCTTACATTTAACGGCAATGTTAACGGAATTAAACGTAGGTGGTGGATTGCAACACTCCACAAAGTTTAGGTGGTTAAAAATTTAAATTAAAAGTTTAGGTGACAATGGCTCAAATATCTCAAAGTTCAGGTGGTATTTATGCAAATTTCCCAAAAAAACAAAAGATAAGGTATATATATGTAATTGTTTTCCCAATAACATGAATGATGGTTAGGTGTCAATATCAATTATTGTTATATGTCCTTTGTGAGCTATTAATGAGAATATTCTGATTATTGCTTTTGAAACAACAAAAAAAATTTACAAAAAAAATATATTGTAAATGGAAGGCACATTATATAAAATCCTTTCGAATAAAAATATATAAAATATATTTTCTCCATTGCATAGAGATATTTAATTATATTGTAAATGGATTTATCCGTACGCCGGGGTTGGTGTTCTTTTGGGATACAAATTCTGGTTTCTATTAGTAGGGCCAATCCAGGATTGGATATGGAGGATATGGATTTATCCAAATAAATGAGGGACTAAATGGTAAAACGTTCTCGAGGGGTTAACTTATCCAAGCGGATCATAAGAAGTAAATACATTTTATCTTTTCATGGCAGCCACCTCATGCTAACACTCTCAAAATCAATGTGGATGGTGCTTGGAAGCCAGGGACCACAGAGAGGGTGGCGTTGGTCTGGTTGTAAGACTCCAGCGGCAAATTTGTGGTGGGTTGTGGGATTAAAATGGATAAAGCATTCTCTGCGCTACAATTTTGTGGCGGGTTATGGTGTTAAAGTGGATAATGTATTCTCTGCGTCATAAGTGGAGACTTTGACTGCAATAACATGTACAATATTGGCGATGGAAATGGGTTTGAAAGTGATGCTTTCTAGGTCACTTGGTAAGGTATTACTCATATTCGTCATATTGACAATCATGATTAAGAAGCTGTCATTGGCTCTTAATATGAAATCAAACTTGTTGTACTAGTTGTTTCAAGTCAATAATATTTTATCGTCTATCATAAAAAAACAAAAGATAAGGTATATATATGTATTTTTTTTTCCCAATAACATGAATGATGGTTGGGTGTCAATATCAATTATTGTTATAGGTCCTTGTTGAGCTATTAATGAGAATAAAGAAGTCCATTTTTCCAATAGAGAAGAGAGTGATTCCTCTATTGCTTTTGAAAGAACAAAAAAAAAATTATTATAAGGGAAAAACACATTAGAAAATCCTTTCGAATAAAAATATATAAAATTTATTTTCTCCATCACATAGAAAACATTTATACTAAAATAAAAAGAAGAGTATTTAAATCCTACTAGTAATATTAAAAATCCCTAGTAAAACCCTAGTGGGCTGGACTGTAAATCCTAGTTGACTTGACTTTTGTTTTCCTCACCATCGCCTTGCTTGCTCTGCTTGAGCAGGGCATTCGCTTTTTTCCACTTGTGATATTTACCAAACAGCACCTCTATGTCTTCAAGGGTTCTTCCCCTGGTTTCGGGGAGCAACATATAAAAGAAGACCCAACTCACCGCAGCAATCCCCGCGTAGAGAAAGAAGGACCCACCAATCGTAATGGCCTTGTATAGTGAGAGAAATGTCATGGATATGACGCCACTTGTTATCCTGTTAACGGCCACTCCCATACTAACTCCTTGCGCCCGTAGCTTCAGCGGGAAGATCTCAGAGCTATAAACCCATGTTATGGGCCCCAACCCAATCGAGAAGAACGCAACGTTCAATAACACCATGGTGATGCACAACGCGATGGCCCACGGGACCGTGTCGTGGTGTTGATCGATGATCGTGAGGCCCACCCCGAGGCATACGAGCGAAAATATCATCCCAGCCACGCTGGACAAAAGCAACGGGCGCCGCCCGAACCGATCAAGGAAAAACGTGGCGACCAAGATGGCAATGGTCTTGACAAATCCAACGGCCACGGTTGCAAGGAGCTTGTGGTCGTAAGATTTGATCCCCGCCTTCTGGAAGATCCTGGGGCTGTACAGGACGACAGAGTCTATGCCCGAAGCTTGTTCGAAGAAGTGGATGCCGAGGGCTGCGATCAAAATATGGCGAACGGCTGGCGTCGGGTGCAAGATCAAGTCTTTCCATACCCCTTCACCACGGCTTTTCTTCGGGACCGGAACAACGTCGTCGTCTAGCTCTTTGGCGATGCCTGCGGCTTCTTTGATGTCGTCTAGCCTCAACTGAGCCTCATCCTTGGAGGCTGAGGTTTTGTCGAGGACGCGCTTGGCGTCCCCAAGTCGGCCCTGCATGACGAGCCAACGAGGCGACTCTGGCATGGCTAAGACGCCGACGGCGAGAATAATGGCGGGAAGGGCGCCGATGCCGAGCATGAACCTCCAAGCGAGGTGAGCTGGGAGCTTGGAGAAGGCGTAGTTGGAGACGTACCCCAATAATATGCCAATATTGACGAACACCTGTACATAAATAAATCAAATAAATTAGTATAAATTCACACCTATAAACTACAGAAAGTCATAAAACACTTGCCAAAAAAACTCATACAACCCGTTCACCTAATCTCTTTAAGAGCATCTCCACCCATAAGGGCTAAGTCTAAGGCAAGGGCAAGCAAGGGCCGGCCCCACTCAAC
>NC_024131.1:10797154-10813815 GCF_000346735.1 Prunus mume | reverse complement strand
CACTCTTTCAAGTTTTGTATGCATGTGATGTAAAGAAATAAAAGAAGAGATGTGTGAATATATGAGATTCTCTTGATTTGAGGCCTTTTTTTTTATTTGGTTACAAGGAGGGCCGAAGCCCAAGAAAAACCAGAAAACAAAAAAAAAAACTACACTGGAACAAGCCTAGCAGTGGTCATCCTAACAGAATCTTTTGCCAAGAGGCTTACAATAGAAGGAGGGGGAAATGTTATAGGATGATATAAGGCTTAAATGTTTAAACGTTCAACTAAGTAAATGCATTCAGGTTTTATTTTATTTTATTGACAATTTTTTTTTTTGTTCAAGATGCGTTTAGAATATATCTAATAGGTTTTATCTCATGTCTTGTTATATTGTAATTGTGTACTGTTATTGTTGCGCATAAGTTGAAATATTTTCAAGCACCGAATTAACTTGTCATATTTTTTTAGTTACCATATGAAGATAGAAGTGAAAACATATACTAAATTTAATTAATTGTGAAATTCCATGGGGGAGAACTTTAGGGCCCGTCCGGTAACGTTTTCAGAGAATGTTTTCTTAGAATATTTTCAGAGAATGAAAACAATAAAATGAATTTGCATTTTCAGGAAATGAAAATGCATATGGTAGATTAATTAGAAAACATATTCAGAAAACAAAAACAATGAAAACATGTGTGGTAGTACAATTTGAAATAATAATATGTGAGTTCTTTTTATGAAAATGTTTCCCATGAGAATGAAAACAACTTTTTTCTGTTTTCTACAAGTATACATGAACTTGTTTTTATTTTATGAAAACATTTTCAGTGTTTTCTGTTTTTGGGCTACCGAACGTGTTTTTACCTTATTTTTGTTTTTTGAAAATGAAAACAACCCTTAAAACGTTACCGAATGGAGCCTTAACATCTAGAACTATGTTATAGGGCTTTTGTCACTCAAACCAAAGTATCCGTGCTACAATGAATAAAACAAAGAAATGCACGATGAATTGTACCCCAAAAAGCCCATGATAAATGACAAACCAAACCACCTCTCCGTAAAAAAAACACCCCACCTTTGCCCTGTCCTCAGTCCTCCGACAAAGTTTGATGAATCGAGCCCACACCAAAGAAGCATAATGCCCACCCAAACTCTCATCTTCAGTGGAGTAGGTTCCAATCATTTTCATGAAGCACGAGGTTGATATTCCTCAACCTTAGGCTCCACATCCTACAAGTTGTGTGGATTTAGTGACTACTTGTGTCACGGGCTTGCACCTTCTTATTAGAGTGAGCATCTTCGATGAAGTAGGCAAACCTTATTTGTCAAATCCCGCAACAATTGAATCAGGACACGTATCCATTATTTAAGTTTAGAAGACATGCAAAGTCATGCAGGAAGGATTTTATGCATTGACTAGGAGAACTGAGCTACTAGCCAAGTTCAAAAGGCATCGATCGCCACAAGAAGAGTTGAATTTTCAGGTCCAAGGATATATTAAATTACTAATGGCTTGTTTGGTATTCAATTTGAATCCAACTTTTTAAATTAAAAAACAAAATTTAAATCCAAAACAAAGAAAACCTGTTTGGTAATCCTATTTTTAAAAACTCAAATACAAGAACAACTAAAAAACACCATAATTATTAAAAACAAAAAGAATCTGTTTTTCAGTTTTTTTCTTTTCCCTAACAACGCACAAGTTCTCAAATTTGTAAGTGTGAAAATAATTTTCAAGTTGCATACCAAACAAGTTTTTAAATCTTAAAAATAAATTTAAGAACTCATTTTTTTTAAAAAAATCAAAGTTTTTTAAGTTCTCTATTTGAATAGTATACCAAACGCCCCTTAATATATTTTACTCATTTGTGTCAATAATTTGAAAAGACTAGCGTAGGAGAGAGAAAGACTATAAAGTAAAAAATGGCAGGGAAGTTGAAATTAGATAGATCATTATTGGCCACGATGACCGTAAACGTGCAACTTTGATTAGTCTTTCTTTTGTTTTTATTGTTCTTTGCCCTATAGTCATCAACTTTGATTTTGTTTTGGTCAACCATCATGCTTTGATTAATTTGTCGAATCATAAACTAGATTCCCAGTTTAATCAAGAAAATTACTATTCGACCTTTTCTTTTTGTTTTTAGTTGATTCAAAAATGGAGACTTATAAATTAAACATAGATGCTAAAAAGATTAAAGGGAGATTAACTATTATACCTAATATAGGGGCCCAAATTATAAAAATACTCTATATGAAATGGACTTTAGAAACACACACAAAGCCCATTTAGAATAGAACAAAGAGGCTTTTAACTTCTTATAAATTACAAAACTGCCATCAATTTCTTAAAACAAGCCAAACCCTAAAATCTCATAAAAATACTCAAAACACTCAATAGGGCATCAAAGTAATTTAATAATCAATATTAAATTTAATAAGACCAGCTGTCATTTTTTGGGTTTGTTTATAGAAATTCAATGGTTTAGGGTTTATCTATAATATTAGTGCTAAAAATGGATATATCACTAAATATCTCAAAATTAAATCAACTTCTTCTTGAATAATATGCTTAGAGAATCCTCTTCTTCATTCTTGTAATTAGGAAATCAGATTAATTATAAATTTAAGTAGACGATTTGCTTAGATTCACATTTTTTTTTTTTTGGAGAGAAAAGTGATAATTGTATTCATCAATTAGGCACAATAATCATCAGTCACAAGGGCAAATACAAATGCCCACAAAGGGGTAATACAAATATGGAAATATAGTAACCACATAAGGTTAATCCAGATACAAGCCACAAAAGGCCAGAGAAGGCATAAAAGCCACATGCCTGAATAAATAAGACATGAATCACAGCGCCGACATCTAACAATACAATTATAACTTTGGCTTAATATCACAAAATGTCGCTAAGGTTTATGAAACTATCAGATTGCATTCTTAATTTATTTTCTGTCATTCGTGGTCCTCAAGGTTAGTATGTGTGCTCACAAATGGTCCATTTTGGTAGGTTCTGTCAAAAACTCCGTTAGTTTGCCGACGTGGTATATTTATTTATCACAAAACATCCCTAAAGTTCACGCACCTATCACAAATGGTCCCTATGAAATTTATTAAATTGTTTTTTAAATTAATGAATTTTAAAGGAAAAAATAAATTTTTTTTGTAGGGACCATTTGTGATAGGTGTGTAAACCTTAGGGATGTTTTGTGATATATATTTGCCACATCAACAAATTAACAGAGTTTTTTTTACGAAATCTAATGGCAGAGACCATTTGTGAGGAGCACACATACTAACCTTGAGGACCACGAAAGACACAAGAAAAAAAAAAAACACTAAGGATGCAATCTAATAGTTTCCTAAACCTTAAGGACGTTTTGTGATATTAAGCCTTATAACTTTTAACTCTCACATGTACAAAATACAAGTAGAGACTAGAAAATTATCCAACACCCAATTCACAAGGTAGATGCAATTATTACAAAATAAGAAAGTTGCAAACAAACAACCAAAAACCAACAAAGCCAATACCGCCATTAGTGCCACCGTCATCACAGACGCCGTCGCTGCTTAGATTCACTTCTTAATCTTCATATGTACTAGAGTCATAAATTAATAGCTCACTCATGTATTCTTGCATTAATTAATAATCAAAACTTGAGAGACAACTCTCTTATATTGTCTTGATTAAAATCAACACTATGTAGTAAAAAAAATTCATCAGCATTGTGAATGATGTTGTAGTAAGCACTTCTCTATAAGTGTTTATGTTAAAAGCACAATTTTTTTAAATATTAAAAATCCAAACACATGGTAGGTACTTCTTCGAGTGTACCAAAAACTACTTTTAAAGCATTTCCAGACAAACTTTTAATGTGTTTCATTTGGCTCCATACATTGTTCTTCCTCGTGGAGCCCTTTAATGAATATAATCATCATGTCAGTCGAGAATATAATTAGGTTAAATGAATGACAATTTAATTTGCTAAATTCCAATTCCAATAGATGAGGAATCTTATTTGATTGACCCCGTGTAATAAGTTCCTTTTCTTTTGCCTCTCCATATTCCTCACGAATAATATAAAGAAATGATTGATTTGATTTTTATCGGAAAGAATCAACATAGCCAACATAGCCATAAACAATAAAGCTAGAGCGAATGATTTGTTTTTGAAATTAATGATGTGACAATATTAATGTATGTGTGTCACTATATCACCTAATGGGAATAAGTGAGTCAAAAAGTGAGTGACGTAAATAATTGGGTGAATAATTATGGCGTCCAAATGGTTAAAAAGAAAAACAAAATGTTGTCCTTGTAGTGCTCTAAAACAGATTGTGGAAGATGAGGTAAACGAACATCAGTCCTTTCTTCTTTTTAAATTTCTTTGCACAAATTTGAGCACCGAACAGGTAAAATTCCATGGAAACCAAACATATATGGTTGCGTCCGGCAAGGGAAAGGAACAATTGAACAAAGCATATACACCTTCCTGATCAATCTTTCTGCTCTCCACACATCTGCAGCTACGTGCCATCCATGCATCCAAAATTCCATTTCACAAATTGGAGAGAAAATCATTTAGAACACACACGTTTGGGAAACATTTGACTCTCTCTCTCTCTCTCTCTCTAACTTGTCAATTTTCAACATAATTCATCATTGCTAGAAATAATCTTAGTACAGATAGAATCAAGCAGATCTTAGGTTTTTCATAATATGAAAATTTCAACAAATTTACAGAGCTGCCTTGATCTATCAGAATTGCCAGAATAGATCTCAGATGATTCATTATCAAGCAGAACAGGTATTGAAGTACAGCCCCAAATCAGCAATCATCAATCCAGTCACTTCCAGCCCCGTCCAGAATGAAGAGATCTCAATTCCGCCTATTCAGCAAGCCTCTCCATGACTAAAATAGATTAAAGCTCTGCCAATCTCAACATTGGTATCGATTTCCAGCTAAACCTCATCAATTGAATGTGCTAACATTTGAATCCAGCACCGATATATCCAGTCTAGCCAGAATCACAGGCAAGAATCCAAGAAGAAATCGAAGCCCAATGTTTTGATGTCCTTTCAGACATGGCAGTTCCCTTTTGTTTTGAATTGTGCAATAGGCAGTTCTTTTGGAAAGAACTACTAGTTTTTACTGTTTGAAATTATAAAGTCTTCACCAGCCTGAGGCAAAAAAATAACTTACTTGGGGGATATTTCTTACCTAAATTCATAATCACTTGTTTAAAGTTAGTAACTTGTGGCGCAAGTTATCTATTTTTCATAAGTCTGTTAGTGTCTTAACTGCAAACAATGGCACGCTCGCACATCAAAGAAAGTTGACTTGTTGACCACAAAGGCTTTTCAAGCCAATGTAAAATTTTACCATACTATCACAAGAACTAAATAAAAACGGGTGAACAAATACCCTTCGACTTTCTCTCAAACTCTATCCCTTTTTAATAAATTGTTTTTGGGCATGTTAGCATTTTTGCTCTCCTATTTAAGTTACTATCCTAACCTTTTATTTCAATTGTTATTTGTTAATTATTTAATTTTATTTAATCTTTCAAATGTCACAAAGAAACTTGGGGCATTTGCATTTCCATCCTTTGATAAAATGGGTTTTCTGACTAACCCTAGGTGTTAGATTAGGTTTCCGTGGATTATGTATTATTATTATTATCCACATACATACAATGTGCCTACAATCAACCTAAGAATATACCATGTGATGCATGTAACCGCATCGGAGCCCACTTTATCGAAGATTAGTGTCAAGTCCTTATTTTCAAGGTAAAAGAGCCAACGGCCAATAAATGTTCATCTCTCAATCACAATCATTTGAAGAAGTCAAAACCAACACAATCAATATAAGTTTACGTTTGGCCTTCGACCGCGAAATGAAATGCCTTGCAATGCACGCATTCGAATGGAAGTGATTGTTCTTGATTTCTCGACCTAATCTTCATGTCAGCACAGAATATAGTTAGATTAAATGAATCGACAATTTAATTTTCTAAATTCCGATTCCAATAGATGAGAAATCCTTGATTGAACCCGTATAATAAGTTCCTTTTCTTTTGCCTCTCCATATTCCTCATGAATAATATAAAAAAAATGATTAATTTGATTTTTATCAGAAAGAATCAACATAGCCAACATAGCCATGAACAATGAATCTAGAGCCAATAATTTATTTGTCAAATGATGTATTAATGTATGTACCAATATATCACTTAATGGGAATAAGTGAGTCAAAAAGTGAGCCAAAAAGTTAAAAAGAAAAACAAAATGTTGTCCTTGTAGTGCTCTAAAACAGAATGTGGGTGAGGTAAACGAACATCAGTCCTTTCTTCTTTTTAAAATTTCTTTGCACAAATTTGAGCACCGAACAGGTAAAATTCCATGGAAACCATAATGACAAAACATATATGGTTGCGTCCGGCAAGGAAATGGACAATTGAACAAAGCATATACCTTCCTGATCAATCTTTCTGCTCTCCACACATCTGCAGCTACGTGTCATCCATGCATCCAAAATTCCATTTCACAAATTGGAGAAAAAATCATTTAGAACACAAACGTTTGGGAAACATTTGATTCTCTCTCTCTCTCCCCCCCCTAACTAGTCAATTTTCAAAAAAATTCATCATTGCTAGAAATAATCTTAGTACAGATAGGGATACGACAACAACTAGCTGCATGTGAATCACACATGAACTAGGGTTTTATTTGGCTCAGATCTTGACAGCATACAAGTTTCCCGTGTTTTACATATATGCTTTCTTGGTCCACCATGATCCTTATTTTATTTTCAATTCATTACCCAATTAATAATACTTTTCAGCTTATTGTGATTCTCATCATCTGCATTATTCTTAATAAATTATTTTGTTTTCCGATTATTATACATTATTACCCGAGTCAATTAAAAAGCTGAAACGATTTGAAGAAAATTACTCTCGAAAATAACTTTTCTGTAACCCCTCTCAACTGCCATAATTTTTCCGAATCTAGTCCAATAATATTAAGAACAAAAACTAGCTGCTAACTGGAATAACTCTCCTAGAGAGACTAAGAATACCTAGCAAACTCAACTAAGTTTCTGGAATCATAAGAGAAAAAAAAAAAAAAAAAACAGAAAACTCATAGAGTTTATGGGCTTTATTGAACAAAATAAATCAAAATAAAAAACTAAAACAACGCCAGCAAAAGGAAAACCAATTGCTGCTAATCCTCCTTTGGGACATGACACAGACAACGCCACCTAGTTATTTCAGGGCTTCAACGCACTAATGAGCAGTGGATCTACCATGACCGCAACACCTCAAATAGTAGCCTCGCAAGATGAGGCACAACCAAAGTCTAGATCTGCCAAAGAAAGAGTAGATCGACATAAGTTCACCAAGAGCCGAAGAACACCAAAATTCCGAAGAGATCCGAAAATCCGAAAATCCGAAAATCTCTCTCTTTTAGCTGTTAGGGTTTCTCTTCACACTATGATATTAATAAATATTGGCATTGGTGAGATTCTCTACATACATATGTAAAATCCTATTATTAATATGAACGATCCATTTATTTCTTCATGGGAGATTCCACATTGACCCGCAAGATTTGCATAGCAGGTTGAATCTGTTGAATTAATGGGTTACAACAAAACCAACCAATAAACTAGTTTATCTAAGATAAAGATGGATCACCACCAGAAATCATTAGAAAACTATCAATGTTAAACAAGTATTTGATTCAACGAAGCAGAACCCTCGGTTGCTCAACTCGTATGTATCTTTACTCGCATGTGCATGCAACTTGGTTTTACAATACCAGAACTGAAGTGAAAGAAAATGAAGTGGGCAAGGCAAACTGCATATATTTTTATTACTAATAAATCTCGGAAAAGGAAGCATATAACCATCACATCTCTATGTTCAAATCAAAATCCTTGTTTTCCAGCTGGTGTTCCAATCCAAATTTATAAAGCAAAAATTTGCATATCTTTTTGCTAGAACTAAATCTAGGACAAGGTCACATATGATCATCACATCTAAAATATCTCAAAGCTTTGTATAAACCTTTTTTCAAACTCACTCTCCTCCACAATTAGGAAACTCTCATTTGCTTGAAACTGATAGCTGCAAATCTCACCACCTTACATTTGTCTTGCAATAGATTCTTTTTCCAATATTCTATTCTCAAATTGATGTGCCCTTCCAAACTAAATTCCATATTAGAACGTTGCGGGTACACACAGTGCAGCATGCTCTTAATATTTTTCAACTGCTAGTGGTTCACAACTTGGATTCTCTCATTCCCTCTGTGGACCATATTGCACCAAATGATGCATGTGATGAAAGATCTTGACTAGGGAACCTGCAAAAAATTTTCCTTCTCCTTGGCTGCCTTCTTCTTTTATGTATCATGAAGCATTGGAATCTTACAAAGTTCATTTGTTTGGAGTTTCTTTTTTGGTAGCTTTTTTCAAATCTACCTTATCACTATGTTGAGTAGGGGCATGAATTTGGCCAAATCATAACTCTTCCGGATAATAAGCAGCTAAATCTGATTTGTGGGTTACCAACTTACCAGTATATGGATAAGGATTAATTAACCTCTGAAAAGTCAAGTCCACCAATACAACCATATCTAATATTGTATTCACATTATACTTTAACCAAACTACAAATTGGAAAAACATATACTGAATGTTTTTTTTTGGCAATGGCGTGTAACGCTCAGGCAGTCGTGCCCTTGACTTAATTGATTTGGACGCAACATGGATGCCAAAATTTTCCTTGAAGACTTTTCAACCAGAAGCTCCAAATATTGACTTAAATACTTAAAATTTAGGATGAATTAATTAGAAGATTGTAGGCCACAATCTTTGTGTTGTCCGTTTTATAATTGCCAAGGGATTACATTAAGGTGATGTGTGACTAATTTTAAAGAGAGCAAGGACATATCTTCATCATAATTGACCGGCATGCTTGGTCCATCACCAAAGAAAAATCAATACTTTTTTCATATGCTTCATGATATATCTAGCCACATAACAAGCCACCAATCCTTTCCTACCTTCATTGTAATGCCTGTCACTGTTGAATTTAATTTTGTACATATATCATAATCAAATTGGGCTCACCATGGAAGTACGTACCCTATTGCATTTAGTTCTTAGTTGAAATTAATGGGTTCGGTCTTCTTTGAAATCACATGGCTTGACGATAAAAGGATTGATATAGGATGACTAGTAGTAATGATAATAACAAGTGGAAGAAGAATTTGAAAAAATTTATTGCCACCCCTATATGCATATATATATATATATATATATATATAAAGATTTTTCCTATTGAGAGAGGCGATAATATACTGAACTCATACACATTACACGGATGTTAGGACTCAAACTTAGGACCTTGTTTGAGGGAGTAATTGCTCCAAACCACTACACTAGTGGGTCTTTTGCATGAAGGAGCATCGCCTAAAATATTAATATAACATAAAATGACTACTATTGAAGACCAAGTTGTTTTTAAATCCAAACTTATTTGTTGACAATCCATCCCCAAATCCCACTTTTGATAAGCCATAGCCCGCCCATTAGCTCTCTCACACGCTCACAAGCTGATGAAAATAAATGTTATTTTTTTATGAATGGGACTTTAAATCCTATCTTTGAGCCTCCAAATGAGGTATATGAATTAAAAATTCTTCAGTTTTGTTGAAGTTTTTACAATTTATAAATCATGTTGTTTGTGCTTTCGTTCGATATACCAAAACCGAATATTGGAGAATATATTTAAGTTTGCTAACCAAATTACACGTGTTTGTACCATATTTGGAAAACGGACCAAAGTTTGTTATTTTTTAAATATTAAAATTACATTGGACCCGAGTCCACTTTCATTCTTTCCTAACCAACAAAAAGGGCTTTGTTTTTGTGTTTAGGCCACTACTTGGTTTAAATTCATTAAAAGGCTCATATCTCAAAATATCTCAGCTTTGACCCACACTAAAGTCAGTGAGTGGGTAACCTTTACCAAGTTGACCTACGTAACCTGCTTAAAATGGGTTTTCACCATTAAGAGCGACATGACTGTTATCTTTCTTAGCAAGGAAGCAAGCTGGCTGACTGACGCCAAAACCAAGAGGAGCCGTCTTCCGACTGGTTTTCCAGTTGCAACAGGATAGCAAATCAAAGGAACATCCCTTGAAACCAGTATCTTCATCTAAGATATTTTTTTTTTCTCTTACTTGTGAATCAACTTATGAGCACTAGTAAAAAAAAAAAAAAAACCTTGCGCGACAAAAAAAAAAAAATCGCTCAAAGTCACTTTGCGAGATGAAACTCAAAACTTCATCGCTCAAAGTCTTATGCAACTAAATTTTGTACAACGAAACACACATCGCCGCACAAAGTCTCTTTGCGCGACGACAAAACATCGTCTCTCAAAGTGACTTTGCGCGACGAAACAATAAATTTCGTTGCACAAAACTTTGAGCAACCAATATTCCAATATTATTCATCGCGCAAAACTTTGCGTGACCAACATATTTTTTGTCGTGCAAAGTCTTTACAAAAGTAAATAAAATAAAAAAATAATTTTTTAAAATCTTTGCATGACGTAATCCAAATATTTTTATTTTGTATGCATAACACTGAAGAAATTAAATTGTATATATATTTATTAAGTAGCTTTAAATTTATTATTTTAGTTTGGATCGGATTTTTGTTAGAAAATTATATATTATTGTAGTTCGGATTGGGTTTTTGTTAGAAAATATATATATTTTAAATTAACGATCGAATCAGTTCATTGTATTCATATAGAGTCAAGGAGTGTAGCTATAAAAAATCATCAAAATCAAAATTGAAATAACGGTTAAATCATGATTTTTTGTTTATAATTGTCGAAAAGTTTTGTCCCATTACTTGATCTCTGAATGTTTACTTTTTTCGATTGTTTGCGTATATGATCTCGAAGTATAAACAAACAAGTTTGACGGTTGGATCGTTGAAACTAGTTTCATAGAATGCGTACGCCATCAAAACAATATGTTCACTAATAATTAAGAGTTTATTTATACTTTTGTTAAATATAACATAAGATTTTGTGGTATCCACTAGTGTAAATATCTTAAATTGAAGATCAAATTCAGTCATTGTATTCATAATGGGACGCGGGAATTTTTTTTTAAATTTTTTTTGTAAGACTTTGCGCGACCAATCAATAGCTCGTCGCGCAAAACTCTAAAAATTTGGGCAGGTACCTAAAAAGGGACACGGGAATTTTTTGGTTGCACAAAACTTTGAGCTACCAACAATTCGTCGCGCAAAACTCTAAAAGTTGCGGGCACAAAAAATGGGACGTGGGAAATTTTTTGTTAAATTTTTTTTTTAAAGACTTTGCATGACCAATATTTTTCTTCGCACAAAGTGATACGGTTTTTAAAATCAAAATAACTCCACTATTTTCTCAATGTCTCTCTCTACTCTTACATCTCCTTTCTCTTTCCTTGTCCCCAAATCCGACCCTTTCTCTCACCCTCACTTCTCTCAATTAATCTCTCATCTCTCTTTTCACTATCTCTCACTCTCACTCACTCTCTCATCTCTCTTTTCACTATCTTCTCTAACTCTCTCACACTCACTTCTCCCTCTCATTCTCACTCACTCTCAATCTTGCCAAAATGTATATTCTCTCCAAATTAAATTTTTTTTTTCATTAATATGTGTTTTTGGAGTTAGTTTTGAGTTTGTGTGGGGGTGGGGTTGAGTACAGGGTAAGGATTAGAGTTTGGGTTGGATTTGTGGTATAACAATTTTAGGGAAGATTATCCCTTTTTTTGGGAGTTTCACTAAAACACCCAAAATGGGGGTTGAAATTATAAAAAAACCCAAGCACTATTGAAACATATAAACACACCCAAAACCCATCATTACACACACTCAAAACCCATTTATAAACACACCCAAAAAGTTGACTTTGGGGTTGATTTTGGGTGTACATTTTGAATATTATATATATATATATTGGATAATTTGATCACTATATTTCATACGTAATTTTATTTTGAACATGTCAATTTAAATTAAAGTAATTAAAAAAATCATACAATTAAATTAAATTTAAAAAGTAAAAAGTAAAAATTCGAAAAGAAATAATAAAACAAAAGGTCAAAAACCTTGCGCGACAAAATATTTTGTCGCACAAACTATTAAATTAGTTTATTTTAATGAAAAAATTTTAAAACACAAAAAATATTTCATCGCGTATTTCGTTGCGCAAAACTCTAAAAATTTGGGCAGATACCAAAAATGGGACGCGGGAAATTTTTTTTTAAATAATTTTTTAAGACTTTGCGTGACCAATATTTTTCGTCGCGCAAAATTTTGCTCGACCAATATATTTTTTGTTGTGCAAAACTTTAGTATTCGTCGCGCAAAGTAGCTTTGCGTGACGAAGATTAGGTTTCGTCACGCAAACCCTATCTTCACGAGATTTGCGCGACGGATCATGAGCGACCAAAATTTCCTCGCACAGGTTTTGCGCGACGAAATTGTACTTTGCACAACAAACTTATTTCGTCGCGCAAAGTGTTTTTTTGTAGTAGTGGAGAGTAGGTCTTCAGCTGACATTGGACAACACTCAAGTTATTGGCTCGCAAATCTCACGGTCTGGTGCTCCGGGGCGAGGGGATGTGCGTTAACACCTGACGTCCTTCTTTTGGATGCGGTGCGGTTGTGCGCGGGCGTGCCAACACGGTCTACCGTGCGTCGAGATGGTGATGAGGTTTGGGTAGAAGATGGTTAAATGATGCACCTGTTTTGAGTTTGACTCCTAATCAAACGATTGTGGCCAAGAGAGGAGCTGATCTCGGCCGTCAGGTTCACGGCCTGAGCTACAAGGCCGTTTAGTGGTGGTGTTGGTGGTGGGTTTTAGGCGGTACTCCGGTGCGTTGCTCAGAGAGCGACGGACATATGATATATGGGGTGAATGAGATGATAACAGAGATGGTGCTCCGGCGCCTTGAAAACTAAGGGTCGTATGATATATTAATGAATGAATTTTCCTTACAATCTAACATTACTCCTAGAAAAGAAAATAAATGTATTGAAAGTGCATGACAGGAAAATATAATTTGCTCCATGGGAGGCTTTTGGTTTGGTGTTTGAACCCTTTGAATGTAGTCTTGAGCTTCGTATTTATAGGAAGAGTCCTGGAGGGACAATCAAGGCCGAAAAGACCTGCGTAGTGGAGCCTGATCGAGGCAAGTGGGTAGTCAAATCGGCATTTGGGATCGTGAAGCATGGTGGTGTGACCCCCATAGATCCTGGTAAATCTCGGCCACTGCCCTGATCGTGGGTTCTGCCCTCTTGGCCGTGGGAACACATTTAATGCCCTGGTCTGGTGGTTGGTGATCTGACATCAAGTTGTAAGATTACTTGTGAGAATATTTGCGCCTAACCACTCTGATTTCCATCACTAAATCCTGACTTCAGTCACTTCCCTTCTTTCCTCGTGCATTAAATTCTTTTTGCGACTAGTGGGTTTGCTGCGATAGTCAGATGCATTACTTCATTAAATAGGGCGTGGGACCCTGAGGCCACGTGGCGATTTAACCACAGTATCTTCAGCTGTGTCCTTTACGGCCTTCGGCTTCGGCCCATAATACCGCGGTCGCGAGGCCGATTGCAGCTTTTCTTTTGTTTTTCGGAAGGCGAAATGCCTAACGAAACGTGGCCGTTTCAGTTCATGAGTAGGTGGTAGGGCCGAGAGGAGGTCCCTTCGGTCAGTTTATGACCGCAATTTATTAGGCACAAACATTGCCCCAACATCCCTGGATTCTGCGGTCGCGGCCTGGGCAGAGGCCGAATGGATTCCAAGGGGTGGACCCTTTGCATTCCTTCTGAAGTGATTGACAGTTGGAGCCTTAAATGCGTAGGTCGGTCGGCGCATTTAATGCGCAAGCACGTCGTGCAGGCCATTATTGCCTTGATTCGCACGAGCTGCCGCTTCGTCTCGTCAATTGAAATCGTTACGTCACTGCGTATTCAAGCACACTGTTAGACCGTTACGTCTCTCGAGAGGACCATGCCCTTTCGTTTCGAATTCTAGCGCCAATGTAAAAGCCTTGCCTTCTTCATTTTTCTTTATGTTTTCAGAATCCTCAAACGCCCAAACTCTGCCAAACCATTTCCTCAATCCATCAACCTTTATAAAACCCCAAATCTCAGCACTCCATCTCTTTGAACTCTTCGCCCCTTTTTCTGAATGCTCCGTTCCCTCCATTCTAACCTGCTTTGATGGCCCTCCCTATAGCTTCTCCAAAATCGGGGTTGAGCCATATTCGCCGATCCTCGCATCGTGACCTGATCTAGATGGTTTTTCCTCTCCTGCTGTCCACCAACTATCCTTCGTTTTGAAAAGTTGACGTGGGTCAAGGCCATGGTGTGGCCAAGATTCCTTCCCGGCCCTGGAGGAGGATGACCTTCCTCCTTATGAGGCCGTGGAGAAACTGTAATGCGATTGATGAAGATGGGAGGGCCTGGTATGATGATTCCAACTTGGCCACGTTTGTTTGGCTTAGCACCTCGGTTGCACTCATGGTCGGAGTGACGGTCCTGGCTTCACCCAACCACAGTTGTGCCCAAAATGACGGCCCTGGCCATGGCCGGAGTGACGGCCTTGATTGCAACCCGGTTTCACCCGTGTCCAGAGTGACGGCCTCGCCCATGGTCGGAATGACGGCCTTGACTTTAGCCAGCTGCACCTGTGTCTTGAGTGACGGCCTCGGCCATGGCCTGGGTGACGGCCTTGGCTTCAACCCGATTTTACCCATGTCCAGAGTGACGGCCTCGGCCATGGCCGCGGTCAGTGAAGATGTGGGCGGTGGAGGCACCACCTAGGGAAGAATCATCTGCCTGCTATAGCGAGGGGATCAACAAGCGGCCGTTTATAGATTTAGAATATACTCTATTTTTCGCACATGTATGTTTGTATGTTTCATTCGGCCATGACTGGCCGTTCTTTTGTAACCGCGACCCCTTTCTTTTTAATCTAAATGAAGTATAACCCCCTTTTTTCTCTTTTGACCGAATGTATGTTTTTCTTTCATCTTTGTCGATTGTAAACCTCATAACCCATTCTTGGTCGTCTCCCATAATGTTGAGGTATATTTCTTCAAATACTGGCAGTTTATTAGTAAGTTGTGCCATTCTCCATCCTTATCTCTCAACTGAAATGCATCTCAGCCAAGAATTCGTTCGATAATAAACGGCCCTTCCCAATTGGGTGAGAATTTGCCGAACCGAGGGTTCTTAGTCCCGATAGCAAGTATGGCACGCCATACCAAGTCGCCTTCGGCGAAAGTCTTTTGCTTTACCTTCCTGTTGTAGGACCTCGCCGCGATATGCTTTTGTGCCTGCATTAGGTTATAAGCATCGAGTCTGGATTGCTCCAAATCTTTTAACTCCTGAGCCATGACTTGTGCATAGTCCTTCTCTTCATGCCCAGGTCGTTCGGTCACACGGAGAGACCAAACCTTTAGCTCCATCGGAACGATGGCGACATGGCCGTAGGTTAAGGCATAAGGGGACGTGCCAGTAGCCAATCGTTTTGAGACTCGGTAAGCCCAAAGGGCTTCAGGGAGTAAGTCGTGCCACGCCCTAGGTTTTTCCTCAATCATTTTCTCGAGGATGCCCTTGATTACCTTGTTGCTCGCCTTGGCCTGTCCGTTAGACTGTGGGTAGTAGGGTGTCGAGTGGACCAATTTGATCCCTATCCTTTCGGCGTATTCTCGAGTCTCATGAGAATACCAGGCCGTTATCGGCTGTGATAGTTTCGGGTATACCGAATCTGTGGACGATGTGATTTTCAAAGAATCTGACCACCTGCGTGCTAGAAATAGACCGATAGGACTCCGCCTTGACCCATTTAGTGAAATAGTCAGTTGCCACCAAAATCCAGGCATGCTGGTTAGACTCGGCTGGGTAGATTTTGTCAATGATATCCACTTCCCATCCTCTGAACGGCCATGGTTTAGTAAACGGGTGGAGGGCTTCAGCTGGTACCCCTTTGTATGGGGCCGTAGATTTGACACTTGATATACCCTTTTGTATATTCTATGCAGTTCTTTAAAATGGTCGGCTAATAATAGCCGTGCCTTCGGACCAACCATCTCATCTTGACGCCAGGCTGGTGAGCGCCGCAAATCCCTTTGTGGGATTCGGTCATAATACCCTTAATATCTTCGGCGCTGGGGCATAGGAGCAATAAGCCGTCTGATACTTTTCGATACAGCTCGTTCTGATAAATCAAATAACACCGAGCTCGGAAACGAGTAGTCTTTTCATGGTTGCTGGAGGGGTTGCGCAGATACTTTACTATGGGGTAGTGTCACGACCCGACTCCCCTAGCACGATATTGTCCGCTTTGGGCCCCCCTCTCTGCCCTCACGGTTTTGTTTCTGGGAGCTCACGAGCAACTTCCCCAAACTTAAAATCGATCCAATCCTACTCAAAGGCCAGCTAGAACAGATAAAAAGAGGAAGAAACCTCACCTCAATCACCGGAAATGGACGGCTGGAGTGGCGGCGCAACGATCGGAGAAATCCCGATTCGAACCAGGAGCAACCGCCGTCGATTTTTGAGTTTTCCGGC
>NC_024131.1:10776108-10791820 GCF_000346735.1 Prunus mume | reverse complement strand
GAGAAATCCCGATTCGAACCAGGAGCACCCGCCGTCGATTTTTGAGTTTTCCGGCGGGGAAAACCGGTAGGTCTTGACCGGGACGTCGAGACAAAGCCAACGGAACCGGTGCCGAGGGCTGGGGTGGCCGGATGTGGTGGTGGCGTAGATATTTTTGCTCGGGTGAACAGTGACGAGAGAGAGAGTTCGCGGGAGAGAGAGAACGCACGGGAGAGAGAGAGAGAAAGAATGAACTGAAAATGTAGAATGTCAAATTATTCAAGATAAAGAAAAAAAAAAAAGAAACTAACAGCCAATTGTATTTGAAAAATAATAAAATATTCATTTGACATTTTGCTTTTGGGATGTCAAAAGTAATGATTGAACCTTTATGTCACATCCCGGGATCGGCTCCGCCGGAGCACGATATTGTCCGCTTTAGGCCCCTCTCTCTGCCCTCACAATTTTGTTTCTGGGAGCTCACGAGCAACTTCTCAGTGGGTCACCCATCCTGGGATTGCTCTAGCCACCAACTCGCTTAACTTCGGAGTTCCTAAGAATCCGAAGCCAGTGAGCTCCGAAAAGGCCTCGTGCTAGGAAGAGAAGTGCCCACACATTTAAGCACTTCACCTTTCCCTCCACGAGCGATGTGGGATTGCTCACCGTTCTTGTTTCCCCAAGACACGGGTCTTACAATCCACCCCCCTTGGGGCTCAGCGTCCTCGCTGGCATACTTCCGGTCGGGGTCCGGCTCTGATACCATTTTGTCACGACCCGACTCCCCTAGCACGATATTGTCCGCTTTGGGCCCCCCTCTCTGCCCTCACGGTTTTATTTCTGGGAGCTCACGAGCAACTTCCCAGTGGGTTACCCATCCTGGGATTGCTCTAGCCCCCAACTCGCTTAACTTCGGAGTTCCTAAGAATCCAAAGCCAGTGAGCTCCCAAAAGGCCTCGTGCTAGGAAGAGAAGTGCCCACACATTTAAGCACTTCACCTTTCCCTCCCCGAGCGATGTAGGATTGCTCACCGTTCTTGTTTCCCCAAGACACGGGTCTTACAGGTAGCGCCCGTCGGCTTCGGCCGTTTCGACCTCGTCGGTGATTTCGGCCGATGATACTTGCATCGTCATTCCTCGCTCGGTCAAAACCGGCAGGGTACGCCTCTCGATTCTTATCACGCGATCGTGGTCGCTGTCCGGAATGTTCACACCTGATGCTACCTGGGCCATCTCATTGGCCTCATGGTTTTTGGTGCACGGCACGTGAACGAAGGAGATCCTAGAAAACTCGCGAGCTGTATTGAGGGCCGTTACATAATACATGGTTAAATTCTCGCTCGTGCACTGGTATTCCCCGGTCAATTGGTTAATTACTAGCGGAGAATCACCGTAGACCAGGACACGGGTTGCCTTTATTTCTTTTAGAATTTCAAGACCGATGATGAGCGCTTCATATTCGGCCTGATTATTGGTGCATTTGAAATCAAGTTGGAACGCGAATTGCCATCTTTGTCCTTGGGGGGACTCGATCACGACCCCGGTGCCAGATCTGGTCTCGGTACTAAAGCCATCGAAGTACATGGTCCAGTAGTTCTTCTCCATGCGAGCCATGCCGATCTCGACCTCCAACTCTTCTATCTGCCCTTGAGCCGGGTGGTGGGCCAAGAAATCGGCCAATGCCTGACCTATGATTGACTTCTGAGCCACATATTGGAAGGAGAATTCGAACAATGCCATCGTCCACTTCTAGATTCGGCCGCGTATGATCAGCCGAGTGAGCATGTATTTGATGAGGTCGGTCTTGGAGATGATCTGAACTACCGAAGGAAGCATATAATGGCGCAACTTGGTAGCCGTGAAATAAAGTGCCAAGCATAATTTCTCGATCGGTGAATAGTTTAGCTAGGCCATGTTAAGGGTGCGGCTCAGATAGTGTACTGCTTGTTCCCCCTCAAACTTGTTGTTTTGAGCCAGCAGACAACCGATAGAGCCCTCTGAAGCCGAAATGTAAAGACTCAAGGGTTTCCCTCTTTTCGGCGGTATAAGGACCGGTGGTTGAGATAAATATTTCTTGATGTTGTCGAGGGCCGCTTGATGTTCTGCCCCCCACACAAACCGTTCCGTGTCTTTCAGTTTGAGCAGAGGAGTCAACGGCCAGATTTTCCCTGCCAAATTGGATATGAACCGTCTTAAAAAGTTGACCTTACCGAGGAAGGACTGGAGTTCCTTCTTGGTCCTTGGTGGGGGTGCTGCCATAATGGCCGTGGCTTTATTTTTATCTATCTCGATCTCTCGTTGGTGAACCAAGAAACCGAGAAAGTTCTCGGCGGTGACGCCGAAAGCATATTTTTTAGGGTTCATCTTTAGGCCGTGTGCCTGCATTCTATCGAAAGCCTGTAGGAGATGCACCACGTGGTCGACTTTGGATGGGTATTTTACAACAACGTCGTCGATGTAGACTTCAACGGTTCGGCCAATTAGGTCGTGGAAGATAAGGTTCATAGCTCGTTGGTACGTTGCGCCGGCGTTCTTCAGGCCAAATGGCATGACTACCCATTCATAAGTGCCGATTGCACCTGGACATCTGAACGCCGTTTTGTGGACATCTTCCTCGGCTATGAAGATTTGGTTGTAACCAGCGTGGCCGTCCATGAAAGACAGGAGCTCGTGCTTCGCGGCTCCGTCCACCAGGAGGTCGGACATAGGCATGGGATACTCGTCCTTGGGGGTCGCGAGGTTTAGATTTCTGTAGTCGGTGCAAACCCTCAAAGTCCCAGTCTTTTTCAAAATTGGTACGATGTTAGCCAACGTACCGAGCTGTGCGGATGAAGCCGGCTTTAAGGAGCCGTTCAATTTCATCTTTGACCTTAAGCTGTACTTCGGTCGTGAATTGCCTCGGCGACTGTTGGAAAGGCCTAAACCCCTCCCTAATCTTTAGTTCGTGCTCGACCAAACTTCTTGGCAATTCTGGCATCTCATGATAATTCCAAGCAAAACAATCCTTATATTCATGAAGCAGGCCGATAATCTCAGCTGCTAATTCAGGGTTCAAAAGCTGGCTTACAAAATGAGGCTGTGGTTCGGGCTCGGTCCCTACATTTATTTCTAATAACGGGTCCTAGACCTCGGGGTAGTCATCCTCCATCTCGGCGGGCGCCGTCTTCAAGTTGCCAAAGGCTAAAGTGTCCGCCTCATCTGATTCGTGGAGGAATTCGATTAGGTTGATCGGCGAGTTTGGCTGTAAGGATTCCTCTGCCCAATGTTCCAGCAGTCTTTCCAGCAGGTCGGTCACGGCCGCCGCTCCCTCTTCTTTAGTAGCTTTGTCTGTCATCTAAAGGCTCGTGAGGTCGATCAATACTTTTCGCGCCGAATCCTATCGAACATTCTCGGCACCCAACTCCAGCACTTTCTAGGCCGTTGTCCTAGTTGGTCGGCCGCTCGCATCGTGGTCGGTGAGGACAACCTATCCAATATCGTCGTCATAAATCCGTGCTTGCACGACATTGGTTTCGAAGGATTTTTCGTAGGCCAAGCGTATGGATACCTTCTGGCCGTCCCAAAAGAACAACAGTTGGAAGAGGGAGGACGGTATGCATCCGGACTGATGGATCCAGTCACGACCGAGCAATATATTGTAGTCCACACTGGATTCGACTACGTAGAAGGCCGCGACTCTTGTCTGGTCGGCCATGGTGATTTTCAACAGCAATACCCCGATGGTCTTAGATTTATCACCGACAAAGCTGCTCATGACCATGTCGCTGGGGATGAGGTCCTCCTTTGACTTATCCAGCTTCTTCATCAGGGAATAGGGAAGGATGTTGACCGTCGCCCCATAGTCAACGAAGACCTTGGACACGGGCACACCCTCTACATGAGCCAAGATGTACAACGGCTTGAAGTGTCAGTATTTGTTTGGCTCGTCTCTGGGTGTTACCTCGTTAAAAGCCACGACCAACAACTCTTACTTTGTTTTTGGCTTTTGATCAAGCTACTCCTCGGCCACGTTATTATCCAAGCCGTTAGTCTGGCCTCCTAGGGCTGAAAACTCGGACGGTAGCACCAAGACCATGTTCATACTGACCTCATTTGGCTCCTGCTGCTTTCCCCCACCAGCTTCCTCTTCGACCTCATAGCCCCCACCAGCTTCCTCTTCGACCTCATAGCCGCCCCACCAGCTATCTTTTCCTCAACCATCCTGAGGATCCCCTCGTATTCCTCATCGGAGATTCCTAACGTGGAGTCGTCTTCGGCCTCGTGTCTAAAGAAAGGGTCGTCGGGGCCCTCGACCATAGGCCTTGCAGTCCCAGGGGTATCGTCCGTGGATGCTTTGATCTTAGGGGGATCCGAGGCCTCGACCTCCTCCTCGAGGGCTCGTCTAGCCTTAGCTAACGTATCCTTGGCCGTTAAGTAGTCGTCCAGAGGGCTTGCCCGGGCCCTTTCTTCGGTCGTCAGACCGAAGAGAGTGTCGGCTGGAGTCACAGTAAAATATTAGGGGAGATATTCTAAGTCGCTCATGCTAAAAAGGGTCTTGTCCTCCAACCTTCCCTGATTGGGTCGGTAACCTAGCATCCCTCTTGCCCTGGCCTCTTGGTTTGCCTGGGGTATGGCCTTAATGGCCGAGTCAGATCTGCTGGTAATGAGGAGCCCCTCCGTCTTAGCGTTTTAGAGAGTCAACTCCACGATTTCACGGTTCTCAGGGGTCATGCTGTATAGGTCGGTGGCCGAGTGGTCCTTATGGAATTCCATGAGAAAGGACAAACCGTTGGCCGAAAAAGGAGGGGTCTCTTCCGTGGTAGACGTTGATGATACCCTTATCTGTTTTCTCCAGGGCCGCGGCTGCCACTCCGCGGGGATAACTGTCCTGCCTAGGGCGCCATGTCCTTTGAGGCTTGATGCTGGCAGCCTTTGCTGTAAGGGGAACGATTGGTACGGATGGTGGCTCGTCTGAGGTCGCCATTTTCTTTTGGCGTTTTAATCCCTCGACCTGGCCCGTCTGTATCCTGGCCTGCTGCACTTGTCTCTGCATCCTTCTCAGCTGGATTTTTGTCAGCGGTTCGGCGCTGCCCCAAGGTTGTGCATGATACCAACGGTAATCCCGTACTACCGGTGGTTTGAAAGTCTTCACCGGCCTAGGAGCGGCTTTATCTTTGTGGCCCGTCGAGGTATTGGGGTTTCGTGCCCCTAGTCGGTCGAAAACAGCTCTGCTTGCTGGCCGACGGTCGTACTGGCCGCCGAATTTCTTCATAGCCGGTTGAGATGGCTCAGCAGCCTTTCTTCTTGCACCGACTGCACGGTACCGGTTCTGGTTCGGCCAACGGCTCATTTCCTTTTACTGGCCGACGAACTTCCCTATATTTGGCCCGGAGCTGAGCGTTGACCATGTTGATGACAGGTGGAAGGAATGGCTTGGAGTCGACTTGCATGGCCGTCTTTTTCGGGAATTGGAGCTTCTTTTCGTCTATCAACTTCTGGATGACGTCTCGTAGAACAACGCAGTTGTTGGTGTTGTGAGACCAAGAACTGTGGTATTTGCAAAACGTCTTTCCTTTGAGCTATTCGGGCTTCGGAATTTTATGGCCGAAGGACAATTTGACCTTTTTCTCGGTCAACAGTAGGTCAAAGATAGCTTCGGCCCTGGTCAAATCAAAAGTGTAGGCCTTCGTTTCTCGAGTCGCGAACTTGGCGTCGGGAATCTTTGTACAATTATTGTCGGCCTTGACAAGTCCTTTGCAGACGAATGGTTTGTCTATGCTAACTTCGGCTAAGCTTATCTCAACTTCGTCGCTCTCGGCCTCTGTGGGGCCGTCTGCTTCGGCATAGCTGACCACAGGATTCCGATAGTAAGTCCCTTTTGAAGCAGTCCTCTTATGCACCTCTTCTTTCAACAAGGATGCGTATCGGTCTACCTTGTTGATCAAGTCGTGCATGTCCCGGAATTCAATTCCTTGGAATTTCTTTCGGTATTCGAATTCCAATCCTTCTTCGGCCATCTTGACAAATTCCCTTTCCGGTAGGTTCATGCGACACCAGTTCCTGCACGTTTTGAACCGCTGCAGGTAGTCGCGAGGTGATTCGTCTGATGCCTGGCTCATCCTTGCCAGCTCGGCGACCGTTATTTCTCGGTTGGTCTGATATAAATGCTCGTGGAATATCCTTTCCATGTCAGACCAATCCCTCACCGAATTTGGTGGAAGGTTTATGAACCATGAGAACACCGCGCCGGTTAGAGAGTGAACGAATAAACGGAGCCTCTGGGCGTCCGAATCGGCCTCTCCGCACTGGGCCGTGAAGTGGCCTATGTGTTCAATGGAGGAGGTCTACCCATCCCCGGAGAATAGAATGAATTTTGGCAACCGATAATTCCAGGGAAAAGGTGTTCGGTCAATTTCTGGTGGGTATGGTTTGGTATACTTTGGCGCTTCCCGGTGCCTTTGAGCCAGGCCGTCTTCAATCATTCACCGGACGTCTTCGAATCGGAGCCCCTGAGGGGGCACTTCTTGCTGGGTTGGAACCGGGCGCAGAACTTGTTGCCTCTCGTTCTACGGCCTTATCTGCTGGGCCATTTGAACGGGGGGTTCGACCGTTGCGACCGAGCCGGGCGGCACTAGATAAGCGTCGTAGGTTTGACCAGGGTGCGTATGTGTTGCTGTTGGAATGGCCAAACCGCACTGAAGGTGGAAGCCTGACGGAAATAACGACGCCTATAATAGTGAAACGGTTGGATTGCTCTGACCGTACTGCTGTGACGAAGCAGCGGTCGTGTTGCTTAGGCCAAGATGGGTCTGGACGGCCATGGTGTGAATTGGGCCAAGTTGCTGGACCGCAGAATGCGTGGGGCTACTTTGCCCCAGTGATACGGTCAAAGCATGGAATGGGCCGTACGCTGTTTCTGGTAGGCAGGTCGGTTCGGGATTCACCCATGTTGGCTGGGATTGCCCCCAGCTATTTGTCGGCAACTGAGAATGTTGGCTGTAGCCTGACACTTGGGTGCGGCCAGTGGCGCCGAGGCTTCTGCTCTCGCCGTTGGGCTCAAACCTCTCGCGCTCTTGGCTTCTCTGTCCGGCTCTGGGAGGCGTCGAGGACGACGTTACCGGCATCCTCTCCTGAAAGAGCTTCCGTAGGTCTTAGGAGAATCTGTCCATTGCGGCTATAAAGGATGTCTCTATCCTGTAGGCCTGCTTAGCCATCAGATCCTCCACTACTGTTTGCTCTCCCATGGACTCGGCCGCATGATCTGTCGTTATTGAAACGCGGGCCGAGATTCTGACTGCTTGTTCGGTCTCGGTGATAGTGATTGGTGAGGTGGACTCAGGAGCCTCGGAAGTCATTTCGACTGTTTTGTTTTTGAGCTTTGCCTGTGCCGTAGTTTCCACCATGAGTTTTTGACAAGAATCCCACCGGGCGTGCCAAAAGTGTTGGCTGCGCAAATCTCACGGCCTGGTGCTCCGGGCCGAGGGGATGTGCATTAACACATGACATCCTTCTTTTGGATGCGGTGCGGTTGTGCGCGGGCGTGCTAGCACGGTCTACCGTGAGTCGAGATGGTGATGAGGTTTGGCTAGAAGATGGTTAAATGATGCACCTGTTTTAAGTTCGACTCCTAATCAAACGATTGTGGCCGAGAAAGGAACTGATCTCGGCCGTCAGGTTCACGGCCTGAGCTACAAGGCTGTTTAGTGGTGGTGTTGGTGGCGGGTTTTAGGCGGTGCTCAGGCGTATTGCTCAGAGAACGACGGTCCTATGATATATGGGGTGAATGAGATGATAACAGAGATGGTGCTCCAGCGCCTTGAAAATCAAGGGTCGTATGATATATTGATGAATGGATTTTCCTTACAATCTAAGGCCGAAAAGACCTGCGTGGTGGAGCCTGATCGGCGCAAGTGGATAGTCAAATCGACATTTAGGATCGTGAAGCATGGTGGTGTGACCCCCATAGATCCTGGTAAATATCGGCCACTGCCTTGATCATGGGTTCTGCCCCCTTGGTCGTGGGAACGCATTTAATGCCCTGGTCTGGTGATTGGTGATCTGACCTCAAGTTGTAAGATTACTTGTGAGAATATTTGCGCCTAACCACTCTGATTTCCATCACCAAATCCTGACTTCAGTCACTTCCCTTCTTTCCTCGTGCATTAAATGCTTCTTGCGACTAGTGGGTTTGATACGATAGTCAGAGGCATTACTTCATTAAATGGGGCGTGGGAACCTGAAGCCACGTGGCGATTTAACCACAGTATCTTCGGCCGTGTCCTTTACGACCTTTGGCTTCGGCCCATAATACCACGGTCGCGAGGCCAAGAGGATTCTGCCTTTGCAGCTTTTCTTTTGTTTTTAGGAAGGTGAAATGCCTAACGAACTTGACCGTTTCAGTTCATGAGTAGGTGCTAGGGCCGAGAGGAGGTCCCTACGGTCAGTTTATGACCGTGATTTATTAGGCACAAACGCAAGTTTTATCCTCCACCCACGACCGTCATCGTTGGAATATTTTGCCTATAAATATAGAGGCTCAACAGCAACACTCGAGGACTCTCTTTCCAAAATAAGATGCAACGTCTCTTAAACACTTGAACAAATTTCAAGCTTTTCAAACAGCCAACCTGCTACCCAAATAACCAATTAACAATGCGCTTTTCTTTTATAGCTTTGACATCTTCTTGGTATGATCTTTGTTAAACAATTAGTCTAGCTTCCTTCTAAACAACTAAAACTTATAACCAATTGGATAGAGAAATCTCCAATCTCTTTTTTAATGTAACTTCTTCTTTGAAACAGCTAGATGGAGAAATCTTTAGCTGTTGTCTTAACTTGTTATCATGCCTGGACTAGAGAAATCTCCAGTTTCTGGAACTTTACTTACTATGAAATTTACCTTAATCGCACTTTACATTCTTGCCATTTATCTTTCTCGCACCTTACTTTCTAGTAATTTACTTTCATGCAATTTATATTTTTAATATTTACTTTTCAAAGTAATATAACTATTCATTGCTGGACATGCCCAAAATAAAGGTTTTTAGGTCCGAATAAGGCTTTCTTAGTCCGAAAATAAGGGTTTACTTAGGCCCGAATCATACCATTGGGCCCGAATTAACTAAGTCTTAACCTAATCTATGATTATCTTAGGCCTGGATTAGGTTTTTGAACCCAATCAATGGAACATTGACACAATGGTTTTTTTGTTTGGCTAGGTATCGTTCGTACCTCCCAAGCTATAGATGCATAATTGAAAGATTATTGAAGTCCTCTTAATTGAGGAATATAAAAGAACTTATCTGAGCCAGTATCCCCTTGGAGCACAATGGCTTGATCAGAGGTCCAAAAAAGCGCAAATCCATCGAACAAAGCATTCTACATCACATATACTAGGTCTATTGGGCTAGTCTCATCACTAATAGTGGCACGCCTATGCAAACTACGAATTGGGCCAGAAGAAGCAGGTCACCATGACTCAGCCCATGCTCTCCTGCCATTTTCAACTTGATCCAACTTTAAATTTTGTCGAAAATTGAGTAGTTCTTTCACGAGCCAAAGATCTAATCGGAGCATTGGTGTTAACTCAACCTTCTCTCTTTTCCTGCTCCTTTCCCAAGAAGGAGAGGGGAACTAAAAAGAGCATCAACAACACGACACTGCTACCCAAACTAAAAATGTTAATGGTTTTCAGTAACATCATACTGAAGTTCGCAAAAAAAAAAAAAAAAAAAAAAAAAAAGGAAGAAAGAAAAAGAAAAAAAAGAACAAAAAAGAGCAGAACCCCACTTTATCATTTCAAAATTCAAATGTCAATATTCATCAAAGATGGTATTTCTCTTGAATATAGATGGACTTTATGGGTTGTGTTAGTGGCTTGCTACTTTGATTTTTGTATTTTGTTAAGTGAATGTAATCAAAATAATTTGGCGGGTGAGAAGTTATAAGCTAAAAGCTTTGAGGTTTATCTATCTTCGATCTCATGATCAGGGACAGACTCAGGGTTTGAAAATAGAGTGGGCTAAATTTATCTTACATACAAACCTAAAACACTTGACGGAACTAGTGAATTTCATTGAAGTATGAATTTTACAGTCAATTAGCAATTACATGATAAACTTCTCCATGAAAGGAAAAGAATTGAAAACATTTATTGTCCATTACAAAAGAAGAAGAAAAAAAAAAACTGAACCATTTTAATCCATCCAAGCCAACTTGGAAAATAAAAATGAGAAGAAGTAGCCAAAATTTATAAGGAAAAAATGAATTGGCGTTTTATGTACACTAGAAAAGGTTTTAAAAAAAAAAAAATTTGGACAGAAAATGTAAAGGATGTTCTCTAGGAATGTGTGTTTTCTGAAAAAGGTTGAGTAATAAATATTAATTAACTAAACCAAGAAAAAAAAAAAGCGATTTTTTATGGGTGGGATCACTGGGATGAGGTGTGTGGAGGTGTGCTTTGATGGCTAAGTATTAGTATTGGACTATAAAATATCAAGTCGACCAAGTGGACGTAGGACCATCCCTGCTCATGATTCGGGCTTTTTTTAAGTTGATGTATCATGGTTAGAGCATCCAGTGTTTTGGGGGGGGAGGGGGAATATGTATTTTTGGGGGTGTAAAACCACTTTTACATCCCCTTTACACCTCCGGGGGTTGTAAATGTAGTTTTTGCTCTAATGGGGTAGATGTAAATCTAAAAATGTATAATTGGTTTTTTTTTTTTTTTTGGTCTTATTTCTTTTTTGTGTTAAATTTTTATTTTGTGTTAACTTTATAAATAATTTTGTGTGTGTTAGTATATTTTATTTTTTCAAACAAATAGACTTAAAAATATTTAAATTTGGAGAAAATATGATTTCATCTACAGAAAAATTATTAGAAGAACAAGCTACTAAATATATATATATATATATATTACCTATTAATTAATTGATTAATTATGAGTTTCACTGTAGAAGCGTAATAAGCAACAATGAATTATTTTATTTTATGTGGCTACAAATTAAGTATGAAGTTTTATCTAGCAACTACTCTAGCCACGCGTCTTAGGCAAGTATCTTTATATTCAGCCTTTTTGCTCACTTTTGTTCATCTTTTATCATATTTTCTCACGTAGGTCCCATTTGCAAGGGATGTAAAAAAGGATGCAATTGTACATCTAAATTTGCATCTCACGGTTGTTATGCAAATTTACAATCATTTACACTTGTCCATTGCAGGTGATTCAGATTATAAATAGTGTATATTTAACATACACCTCATTATACAACCCTCCACTGGAGATGCTCTTAGTAAATGATTAGTAATTGTATTAAGAAAGATGAGTGTCTAATAAAACTCTCCACTTACTTATCAAGATAAGTGGAAGACCGTCCTAAATAGAGGCATGAAGAAGATCTTCTCAAATTTTCTTAATTATGAACAAAAATTTCTTAAAAGGGTGAGAATATAAAGAAGTGAACCAAGTGGAAATGCATGCATGTACTGTTTACAAGGTGGCCAAAAAAGAGGGATAGACTAAGGTGGGCGGTTGGATAAGCACTGGGCAGGCAATTTATGTTCATAGTGGTCAATGTGGATAACTACTGACTGATAAGTGTTTACTACTGTTATTGTCTCGAATGGAGAAGAAAGAGAGGAGGGCCTTTTGGATTGTGTATTTGGACAATTTCAAAAAGGGGTTAACGACCAATATTATGACTTCAGATTTTGCCTCTATTACTCTACTTGTTCTCACAACACATGTGCGGCGCCTAATATTATGACTTCAGATTTTGCCTCATCCTAATCTTGGGGCCAATATTCTCAAAGATGACTCACGAGCTCTTTTATTTTTCTTTGTTCTTTTAAGTATTGGAGGACGTGTGATTCAAATTTGGGTCCTCCAAAATTTATGATAAGCTCATTTCTTATGATACTTCTAATAAAGGCCTAACTAACTATATATCTAGTATCATGTTTAGGAGTGATTTTGGATTGCCTAAAAGCCCTTTATTTCAATAAAAAACGTTTTTGATAACATTTGATAGAAATATTTAAAAGTATCTATAGGTTATAACACTTACTTCACATAGCAGGTGTTTCTCTAGAAAGTACTTGGATTTCTTATAATTTTTTTAAAATAAAAGTGATTATGAGCAGAAGTGCTTCCTAAAATAGCAGTTCCAAACGGATCCTAAGACATGTTGTCAAAGAATAAAGAGCCTTGCCATTCACACTAAAAAATTTACTCACTATAAACGACGAAGACGTATGAGATGAGGACAACAATGACAATTTTATTTTTGACATTTTTGAAATTTTTTTTATACTACTTGTGAAGTTTTCAGAAACATCAAAGAAAGGGTCAAAATTGAAAAGCTAGGAAAATTTTCAGATGCTATGCTGCTAGGGTGTAGTGAGGAGAGGCTATAATAAGGAGTTTAAAGTGAGGATGCTATTTGAGGAGATCAATCTCACCATCAACAAATATGAAGAAATCATGGGACTTAAATATTTTAAATGTTTTGATGGTGGGATCGGTCCCCTCAAATAGCCTCCTCACTTTAAACTCCTCATTGTAACCTCTCCTGGGTGTAGTGATCAAATTTGTCCCGCTCAAGACTGGAACAACAGCAAACTTGTCCCATACATATAAATACAGGTCAGCCCAATCTCGTCAAGGCCATTATCAACCTTATGGGCTTCAACTAAAACTACCTGTTAGGATTTTGATTAGAGCAAAAGTCCAAGAACAAATATGTCTCCGTGAAGTCTTACGGAGGGCAGGATTCAGGAGCTGTACATGTAAACAAGACGACGACAATGGAGAAGAGTGCACGGAGGCGATTGGATTGTATTTCTCGTCACCTTGTATTACCACCTCAAGCTAATCATGGTCTGCAGCAGGTGAGATTGATTCATCCACAATCTTTTTCCATTTTTCTTCTTTTATTTTTTGTTGGGTTACCTTTTGCACTATGTACTGAGAAGCTTGGTGGAAAAGGAAAAGATGTTGTATTTGATGAAGTTCGAGTTTTTAACTACTGCAAGGTGCTGTTATTAAGTAATGGGCAAGTGAAGAGTGAGGAGGCAGAGCCTGTGGTGCTGTTATTACTGCTTTCCAACCTCCACAACCACAAGTGCCATGCTTGAGCATCGTGTTGGCTTGTCTCCACCTATGGTATTTACCGAAAAAAAGCTCCATTTCTTCTAGGGGTTTGCCCTGTGTTTCAGGGATCATTCATCATTGTATAGAAAAAGATTCAACTCAATGCTCCAATTCCCGTGTAAATAAAGAAGGCCCCACCAATCGTGATGGCAAACATACAATAGTCATATTGTACATGTACGTATGTATTTCTAATGTTTTATAAACGTAATTTTTTCAAAATTTTTAATAAGACGCACAACATTCCCATATTATACACATAATTCTTACATATTATTGAATAAGAATAACTTATGTTATAAAAATTATAATAAAATATCATATGGTGCAAGATTAATATATACTTTGGATATGTTAAAACTAGCAAATTAATATATATAAGGTACAAACTAATGCATCTAGGGGGTCCTTTTTTATTGTTTATTTATTTTTTATTAAATAGTATAGGTGGGCGGCTACACTGTTTTTGACACGTGGTGCCTAATAGATAGAGGGTCTTCTCTTTTTCTTTTTTTTTTATAAAATGTATAGCCGCACGGCTGTACTCTGTGTTTTTAATTTATCTATATATATAAAGCAAAAGGCAGAGAATGGTGAAACATTCAAAATACCAAAAAATACTTTTAGTTAATTCAAACATTAAAAATTAAAATTATTAATTAAATAAGGATAATATAGTAAATTCACTTTTTTTTATTTAAAAAAATTAAAATTGAAAAATCCAAGAGCAGAATTGGTAAGGGAAGCCCAGCTTCTTCATCATTGCAATCAGGAAAGGCCATTCCACGCGGTCAAAAGCTTTCGCCATATCAAGCTTTAGAGCTAAGGTTTTTGGATCGGACCGCTTACCCCTTTGAAGAGAATGTAGGATCTCATGCACTACTAAGATGTTGTCCGTCATCTACCTTTCTGCAACAAAGCCGACTGGTGAGGGCTAATAATCTGAGGAAACACAGTTTTCAAACGGTTCGTGAGAATTTTGGAGATAATTTTATAGATCACATTACATAGAGAGATTGGTCTCCACTGTTTCATATTTCTAGGATTAAAATATCACATAGTGGAGGGTTCTTTTTTATTTTTTTTATTGAATAACAAAAGCTTTGTTATGTATATTATCTTTCTTTTTAGGGAGGGGGAAGGGGGGAGGGGTGAGGGGGTTGTGGCCATGTGAACAGTTCAAACTTTATTTTCATTTAAAATAAAAAAAAACCACGTTATGACTGGAAAATGTTGATCGATCATGTTCATTAGTACCAAGTTTGGTGATGGCCTGAAATGTTTTCACTAGGTAATTTATTTCATATAAATATCTTTGGATGAAAGTTACTCAAGTAACTTTGGTCTAGATTTCTTAAACTAGTTTGCAGATAAATTTTAATTTGAGTAGGTCAGACTTTTGGTTTTTTTTCTTCACCATAATTCTTTTGTGTGCTGGTTTGTCAGGTAATCTCCAAGACTTTGATATTGACATTGACTTGAGTCTAACCTTGTGCACTTGATATCATTGTTGTCACTTACATGCAAATCATGGGAGCTTCCTCTTTTCCTTGCATGCAACTCAAAAATGGACTTACAAATAAGGTTTGCAGGTATCGCGTGTCACTGTGAGGGCAAAGGAAGCCGTTGAAGCTGCAGGTGGGTCTGTCAGAAGAGTGTATTACAACAAGTTGGGCTTTCGAGCATTGCTGAAACCTGAGTGGTTTGAAAAGAAAGGCAGGTTATTGCCAAAGGCAGCGAGACCTTCCCTAAAACAGAAGGACAAAGTCGATAGCATCGGCCGCTTGCCTGCCCCAACCAAACCTATTCCTTTTTTTTTACTGAAGAGGAGGTGGCCTCCAGTTCATATCCACTTGACAAAAAGGGAGCAAAATCAGTTCTTTTTAGGATATTTGTACTTTTACATTGAGTTCCTTCACATGCTTTGCATGAACTGTTCTCTTTTATAAGAGCAACTCCACCCATTTGCCCTTAGCCATGGCAAGGGGGGGAGCTAGGGCAGCTACCATTCACGTGAATAGTGATTGTCCTTGCAAATCAGAATTTTGTGTTTCCACTCGATGCCCTTGCTAAGGGCAGTTACTATTCATTTTTTTGTTTTATTCACAAATTTTTTTACCTCAATAATTAATTTGGATAATATTTTCGGATAAGATTTACGGGTTCCTACGTGTCAAGACTATTCATAATCGGATAAAATTTCGGGATAAGATTTTTGGGTTCAAATTTCGGATGAATTTCAAAATTCAAATTTCAGATAAATTTTTGGGTTCAAATTTCGAATGAATTTCAAAATTCAAATTTCGGATGAATTTCAAAATTCAAAATTCAGATAAATTTGGGATCAAATTTCGGATGAATTTCAAAATTCAAATTTCAGATAAATTTAGGTTCAAATTTGGGATGAATTTCAAATTTCAAATAAAATTTTCATCCAATCAAATCAAGCCATTTTTTATCTCTATCTTGTCAAATTTTTCTATAAAACCAGAGGCTCACCTCATACCTCGCACACCACATCGTTCAATATTTTCATTTCTTAGAGTTTAGAATTCATACTCCATTCATTCTCAATGGAAGAATATAGGAGATGCTTGGAGAGGCA
>NC_024131.1:10648858-10765233 GCF_000346735.1 Prunus mume | reverse complement strand
AGATAGCAATGTTTACAAAATCGTGGACTATTGGAGTTTTTGTATTGCCAATGTATAGCCTCCTATTGCCCTAGTATTGGCACTATATAGCCTCCAATTGCCTTCATTTTGCCACTGCATTGCCCCTAATTGCCTTTATATTGCCACTGTATTGCTCCTAATTGCCTTGTATTGTCCCCGTATTATCATAAAAGGCAATATATGGCTATACAAAGACAATGAACAATCAATACACAATTAATAAGCTTGCAATAACAAGCAATAGACGAACAATATACACGCAATATACATCGAATGTATATAATGTCTTTTCTCAAAAAAGGATGTGACAACCTTTCATGCGCATTGTCAAAATTAAGAGTTGATAGGTCCAACTGTCATAAAAAAAGCCAAATTGATGAAGGTTCTCAATGACAACAATCTTCCATAAGTCAAAAATCTAGGTCCAACTGCCATAAAAAAGAATTGTCAAATATCTCAAGAGGGAGATTATTTAAAAGAAAGAAAAAAAAATCCTAAAACGACTAACATCATAAAAATACAAAGGCAAAAGAAAGCAAGAAAGAAAGGCTCCAAAAAATTAACACCACCAATCGAGAAACAAAAAAACTTCAAAGAAAACCGAAACCAATCAAGGAAAAAAACACAAAAGTTGATACAAAATGAAACAACACAAAATAATAAGATTTCTTCATATTGAAGCTCACCAATATTGACGGCAAATGAGCTTCGTATAGTAAAAACATAAATCACTTGGTAGGTCCGTGCATGCTATCAAATTCATCGAATAACGGGTCACTAAGATTGATCGGAGTTGATTCTTCATTGTTTGATGGGGATGTCCTGCATAAACACCAAGCATAATATTACAATAAAATAAACCACTTGGAATTTTAGCTATTATTTATAAATATTTGTACAATCTTACGGTGTGTTCGCCATTCTTGGACATCGTCTTATATCATGACTAGTTTGTCCACATTGCTGACAATGTCGGATCCCTCGCTCCATTCTCGTTTCCTTTGCTCCCTTTACTCGTTTCGAGCTTCCTTTGTGCGTTACTCTTTTAGGGTCCTTCAAATATTGTGTTTGGGAGCTGGACCCTCCAACTTCACTAGGACCAACCCCATCATTCAATAACTTCAACGTCACCCGCGTATCGTTTAGATTATTCGACAGTAGCTCATAACCTTCTTCGGACATTAAGGCATGCTCAATTACATCTGAAGCAAGTCTGGACATTCTACTTCGTTTTATTAGGAGAGAATTGTTCTCACAATCTTTAATTTCATTGCCATTTGAATCTGATACAAGTCCAGATTTTGCAGTTTTCTTCCATCTATTCAAAATGTATTTATTGGGCAGATATTCAATTTGCTCCCTTTTTAACAATGCCAGCGCATGGCAACAAAGAATTCCAATAAGTTCAAATCCTTTACAACTACATGACCATTGATCGGAATATTTATCATATACAACTTCTTTCACTCTTGTTTTCCCCCTTTTCCTTTCACTCACTTTATAGATAGCTTTGGAAGCGTCATCCATTTTCAGTTCCATAAAACACGGTAAACTTTGCATTAGCTCATGTTCAAACCTTTGAAACATTGCCTTTGTGTATATTTCAACCATTTGTTTATCCATTGTCATCAATAAAGCACATTGAGGCTTTTCAAATGCATCAATGTGATCAGCAAGTAACTCATTTTGACGTTGATGGGAAAGTGCCCTTTGAAATCGTGTTATGAAATCCATTAATGAATTTCTCCTTGATATATATTGCTTGAAAAATGCATGAGAGCCTTCTGCTCTTTGACTGCTTGACATTTCAGCAGCAAAAATATGTTTTACATAGGCTGGAACCCATGATTTTCGCAAATCAAAAACTGAACTCAGCCATGGATGATCAGTCAAACCAGATTTTGTAACAATTGCATGCCATTTTTCTTCAAATTCATCTATATTGTCAATCTCCTAGATGGTTTCCTTAAAATCTTTCCAATATTCCTCATAAACAGTCCGTGGTAGTTTATCAGAGAACTTGGTTGTGATGTGCCATATGCAAAGTCGATGAAATGTAGTGGTGAATACTTCAAAAATCGCTCTAGCCATAGCTGCATCTTGATCTGTAATGATCATTTTTGGCTCACCACCTGGCATAGCTTTCTTAAACTCCTCAAACATCCAAATAAATGACTCAGTCGTTTCCTTACTTAAAAATGCACATGCGAAAACAATTGTCTGACCATGGTTATTAACCCCCAACATTGGTGCAAATGGCAAGCCATATCGATTCGTGTTGAATGTGGTATCGAGCATGACAACATCTCCATAAAACCCGTATGCTCGTCTAGAAGTTGCATCTGCCCAAAAACATCGAGTAAGTCTGTCATTAGAATCTCCCTCAATCTTGAAATAAAATGATCTATTGTTTTTCTGTTCAGCTAAAAAATACTCAGTCACCAGTTCAACATCATGGTTCTTCATCAGGCTACTCTCATAATATTCAAAATTGTAAATATCCTTTTTGGTAAAACCAATTTTCTCCATTCCTCCAGATTGCACCTCCAAAATACTCATCTTTTTATGAGTAGGTATATCAGCTGAACCGAGTTGTTTTGTCAGTAGCTTTGCAGGTTTTGAAATATGACGGTGTGATCTCATAAAATGCACTCTTTCTGGGGGGGGGGGGTCATCGTATGATTGTGTCCCTCTACAACGAGAGAGAAAGCATACTGCTTGCACCTAGAAACCTTCACAACAACAACTCTAGCCTTGCAACCACATCTACTTATCCCTCGGTGTCTTTTTACCGCCATAGGCTCTTCTTTTTTAAACACACCTTGTTTGCAACATACAAATTCTTTTCTTAGAATTTCTTTACTGTATTTTTCCCTTCCGCTGGAATGGCGTCGAATACTAAAGCCAGCCAATAAAGCATACGTATTGTAGAAATCATAAACTAAATCAAGTGAATCAAACTTCATCCCAACTTTTGGTCTTTCCTCATTTCTGACTTCAGGAATGAAAATCATTTCATCAGCGATTACATAATCATCATTCTCCTCTGAGTCCTCAACCATTTTACTCACATATTATTGATACCTTAGATAACATTTGAATCAAACATTTCAGAAATAGCTAAAACAAAACAAAATAATCATGAAAACAATTTAAATCTTGTACCATCATCAGTTGAAAACAAAGACATTTATAATGATTTAAAAAAAAACTTACCAGCAACAAATCTAAGAATTTGAATGCAACTACCCTATGTTATGGAGCAAAATTGATCCTTCTGTTTCTTGCTTCCGTTTAATGTCTCCTCTATGTTGATTCAATTAAACTTTTCCATAAGAGCACATGTGGAAAATTAAGATGCAAACTTGTGTCAACCTGTAGCAGATTATCAATTATTAGAAATCCATAAAATAAATTGAGGCAGGACAAACCCAATATATTTTTAGAGAACTTGTTTTTACTATATGTATGCAATACCCATAAAGATCACCATTAGATTAACGTGTTGTTATTTTCATTATTTATTAATTGTTGATTCAACAAAGCTTAAAGTCAATATACTAAAGGCATCATAATAAAACCCAAAGCAATAAGGGGTTAAAAGCAAGAAAGAATATTTATGTATGAAAATAAAATAAAAACTGTAAAAATCAAATTTTCAAATGAAATATAAATACAAAAGATAACAAAAAAATAATAATGATTACAAGAAATTGGAAAACATTAAAAGCAAAATGAGTGAAACTTAGAAACAAAGAGAAGTGGTTTTGCAGTGTTTGACTTACCACCACAATTGGAGTTGAAGAAGAGTACTGCAAGTTCTTCAAAACTTGGGTTTTACTTGTTCAGAAACGGAGTGCAAAGTTAGGCGAGTGAGAGACTACTGGAGGCTCTTTCAACATATCATTTGTCTCTTTTTCTTCTTCTCTCTACTATGACGATCTTGCAAATAATTTTTGTGACACAAAGACAAAATAAGAGAGCTCTTAGGTAATGGGTAATGATGAGCCATTTTCTACAACATTAATGACAGGGGCTAAAAAAATAGAATATTTTTTGAATAAAAGGATTTGTAATATGGCTGAAAAATCACATACCAGTGAAAGAATTGAGTTGTGGGCTTCAACCCTTGTTCCTCCTCCTTCAGCAGCGTTCTCCACAGTTGAGTGTCTTTGTTTTTTTCTTTTCGGAGTAGCAAATTCGGCTTCTGGAAGTTGGAAAGGGACAGCTCTTGTTTGTCTTCCAGAGGAAGTTTCAGACATAGGACTTTGGACCTCTGTTTCAAAGAAAAGAGGAGATATGAGAGAGAAGTTCCGGGTTGCTCATTTTGTGATGGGTAATTTTAACCCGGTTGTAACAAAACTTCCTACTTAAATCGAAACCGTTCATTTGAAACTGACGGTTGTTATCATTCCGCACATAACCTCCTCATAATAACCTCCGCATTCTAGAAGCTCCCTCAACAACTTTGGGTATAGAGGCCCAAGCCCAACCCAACTTTGTGTCGCTTTTCCTCTTCAGCTTCCAACTCTCACCCAAGGGCTAGCTTGCAGTTATTCAGCCCAATCTTCATTAAATTTAATTACAACAAACAAATTATTAACGAGCCGCGTTACATTACATCAAGCTTTTTAATCACCAGCAGAAAGACCCATCTTTAATCTTATTATTTGCATTCGATTTAATCAGCCCAACTTTCTTTCTCTCTCTCAAGTAGTTCGACATTGTCGTCAATATGGATTAAATCCCTTAAGAGGTGGGCATACTTATGGGCCTGATATGAACCAATCATAGTTTTCAGTGTTCTTTTTTTTTCTTTCGGGTATATGATTCAAATGAGACTGAGACTTCTGATGTAGATATAGACTAGTATCAACCATCACAAATACTTATGGTAGGAAAAGAACTCATATCAGAAATCATAATACCGGAACCTATATATATATCACAAATTAATATTCCCCAAATGCAAAACTGCCCCAAAATCTCAGGCTCACTATGCTCCATCTCAGAATCAGGAATTACCACTTACCACTCAAAGGTGTCCTCGGTAAGCTGAAGAACTGGTGGTCACTCGATAACAATGGAATAAAAGTCCGAACTACAAGCACATCTCTGCACATCCAGAAAATAACTCCCAGCTTTATCACCAGCGATATATACATAGAGCACAAGAATTCAATAACTCTTTTTGTTTCATCCAATTAAAATGTCAAATAGTTGTTCAAAAATGTACTACAAAGTCATCTAGATTGTCTTTGCAACTTGCGGTAGAGATTTAAGAAGAGACGGTGATGGCCTACGCAAAGTGTGATTGAGAAGGATCATCAGTGTCAGGAGAGTCAAAGCCCCAGCTTGATGTGCTGTACCAAGCTCTACAGGCACATATGACAGCAGTGTAGATATTCCCAGTGTGACCTGAAAAGATAACACAACGAATTGTGCAAAGCAATTAAAATCAACCTGGTCAAACTAATGAAATAATTCGAAGGAGAAGAGAAAAAAAGGAATGAAAAGTTGGAAACCATATATACCTGAAGGCCAGCCATGCCTACAGCACTTCCAATCAAAGACCGAACTGCAGGATGTATGTCAAACTTCCTTGTTGACCACCACAAAGCACCAATTGAAAATAAAGTTGCAGTTGCAAGGATACGATGATCAAGCTACAAACAGGAAGAACAATAATTAATCACAATCCTACTTCATGTTTGAAATTTGAAAAGATTACAGAACAAGCTAATACGCAGTAGAAGATTTAAGAATTCTATAATTTCACAAAATCATAGTCGCCTAAAGAAAATGGTTTTCATCACAAGAAATTAAGCTCAAAGAAGACAAAGAAACGGCTGCTAGCCGAAACACATTATGATGATAACATAATCGCATTTCATTTGTTACTACAGAAAACAGATGTTTTTTTACTGAAGGAAGAAACTTAAAATAAGACATCTTTCCAATTTTTAACTCCTTTTTTTTTTTTTTTTTTTGGTAATATTTCCCTTGTCATCATAAAAGCAACCTTAGAGCAACATATAGCAACATTAAGTTGCAAAAAACTAAAATAAAATATATTCTTTGGTCAGAAAGATACCTGCACAGTAGATGTATTCTCAAAGAAGTTCCGGATTAGTGGCTTCATGTCAAAAACATCCCCTGGGATCCATGTATCCCCCATCTTTGGAAAAGTATTAAAAGCATGCCCCTGGAATTTTCACACACAAGCATATTTATATCTCCTACTCAGCAAAAGCCACATACCATCCATTCAGTTCATTGTGAAAGGCAAGAAGGAAAACAAAAATTACATACAGCATCATTCCCGGCTACAAATGCTCCTGAGACAGCAGTTACTCCGACAAGTAAGCTTACAGGAAGGGCAAGTCGCTTCACCTTAGCTGCCCCATGAACCCAAGCTAGTGATTCAGAAGGTGGTTCAGGCATGACAACAGAAAGACCTGTCCATAAAAGGCCACAGTATATAGCAAAGGCTGAAGTAAGATGGGCTGCAAGACGGTAAGGGCTTACTCTTGGCTGAGCATATTCAGATGCTGGCTCCTGTGAGAGAGAATTATTTCAAAAATCAATTGCTTTTATTAAATTTCAATCAAAACCACAACAAGAGAAACCATATCTGACCTCTAAACCACTTTTAACCATCCACCAGCCAATTAAACCCTGCCCAGCACCAAGACCAAAAAGAGCAGAGAGTCTCAGTCCAAGTTGTACGGTAATATACCCCTTGCGGAGAAAATACGAGAAGGGCAACGCAAACATAATTCCCAGTCCCCTTCCCCACATTCGATGTGCATATTCCATCCAATAGATGAATTTGAAATCTTCAATACTCATCCCTTGATTTACACTACATGAGACCAAGAACCAGGTAACATTATAAGGGTCCAAAAGAACTTCAACTCCCATTGAAAGCAACAATGTAATATCAAATATGTAATTCTTCAATCCTACAAATCTGGGTTAAAGTAAACTACAAAAAGCTAAAAAGACACATGAACAGTAAAATTATCATCACTCATATAGTCATTCAGTTCAAAGCACACATTTTCTGTTTTGCTTCCAGCCAATAGAGGATTGCATTTGTAATCAAACTTAAGCAATTCTGGAAGACTTTTAATGTAATTTCAAGTTTAGAGGCAGATCACTATGAGCTAAAAAGTGCTTAAAATGAAAACTAAAACTATTGCTGCAAAAATGTACACTGCTGTTTCCACTTTGCACTAACCGCTTATACTCAGGGGACTGCTTGTACTTCTCAAACTCAAGCAACCAATCCTCATCTGAGAGAGGAGGAAGCCCCCCAGTAAATTTCCAATCAGTCATCGAAAGACCAGATCTCGTTAGTCGTGTAATACCGCCAAGTATCACCATACTAAACACCCATGCAGCAGAGCCAAAAAGCCAAATGCCAACCATTTTCTGAGCATGAGGTCCTCCATTTACAAGAAGCTTCAATCCCTCCTTATTTCCAATGCCTACAGAAGCAACAGTGGACATATTCCTCATAGATGGTACATAGTTACCCTGAAAATGGCATAAGAAACTTCCTTTTTATTTATTATTTCACAACACATCCCAGCTTAACTAGTTAAATTGCAAAAATTTGTTTTTGGTGCATTTATTCATCATGGGAAAAGGAGCTACTTCAAAAATTGAAAACCAGCTGCATTCGATGATATGCTACAAGTTTACAACTGAAAACCCGCAGTTCTCTGATTCTCTAATTCCAATCTATATCTTTTTCCCATTGGTTACAATAACAAAATGAAACTCAAAATCCATTATTTCATAATTAAATCTCAAAATTCTTAACTGAATGGTTTTGATTATCAGAAAAAATACTACTCAAATAAACATTCCACGGCTGGAAATGAAACTGCAAAGCTTGTCCCAGTTGTGAAAAGCTTCCCTAATTCTGCATTCACAATCCACCATCTAAAATCTAAAGCACTGAACTTTAATATAATTTTTTCGAATTTACTTTCCAAAAATGAATTCAAAAGAATTTTAAAAAACAAAGAGAGAAAGGAACCTTAGAGAAAGATCGAAAGCCATCCAAGCATTTGCGTGTGGCTCCAGTAGAGAATAATCGATAAGATTCCTCGTTCAGAACCCTAGACGGCGTCGTTCCCCTGAGATTGTTCAGAGCTTTGCTGTTGTTCTTCACAAACAACGCTACGACTCGGCTCCGAAACATTTCTCTCTCAACTCTGAAGTCTGAAACTGAGAGGGTTTAGGAGCGGTTTTTGGTTGTTCGCGGCTAAATTTTATGCCTTCTTTCTCTTGGACCAGCAAACGACACCGGTTTAGGGACCTCTTTAAACAAACGAACACGTGGTCTATCTTCAACCCACGCAGGAAGTTTTCATGTGAAAAACCACAATGTTTGATTGCAACAGTAACACACAGTAGATAACTTTAGGGCTAACGACATTATACCCAATTAAAAATTAAAGTAAAATATTTTTGAATCAAATTTCCTTAATTTGCATCCTAAAACGTTTTAAGATTGTATTAATATGCACATTCTGTTAATTTGACCACAGAGGATCTGCCAAAACTCAAGGCCCACAAAGAAATCCCAGATGTGTGTCTTGGTGGGTGTGAGAGTAAATCCCAGAAATTTTCTGTATGGGCCCCATGAGCATTAATGACATGATATGGGCCATTTTTGTCACAAGTTTGGCCCAACTGACCTGATTACAAACCCAGCTTTAAAGGCCCATGACCATGACAACGGACTCGGCCCAGGCTGGAACCACGAGGCCTTGTGGAGCTTGGGCCGAAACCATTCGACCCAAGGCCAAAAGACAAACCCACGACCCACGGCCCAGTCCAAGTTTGTAAAGGTCCGAGGCCTAAAAGAAATTGGAAGTCTTGATCAATCACACCCATTGCTACATGGAATGACTACGTCACCTGGGAAAGCACATGGAAACCGACCTACTGCAGCTCAAAACGTGCAAGTGGCATGGGGCCTAGTGATGGAGGCGCGCCGCCCACTCAACTCTGTGCCATATTTGCCCAATCTCTCAGTTTTCGGTTCGACCTAGGCCGAAGTGGAACCACGCACCCAAAATCACGGTCCTTCGCAAAGTGAGAAGACGCCACGTGTCAAATTTGCACTGCGCAATGTCATTGTTTATGTCTTTTCTTGAACACCATAGTATCAGTCTATCCAAGTTTCCCCAAATACCCATATTTCTTGAGGAGTATGAAACCAGTGTGCTACCGAGTTTGGCGACCCATTTGGTCCATTCGCATTTCTCCAAGAGACCCTTGTCTCTCGGCCGAGTTCGAACCCACTGTGATACCGAGCCGAGTGCCATCTTCGACCTGCTCCGCTACCGAGCCCAGCACATCGCCAAGCTACCGAGTTTGGCACTCCATCAATCACCCCACTGTCTCCACAAACAGCCTTGTTGCTCATACCGTGAACCTTAAGGTCGAGAATTATTCCTCACTCGGCCATAATCATTTGACACGAAGTCAGATCCATGTGCACTCAACCATTCACCACATCCATGCATCACAAATCGCACTCTAGGCCGTCTCGGCCTAGATGTTGGCACGCCTACACATCGCATCACACTAAGCAAGACGTTTCGCTATCTGCTCTTGCCAAACCAATAGTTTGGCCGACCTTTTTCGCCTATCTTTACAACCAAGGGGCAATATCATCTCCTATCGTTGGTTCAATTCGGTCATTTCCAAGGTATCATACTCACAAGAAACTAAAATAGTTTATACAACTTGACCATGCATGACACTACTCCCACTTAATGTTAAGGAAAATAAATAAAAATTCGACATAAAAAGACGGTTCTTTAAATAATACCTATTGCATGGTGGTCAGTCTCGATCTCTAACCAATGTTGTTCAAATTGGATATTGAAAAGGGCTTCCTCCAATTTTGCTATCTGCTCTAGCAAGGGTGCAAAATGCTTCTGCATAAATCCATTGAACATCCAATGATCACTCTTCCACTTAAAAAATAAGATTAATTTTGAAACCTGCGGGGGCAAATGAAATAACAAGTAATGAACACCATCTTTAGCATGCCAGTCATAGTATGTAAAGTGAGCAGCATGTACATCAAAGTCAATGGTGTTTCATGGTAAGGAAACTTACTAGTGAAGCAGAACTGGTGAACACCTTGCTTCTAAAACCACAAACTCAAACTTATCTGGAGACATTGGAAACAAAACTCCAACGTAAATGATAGACTATGGAAATTGATTGCCACCATTACCGCTGTTATATCATTCAACAAACAACCATGTCCCAATTGGAAAACCAGCTCGGATTGTCTTATAACTTTTGCTTAAACCAATAACCAAGAAAAAACATCATTCTAATTTATGTTCTTTCTGTTAGTTATTTAAATTATTTTATTTTGTTTGAAGGTTCACTTGTTTTTGCCACCTAATAAATTATGACCATTAAATTTTTCAGGTTTAACACTATTGGCTTCTTCTTTAATCTAAAGGTAAAAAATGTGTCATATTTTGTGTCAAAATGTGTGTCCCCCAATCTATTTATATTTATATTACTTTTAAATATATATTATCTTAATCACCGTATCGGTGTAGTACCTGTATTATATTTTTGGAGATTTGTTGTATTGGCGTATCTGTATTCATATCGGTGCAACATAGGTTCACATGCTAAATTCTCTTTACCTTTGTTTCTCTTTTATTACCTATCGTTAATTGTGTTTATTGTTTTAATTGGGCGTATTTACTGTTTCATATTTACACAAATTTAGGGTATAGTTTAACACGTTCTCCCATTTTCACAAACTGAAATCCACAAACTTCATACACAATTCAAAATTCAAGTTTTCAAGGAAACAAAAACCCATACAAATTAGCTCTTCTACTTTTCTTTTACTTTTATGGAATAATAACTACTTCAAAAGGAGAAAACACACTAGGGAATACCTAATTATAAAGTGGTTACATTAAAACTCGTCCAAAACAAGATATACTATTATATACATGGTCAATATTAAAATTTACTAGTGTCTACCAGCATTTCCCTTCTATAATGCTGAAAAAGATCTAAAGTTGAATCCACACCACCAAATGATAAATAAATAAAAGTTGATACTCCAGAATTTGTATAATTTGATTAGATTAAATTTTTGTTATAAAGAATTTGTAATTGTGTGCATGGATTATCATCACACTCTTCTACGATTAACCATCACACTAAACTCAGATAGTGATACTGAAGCACTTTTATTTGCAAATTAAATTAGCAAAACAATAAATAAATGAATAATATTGTAAAACTTAACGTATTCACATTTGCCTCCATCCCATCAAAGCTTCTATGTGTGTGCCCCGACACTAGCTTGTTGCATACAGAGGACATAAGTGTTGTTTTCGATTCAGTAACAGCACCAATCTTTGACAACCGTGACTGGTTCTGTAGGTTGCAGTTTATCTCACTGCGGTTGAACCACATCGTCGGCCGGTCCGTTTGGTTGTGGGTTTACTGTGAAGCCTAATTTTTTTGAGTTACTCCCCCAGTTTTGAAGATTTTGCTTAGTTTTTAAGCCCTTTTTCAGAAGCCTTTTGAGGGCATTTGTTTAAAGCCTTCGTTTATATAAGTTTTAGGCCACTTAACTTTAGTCATTCTAAACTTTTGATCATCATCCATCATCATATCTAGGGGTGGCATTTTACACCGAAAACCCGCAAAAACCAACCGACTATTTATCGCAATGAAACCGCGATCGCGGTAAACCGAACCGCATTTGCGGTTGCGGTTGCGGTATTTGATTTTCAAAACTTGCGGTTATCGCAAACCGCAAAGTATAGCCATTCTATGTTGTTTTATTTGATCTTATCATAATAAAATGTACTAAACTACGTTGTTTTATTAGTAGGTAGCATTGATGCTCAAACAACACAACGGGGTTCTTCAAATCCACTCACCACCAACACTTGAGTTTGTAACTTTAGTTTGTAACATTGGTGCATTGCATTTTTCTTTTAGTTTGTAATTTAATTAACTTTGAATTGAATTTTTCCTTTTAGTTGTAACTTTAATTTATTTTGCTTTGTATTTTCCTTTTGGTTTGTAACTTTAAAGGATTTGGAATTGGAATGCTTGAGAAGTTTAACTTTAATTGGAATGCTTGGAATTGTAACTTTAATTTTCTTTATATTGTGAATGCTTGAGAAGTTGAGGAGATTGTGAATTTATATATGCTTGAGAAGTTGAGGTTGTGTATTTATTTATTTAGGTTGTGAATTTATATTTTTATGAATGCTTGAGAACTTGCAGTTTTAAACCGCTACTTCACGGTAACTGACCGTTTTTTGCGGTTTACCGCGCGATAAACCGCACAAAGCGGTCGGTTTGCAGTTTCAAAAATCATCATACCGCAAATAGTCGATTGGTTTGCGGTTTGGGCAAAAATTCGCGGTTACCGAACCGCAACCACCCCTAATCATATCATCAAAAGTAAAACTTAATTAAAAAAAGTTACAACCCAAATAGAAAATGAAGTGCAATGAAAACTTAATAAAAAGTTACAAGTCAAATAGAAAATAAAGTGAAATAAAAACTTAATAAAAAGTTACAAGCCAAATAGAAAATGAAGTACAATGAAAACTTATTTAAAATTAAATTACAACCCAAATATGAAATGAAGTGCAATGAGAAGTTATTTAAAATTACAAACCAAATATGAAATGTGCAATGAAAACTTTGTTACAAACTATGTTGTCTCTCACAACTCAAAGAGTAGGTAATGATGATGTGGAAGCAAATGGAGGAGGTAGTGATGTTGTAGAAGCTTGAGTACGAGCCAAATCTAGTAGTAACAAGTAAAAAAACAAAAATGAATGTTAAAAAATAAAAAAATTATTATTAAAAAAAATAAGAAGAGGAAACTACAAACATAATTTATTTAAAACAAAATAGTAGATATGTCTTACTTGCTTCAAGTTTCAAGTTTTTTTTTTTTTATAGAATGCAAGTTCTTCATCCGTTGGTTCTTTGTAGAAGCAAAATTTATCTACCCTAAGCCAATCACTAGTACACATTAATGCCTTTACCATTTTAGGTGTCAATGAATTCTAAAAGGATCCACAATCCTCTTGCCTAGGCTAAAAACATTCTCACTAGCAATGGTTTAGCTTGGGATTGCAAAGATATCCTTGGCAGTTTTTGAAAGGATTGGATATCTACCCTCATTATCTTTCCACCAATTCAAGAATTTGAAGCCTTTGGTAGAAGGGCCTTCAAAAGGATCGGTCAAATATTTATCCACTTCATTGGATATTTCCACAAGTTGTTCCTCATTTATTTGTTGCACAAGTTGATGAAAATTTTTTGGTTTGAACATCATCATAGCCTTCAAGATCATTTACAACATTTTCATCTTCGCTTTCATTCATTGGTTGGCTCATTAAGCCATCCACCCCTCTATACTCATTATACAAATTGAATAAGCATGTTCTCACTTCACTCACAACCTCAACTATCTTATTTTCTTCGGCCTTGAGATTTTGGAAGCTTATCTTAAGTATTTGAAATTTAAATCTTGGGTCTAGCACTAATGCTACAAAAATCATCTTGTTCACACTTCCAAAACTCTTCCAATACTTTTCAAACTTCTTCTTCATTGATGAAGCCAACCTTTGCAAGACCGGATCTCTAGGATCATTCATTTTGAGTTCAATCTCAACTTGTAAACTAACCAATTCATGGAAAATTATATTGGATATAACTGTTTTGGTTGCACTTAGTTTCAAGGTCGTGTCATAAAATTTCTTAGAAAGTGAACAAAGGAGATTGACTTCTCCCAATCTTCATTACTTGGAGGACCCACTCTCTTCATCTCATCATTCTCTATCTCTTCAAAGTAAGCTTGAAAAGCTATATTTTCCGCCGTCATCCTATTGAACACTATCTTGTACTTGAACGCACAATCAAGCATTTTATAAGTTGACTTTCACCTTGTCACCACATCCATTGACACATTTGTCTTCCCATCCATCCTTATCTCTAAGGCATGACCCTTAAAAGAATCCAACTTGCCGGGATGAGGGAACACATTTTACACAATTCCTTATCCCCTGAATTGAGCTAAGAAGCTCCTTCAACCCATCCTTAACAATCAAGTTAAGGATATGACATGCACACCTCAAGTGCAGTCACTTCCCATGAAGTAAAAGGTTATTAAAATCCTTCATCCAATTTCCCACATACACAACCGCCCCATCATTTGCCGAAGCATTGTCAACCGTAGTGCTAAATAATTTTTCAATCCCTCAAGCATTCAAGCATGCACATAAAGTCTTGCATATGTCAATACCCTTATGACTAGTGATCTTTGAGGAAGTGATAATCCTTTTATGCAAATTCCACTTACTATCCATAAATGGGCTGCAACTACCATATAGTTGATGTTTTAGATCGAAGTCCAAGTATTAGTTGTGATACTTACCCTTTCATTACCTATCACACTCATTATCTTGGTCTTCTCAACTAAGAACAAATCTGTTACTTCAGCAACTATCTTTTGTCTATTAGGGATCTTGAACTTAGGGTTTAACTCATATACAAAGTCCTTAAACCCGCTACCCTCAACAAGCCTAAAAGGGATCTCATCCCTTATGACATACTTCATACACTTGGCTTCACACCTTTGTTAATTAAAGGTGTGGGGAACTAATTGAGCTTGACAGCTTATGGTCACATTTGTCAAGATCAATTAAGTCTTATCTCCACTCTCAAAAAGAGGAGAGAACTTGCATCTCTTCTTTAGGTGATTTCTTATACCTGTTGTCCCATTTTCCTAGAATCACCTAGTATATCTAATTTGTAATAGTTGCAAACTGCAAGTACCCTTTCCATCCCTTATCATCTTTCTTGTGGACTTTCCTGCAGTGTTGCCACACCATAGATTTTGGGGGTTTTCTCTTTCCTCCCACATTACATGAACCTACTTGTGATTAGGTTTCGGTTTCTGTTTGGGATTGAGGTTCTATTCTAGCTTGAATGAAATGTGCACTTCCTAAAGCATTAGTGTTGGATTGGCTAGACTCCATCCTATCCTAAACACAAAAGGCACCATAATATACTAAAACATAAGAAACAAAATAGGATCACACACAACCAAACCAACCAGCAGACTATACACCAAAAAAAAAAAAACATAATAACAACAAATCAACCAGCAGCTACAAAAACATAAAAACACACCAACATATTCACAAAAACCTAACCAACCAGTAGCTACAAATTATATGCTTTCAAATTCAATTCCAACCAGCAGCTACATGCATTTAAGTTTTTAGGGTTATTTGTAGCAATGGTCCCTCAACTATACTCGGAGTTACATTTTGGTCACTCAACTCTAAAAATAGTTATAGAGGTCACTCAATTAGGTGTTGTGTTGCACCATTAGCTCTACCGTCAAGTCTGTGACTTTTTTTGTTTAAAATGATGATGTGGCAAGCATCTCACAAATTCTTGATAGGCAAATGTGACTTTTCAGTTAATTAAAACGAATCTCCTTCTTTTGAAGAGAACAACACTTACAGAAATGATAGTCTAAGCAAAAAGGAAAAATCATGAGGGTAGAGAATCTAGGGTTTTCAAATTGAGAGGTATTTGGCTTCGATTTTTGGGGGATTTTGGAAAATTATCTCAGCATTATGCTTTAATGGACTAAGTAGCGAAGGATTTTGAGTTAAAATAGCAATAAAGTACAGATCTAGGATTTCAGTTTAGTGAAAATCACATAGAAAAGTGTCAGGTCTACTGTGTGTGGAGGCTTGAAATGGAGACAAATTTTCGGTGGCCCCTAAGTATGGTAAGTTACAATAACCTAAATATTCCTTCTTCATTTTATACCGGTTTATATTCTGTTTGCAAATGTGTGGTCCTCTTGTGTTATATTGTATTTGGCTTTAAGGTTGGAAAAAATGTAAGTTGGAGTCTTTATTAATGTTTGTAGTCCCATTTTTGTCGGTTTGTCATGAAAGTGATTTCACACTTGCACATGCCTACACTTACTTTGTCTTCATTGTTTAATTTTGTTTAATTTTATTGAAGTTTGCTGTAAAGGTTGGTCAACATTATACAATCCATTAAAGTATACCTTTGTGTAATGTGGCAAATAAAGCAGAGCTTTGCACTCCTAAACTCCACCACTTTGGTTTGTTTGAGAATGTTGTGTATAAGGGAGGCAAAGTATGATATGTTGACAACTATGTTAATGACTATCTGTTATTATTGGATTTAAAGAAAATTAGGATAGATCTTGGATACAAAGTTGATATAACACAAAGGGTTACAAACTTAAAAGTTTACTATAAGGGACCTGCAAAAAGTGGTAAGCATGTTGTGAATAAGGTTGTAAATGATAGTTGTATTCCAGAGTAGGCTAGGAGCATTTCATCAAATCGAGTATTGGTGTTGTATTACCATGATCCTACTTAGAACGACGAGCTAAGGAGTCAAGATGAAGAGGTATGGCCAAGTTTGGATGCTTAGGAGTATCAAGATTATGCTAATGAAGATTTTCCAAGTGATGGTTTGGATTTGGATGGATCATATGGTAGATGTGCACCAAATGTTGAATATGCACAATTTTTTAAGAGGTGAATCAAATGTCTCTTAATGAAGCTAGACAATGGTGAAGATGGTGATGAGCTTTCTTCTGATAGTGAAAGCTCTGGTGGTGAGGAAGATGGTGAAAAAAAGACAAGTAAGAGGAAATGGAAGATGCCAAATTTAAACAGTTTAGGAAAGAAATTTAATTGAGAAATCCAGAGTTTAGATTTGGAATGCAATTTTCCAATAGGGATGAACTCAAGGAAGCTGTTAGGGAGTATGTAATTGTGCAAGGGAGGAATGTCAAATTGGTGAAGAATGATAATAAAAAGATTCAAGCAAAGTGCGTAGCTCACACGAGATGCCTATTTATTCTGTTTGCTTCTAAGATAGATAGAGATAAGCATACATTTGCCATAAAGACTCTCTTCTTAGAACACGAGTGTATTAGAGTGGACAAACTTAAATATACTAATTCAAGGTGGCTGTCAAATAGGCTTGCTGATAAGATTAGGGAAAAATCATGAGTGGGATGTAGGGGTATTCCAGTCTGAGGTATTGGAAAGGGACCATACAAATGTTACAAGGCATCAGATTTATAGAGCAAAGAGATTGTCTAAAGGGCAGCTCACACAACACAAAAAACGCTTCAAATCAAAGCAGCATCAGCAAGTCTCTATTCACAATTAACAAAAACCGTAATTAAAAAAACCATAATACAAAACAACCTAAAAACTCTAACATAAACCCTAATAAAAACCCCCAATTAAGAGGAACCACTAATCGAAAAGCCCCAATTCAACCCTAAACCTTAAAGATAACCCCTAATTGATTTCATCCAACACAAACCCTATTCAAAAGAAACCTAAAGAGAAAATAGATAAGGGAGAAAAAGATAGGATAGAAGAAAGAGAATAGAAAAAAGAAGAGAGAAAGAGAGACGATTTGCAGAAGAGGAAAAGAGCTTGTCGAGAAGGAGGCGAAGAACTCGTAGGAAGAGATGAGGGAAGAGAACGCAAAGGAGGAGAGAGAGTTCGACGGGTTTTTTTGGTGAAAATGAGATGAGATCGATGATTTCGAAGGATACAAAAAATTTTGGGTGATTCAGTGTAGCCAGCTTCATTGTAAACTCGTAGAACTCTCCCTTACACCCAATAAACAGCTAACACGTGTAATTAAAATATTAATTAATAAATAATATATATATTTACCTTGGTTCGTTCGGTAACCGCTGATTTAGGGAAAATGAATACCGCATCCGTTTCGGAGACTCGTAAGCTCGGTTCTGAAAACTAGACCGGCGTTGACTCTTCGGTCAACACATTTTACCACTTGCAACAATCAGTCTGAAACCGTCGATTTGCAATTATTTCGGTTGAACCACACAACTCTAGAGGACATTGTGGTTCCACTGATCAATAAATATAATAAAAATATCAATATAAGATATAATTACATAATTTGATCACCGCATGAACAATCAACTTCAAATATCATACAGACAGAGATTGTATTTTGATTGGATTAACAAAAATAAAATGCTTGCCCTGAAAAAAGAAAACAAAAAGCCGAAAAAGAATTCAATAGTTGTTTTCACTAATGCCCAAAATATTCAAACATTCCATGGAGACCCACACAACCCACAAACTTCGCCTTGCATAGTAAAGGTTTCAAATGAGTTATGTCTTTCACCACCTACTCATATCTGCCTTTTTACACAAGGATTATACTTTAAAAGAAAATTAAAATAGAGATACCTCGTTAGAGTTGACACAAGGCTTTGGAGCTCAACTATAAAGCTCCCATGGTACCCTCCTCTATTCTTTCACGTATTAAGACTAGCATTCTCTCAATCTCTCTTGAAACTCTCTGTTTGTGTGACATTTCTCTCTCTCCATCTCCCAACTGACTGAAATGGGTAGGTAATCTTTGATTACATGTCTGTACTTGTAGTTCTCACCTCCATCTTCACCACCACCTCCACATTCACCTCCAGCTCCACCTCCACATTCACCTCCAGCTTCACCACCAACTTCACCTCCTCCTTGACCTCCAACTTCACCTCCACCTTGACCTCCACCTCCACCTCCAACTTCAACTCCACTTTTTTAAAAAAAATTGCGTTGTTTGACACTATGATTTAGATGTATGCTTTTTGTGAAATTATACAGTTTTGAGCTAAGGTTTACTTTTTCAAGTTGTGAGCTGCAATAATGCATTTACAATGAGTGTAAATATAGCATAATTGAGATGCAATTACAATTTATGTAGTGTCATTAAAGGTGTTGTTGCAAGGTTTGGTGGAAGCTAATGTATCCTTACTGATTTAAGAAATAGAAAATGAATAGTCATTCGTACAATATATTAGAGATGAATATTCTAATCATAATTCAAGGGTTGTGGTTATGGGATCAAAGGTCTACTACTTCAAGTTTAACATTGATTATTGGAGTGATAGGTCTTTCTATAATGGAGAAGCTCTTTTCAGACTAAATAGTCGAGGTAAGAAGTTAGTATCATTGCATGGAGTAACAGTCTAAGGGAGCTCATTTGGATAGAACAAAGTATGAGAACAGAAATGGTTCTAAAATTTGTGAATCTTACTTTGATTGTATTATAGTTGAATTTGAAATCATTGTTCCATTATGAGATTTACTAAGTAAGAGGAGTATGATATTTGTGTAATAATCTTTCTTCGCTGAACTTTGTTTTTTCTTGGATTTTTCTGGCAGCTTCCACACTCTTTTCTTCAATGAATTGTTTCACTAGACTTTATCACAATTGTTAGGAATACATATTATTTTAAAGTTAATACTACAGATTTTCTCTCGTGCAGATTATGAAAATATAGAAAACCTCAAGGGCCTAATTTGAAAGGCAAAAATGTTTAAAATCAACCTATGACCTGCCACAAGTGAACTCAACTGAAATTTAGAGCAATCTGTGCAAAACACAAGAGTGAACATAATGAACCCATGATATGTCTCTCATTTTAATGGAAGTGCGATTTCGAGGTTGCTATTGAGAAACAATGGAAGAAAAATACATGTACATAGAGAGATCAGGAGAGAGTTGCGGGTATCACAATAAACGAACATTGGATATTAATCATACTAACAATAGGCTTTTGTAAAAGTGGAAGTATGCATGCGGAATACTATGTTATACTACTTCTCAATGTATAAGTTAATACATAAACCACAACTCACATTCTACCAACAGATTTAGAGACTTGCTTCATAGCATTGGAAAGCTCATCAACTTTTGTTTTCCCACTTACACAGGTGACTAGGGGGATTTTGGTACTTAGTAAGATAGGGCGACACGTATTTATGGTTATACCAATCATGTATGTAATCCAACTATTCTTTCGCTATGGATGTTTGTGTTTTGCAAACAGAAGTGCATGGATGGCATGAATGATACTAACGTCATCCTCCATGATAAGCATATATTGATGGGTTGGTTTGGACTTTGTTATGATAAATTTGAAAAAACACTTTATGAATAGAGTGAAGGTTCTAGGCTAAATAGTGATCCAAAGTTCAATATGTATGAAGGCAAGAGCTGTCTAGGTGGTTTTTGGATCAACTGCACTAGTGGAATGTTGGATGCTATTTCTAGCATGCATGTTTAAAAACTCTAGTACAAAGAGTTGTCTTTTATGTCCTCCTACGTCTTTGGTGATGGAAAAGTAAAATTGACTACTGTTAACCATAGTTGGGATTCAATTTAAGCACAATGGGATTTTTTTTTTTTTTTTAAGTATTCAAGGATTTTAGGTACTTATTGTAGAAACATATGCTTGCACTAAATGATTTATGGGAAGAATGTTTTAGAGTTTTTTTTCTTGTTTTGATGATCCCTAAAATCTGAGTTATTTTGACTATGTTGAGAAACTAAGTGGTCATCCATTCTTGAAGTCTCCCAGAGATACAGTGGATTATTTCAGGAGTTTCAATCTGAAGGCTTACTATGCTTTTATTCATACCATGAACATACATACTGATTTTTAAAGGTTCAGGAATTGGGACGCACGATTGAAGAAGGGGAAGGCAACTCCTCAATTTTTGTTGAATGTGTATAATTAGAGGGATGCTGGATTCAAAACATACACTAACAAGCCCGCAGAACTTTTTAGTTTCTTGAGGAACATGAACGAATACTTTAAGCAATCTTGGAGGAGGTTGACAGCTGATTATGTGGATGAGATTGTCATAGGGGAATGGCTTAGGTTTCTAGAGACTATTCACTTACATTTCCATGGACGAGTTATTTAAGAATGGGTTTTTGGAGACTTTTCACTTGCATTTCCGTAACTAGGATAAGTTGAGTCATTTCAAAATGGGTTTTTGGAGACTATTAACTTACATTTCCGTTAGTAGGATACGATGAGTCGTTTTAGAATCATTAGAACAGTGGTTTTAATGTTTATATTATGTTCCCCTTAAAAAAAAAGTGTTGTTGCAATGGTGTTTCATATTTGTAGACGGTCATTTGGTTTGTAAGAGAATCTACAATTTTTGTAGTTAAAATTTAGCTTACAACACCATAATCATGCTCCCTATGCTTTAATTCACTATGTGGATAAGATTGTCAAAGGGTTGGTTTGGATTTTGTTATGATAAATTTGAAAGAACAGTTCATGAATAGTGTGAAGATTCTAGTCTAAATAGTGATTCAAAGTTCAATGGGTATGAAGATAAGACATGTCTAGGTGGTTTTTGGATCGACTTCATTAGCAGAATGTTGGGTGACATTTCTTGTATGCATGGTCAAAAACTCTATCACAAAGAGCTATTTTTTTTTGTCCTACATCTTTGTTGATTAAAAACTAAAGTTGAATACTATTGAATGTAGTTTGGATTCAATTGTTGCGGCTCAATAGGATTTCAAAAAGAAGTAACACTTTTAGATTTTAAGGACTTGTTTCAAAAACATATGCTTGCACCAAATGATTTTATAAAAAGAACGTCTGAAGTTTTTTTTTTTTTTTTTTCCTTATTTTGATGATCCCTTAAATATGAGTTATTCTAAGTATGTTGAGAAACTAAGTGGTCATCCATTCTTGAAGTCTCCAAAAGGTGGAATGGATTATTTCACTAGTCTCAATTTGAAGGCAGACGATGCTTTTATACATACCATGAACAAACATACTGATTTTCAAAGGTTCAGGAATTTGGTGGCATGGTTGAAGAAGGTCAAGGCAACTGCTTAATTTTTGTTGAGTGTGTATACTAATAGGGATGCTCTAACCAGCCTGCGGAACTCTTTAGGTTCTTGAGAAACGTGAACGAACACTTCAAGAATCTTGTGGGGGGTTGACAGCTGATTATATGGATGAAATTGTCAGAAATGAATGACATGAGTTTTTGGATACTGTTCACTTGTATTTTAGTGGATAAGTCATTTAAGAATGGGTTTTTTGAGACTATTCACTTGCATTTCCATAAGTAAGATAAGATGAGTCGTTTAAGAGTGAATTTTTAAAGATTGTTCACTTACATTTCCATAAGTAAGATTGGATGAGTCATTTAAGAATCTTTAGAACAGTGGTTTTAATACTTATATTATGTTCCCCCTAAAAAAAGGTGTTGTTGCAATGATGTTTCATATTTGTTGACAGTTGTTTGGCTTGTAAAAGCATCTATGATTTTTTTAATCAAAATTTAGCTAACAACACTACAATCACACTCCCTATGCTTTAATTCTTTATGTGGATGAGATTGTCAGAGGGTTAGTTTAGACGTTGTTGTGATAAATTTAAAAGGAAGATTCTAATCTAAATAGTGATCCGAAGTTCAATGTGTATGAAGGCAAGAGGTGTATAGGTTGTTTTCAGATCGACTTCAGTAGCGGAATGTTGGGTGCTATTTGTTGTATGCATGATTAAAAACTCTATCATAAAGAGTTGTCTTTATGTCCTCCTACATCTTTGTTGATGGAAAACTAAAGTTGACTACTATTGAATATAGTTTGGATTCATTTGTTGAGGCTTAATGGGATTTCAAAAAGAAGCAACACTTCCAGATTTTAGGGACTTGTTGTAGAAATATCTGCTTGCCCCAAATGATTTATGGGAAGAATATTTGGATTTTTTTTTTTCTTGTTTTGATGATTTCTGTAAAATCTGAGTCATTCTAAGTATGTTCAAAAACTAAGTGGTCATCCATTCTTGAAGTCTCCAAGAGATAAAATGGATTATTTCACTGGTCTCAATTTGATGGCTGACAGTGCTTTTATACATACCATGAACAAACATAATGATTTTCAAAGGTTCATGAATTGGGACACAAAGTTGAAGAAAGGAAAGACAACTGCTCAATTTTTGTTGAATGTGTATACTTACAAGGATGCTAACTTACATTAACAAGCCCGCTAAACTCTTTAGGTTCTTGATGAATGTGAACGAACACTTCAAGCAATCTTGTGGGGTGTTGATAGCTGATTATGTGGATAAGATTGTCATAAGGGAATGAATGGGTTTTTAGATATTGTTCACTTAGATTTTAGTGGATGAGTCTTTAAGAAAGGGTTTTTGAAGACTGTTCACTTGCATTTCCGTAAGTAGGATATGATGAGTCGTTTAAGAATCTTTATAATAGTGGTTTTAATATTTATATTATGTTCCCCATAAGAAAAAGGTGGTGTTGCAATGGTGTTTCATATTTGTTGACGGTCGTTTGACTTATAAGAGCATCTACTATTTTTTTTAGTTAAAATGTAGCTAACAACACTACAATCATGCTCCCTATGCTTTAATTCTTTATGTGGATGAGACTGTCAGAGGGTTGGTTTAGACTTTGTTATGATAAATTTGAAAGAATAGTTTATGAAGAGTGAAGATTCTAGTCCAAATAGTGAACTGAAGTTCAATATGTATGAAATCAAGAGATGTCTAGGTGGTTTTTGGATCGACTTTATTAGCGGAATGTTGGGTGCTATTTCTTGTATGCATGATCAAAAACTCTATATCAAAGAGTTGTCTTTTATGTCCTCCTACCTCTTTGTTGATGGAAGACTAAAGTTTACTACTATTGAACATATTTTGGATTCAATTGTTGAGGCTCAATGATACTTCAAAAAGAAAAAACACTTCCATATTTTTGGGACTTGTTGCAGAAACAGTTGCTTGCGCCAAATGATTTATGGAAAGAACGCTTGGAGTTTTTCTTTTCTTTTCTTGTTTTGATGATTCCTTAAATCTGAGTTATTCTTGATTATATTGAGAAACTAGGTGGCCATCCATTCTTGAAGTCTCCAAGATATAGAATGGATTATTTCATTAGTCTCAATTTGAAGGTTGACGGTGCTTTTATACATATTATGAACAAAAATACTGGTTTTCAAAGGTTTAGGAATATGGTCACATGGTTGAAGAAGGTGAAGACAACTGCTCAATTTTTGTTGAATGTGTATACTTATAGGGATTCTAACTTACACTAATAAGCCCATTGAACTCTTTAGGTTCTTAAGAAACATGAATGAACACTTCGAAAAATCTTGTGGGGGTTTGACAACTGATTATATGGATGAGATTGTCAGAAGCGAATGACATGGTTTTTAGATAATGTTCACTTGCATTTTAGTGGATAAGTCATTTATGAATAAGTCATTTATGAATGGATTTTTAGAGACTATTCACTTGCATTTCTGTAAGTATGATAGGATGAGTCGTTTAAGAATGAGTTTTTATAGACTGTTCACTTACATTTCCATAAGTAGGATAGGATGGGTCGTTTAAGAATCTTTAGAACAATGGTTTTAATATTTATATTATGCTCCTCCTTAAAAAAAGGTGTTGTTACAATAGTATTTCATATTTGTTGACGGTCGTTTGGCTTGTAAAAATTCTACAATTTTGTTAGTTAAAATTTAGCTAACAACACGATAATCATGCTCCCTATACTTTAATTCTTTATGTGAATGAGATTGTCAGAGGGTTGGTTTGGACTTTGTTATGATAAATTTGAAAAAACAGTTCATAAATGGAGTGAAGATTCTAGTCTAAGTAGTGATCTGAAATTCAATGTGTATGAAAACAAGAGATGTCTAAGTGGTTTTTGGATCGACTTCATTAGCGGAATGTTGGATACTATTTCTTGTATGCATGATAAAAAAACTCTATCACAAAGAGTTGTATTTTATATCATCTTACGTCTTTGTTGAAGGAAAACTAAAATTGAAACATAGTTTGATTCAATTGTTGAGGCTCAATGGGATTTCAAAAAAAAGCAATACTTCCAAATTATATGCACTTGTTGCAAAAACAGTTGCTTGCACCAAATGATTTATGTGAAGAACGTTTGGAGTTTTTTCTTGTTTTGATGATCCCTTAAATCTGAGTTATTCTGAGTATATTGAGAAACCAAGTGGTCATCCATTCTTGAAGTCTCCAAGAGATAAAATGGATTATTTCACTAGTCTCAATTTAAAGGCTGAACAGTGCTTTTTTATACATACCATGAACACGCACACTGATTTTCATAATTTGAGGAATTGGGACACACGGTTGAAGAATGGGAAGGCAACTGCTCAAATTTTGTTGAATGTGTATACTTAGGGATGCTGGATTCAAAACTTACACTAACAAGCCCACTGAACTCTTTAGGTTCCTCAGTAATGTGAACGAACACTTTGAGCAATCTTGTGGGGGGTTGATGGCTGATTATATGGATGAGATTCTTAGAGAGGAATTACATGGGTTTTTGGAGACTGTTCAGTTGCATTTTAGTGGATGAGTCATTTAAGAATATATTTTTTGAGACTGTTCACTTGTATTTTTGTTAGGATGAGTCATTTTAGAATCTTTAGAAGAGTGGTTTTAATATTTATATTATGTTCCCCCTAAAAAAATGTGTTGTTGCAATGGTGTTTCAAATTTGTTGACGATCGTTTGGCTTGTAAGAGCATCTATGAATTTTTTTAGTTAAAATTTAGCTAAAAATACTACAATCATACTCCCTATTCTTTAATTCAATTTTTTTTTAGTATAATTGATAGTCTAAACTAGAGGGAGGACGTTTCTCTCACACACATACACACAATCAAAATGTCACGGGGGTTTGGACATGAGACCTCTACTAAGCAAGTCAAGGTCCCTTTCCGTCGGGCCAGACTTTGTTTGCTGCTTTAATCATCTTTAAATGTGCATGAATTCTCCCACTCTATATGAAATAATGGAAAAAAATAGTCAATATTAAATAAAAGTTTAGAACATCATTTTATTTTTTTTAAGTATATACGATAGTTTAAACTAAAAGGGAGAGAGATTTCTCACACACAACTAAGATGTTATGGGGTTTGTAACTTGAGACATCTTGTTTACAAGTCAAGACCCTTTTTCACTGGGCTTGACCTCGTTGACAGTGTTGGAAATATCATTAAAGTAAAGCATCGTTTAATTATAGGAAGACAATATAAGTTTCCTCATATTTAGGAGCACTTAGAGCATCCACAATGATGCTCTCTATTTCTTAGCTAAAATTTGGCTAAGAATATAAGAAAACTATTTTAGGAGCTCTCTGAAAATTTTTAACTCCAACCATACTCCTTAATTTGGAGAGTCATAAATACTATAACTCTTTTTTGATTGGTCCATCTCTATTAAAAAATAAAATAAAAAATAGTTAACATTAAATACATGTTTGAAATACTCATTAAATAAAGCAGCATTAAATTATAGGGAGCCACTAGGAGTCATTCTCTCTCCTCATATTTAAGAGCTCCTAGAGGACTCCCTATTTTATGAGGTGAATAGGGAGCGTGGTTGGAGTTGCATTTTTATGAATCCTCCCTAAAATTTGTCTAAGAGCATCCACAATCACGCCCCTATTTCTTAGCTAAAATTTAGCTAAAAACACAAAAAAAACTATTTTAGGAGCTCTCTAAAAAATTTCAACTCCAACCATACTCCCTAATTTGGAGAGTCATAAATGATTTCCTTCTTTTTATCATAAATACTTCTTTTAAAATTTAACTTCTGATTTGCAATAAAATATTCATATTCAAATACTAAATATTCCAAAATAATAAACTACAAAACAATTTAAATTTAACTCCCCATCCATTTTGCAAGAATTTCCATTTGGCGTCCCTTATAATAATTTTCTAGCATTGGAGGCATCCCAGTTGTATCTTGTAACATTATCCTTTCTTCCTCTTGCTCCTCTCTTTGTCGAATTTTAGCTTGCTCAATGGTAATCTTTTCTTGAATAAAAATCCGTTCTTGAAATTCCATTTTCCTGCGCTCCATTTCCTTTTTCTCTTCTATGTATTTTTCTAAGAGCAATGAAGTAGGCGTAGTCATATTGTCATAAATTTGGTCTTTGCCCTTTTTCTTTTTCAGTCGTTCTTTTTCAGCCTTTCTATCAGTATCACATGATCGTACACCTGAGTTGCTTGACTTCATTCAAGCCCATTATCGTATTAGAGATAGAGAGATTCATTCCCAACTTCAATTAGATCTTATTGAACACTTGTGGCAACTGCATGCGGGAGAATAGGAAACTAGTAATTTGAAAAGAATCAATTGTATAAGTTTATTTGTTGTTTAATTTTGATATTCTATGGTTGTTGTGGTTTGCAAAATACCTATAGGGAAAAGAACTTTAAAAAAAAAAGAAAAAAAAAGGTGTTCGTGTGCTGAAAATGTTTGCAGTGAAAAGAATCGAAAATAAAAATGTTTGTTTGTGCTTTGCAAAGCACCTACCGCTACGGCAAAAAGAATAGAATAGATGGTGTAGGTAACTTGCAATAGAACGTGATTACAAATACAAAATGCAGAAAAAATAATAATAAAATTAAAGACATCATTAAATAAATATTTAAAATAATAATAAAATATGGTAGCATTTAATTATAGGGAGTTACTAGGAGCCCTTTCTCTCTTCTCAGATTTAGGAGCTCCTAGAGGCCTCCCTATTTTAGGAGCTAGATAGGGAGCGTGATTGGAGATGGATTTTTTCAATTCTTCTCTAAAATTTAGCTAAAGAGGTGGTTTAGGGAGCCCATTATGGATGCTCTAAAGAGGTGATTTAGGGAGTCTATTGTGGATGCTCTTAGAGATTTCCTCTTTTTTAAAGAGAATTTGGAGTTGTGTTTTATTAATTCCTCCCAAAATATAGATGTTGTGTTTCTCGATTTTAGGAGGTTATAAATGAATAATGACTGGCTCTTGAAACAAGAGGAGGAACTTATCCTGAAATGAACATGCAGCCAATTGAAAATAGACACACAATAAAAAAATAATAAATAAATAAATAACTGGAAAAGTAACACCAAGGGGCAAGAGCTGACCACCCGTCCAAGATTTTTAAACTTTTTTAATTGTCTGGACATATGTTCATTCGCAGCCGCATGTTCATTTCAAGAAGAGTTCTTCTGGTTTTTTTCGCGAGCCAAGTATTACATTTTTTATTTTTATTTTATTTTAACAGAAGCATTACGTCTTTGTAAATTTAGAATTCTTTATTTATAATAAAAATTGACAATTGTCACAATAATGTAAGGAGATGCCGAACATTTCCGTAAACTCTTTTATGGAGACATGCATGACCCCTTGGGGAAAACATGGAGTGGTGGCTCCCATCATGGAACAGTGAAGCCGAACACTGTTTGAGTCTGCTCTGTCTGTTCCCAATCATGGTAAATAAAATATGCTGCAAGGCCACGCAGGCCACGTTAAAGATTAGTTGAGGAGATGACCACACCCAGCTCTTTGGGTCCCCTTCTCTCCTTATCACAATCCCAAATGAGGAGATTTTCAGGCAACCCTCTTGGCCTTGAATATGCTTTCCCACAATGACCACAAGAAAACCAATATAACTTTCATCTCATCCATCGGTGCCTACCAACAACAGTAACAACAACCCAACAATTTATCAAGTCAAGAGGTGTTTTTGGCTTTGCCATTTTCAGGCCTCACTCACAATCGCATGGCTTCTTCTTCTGGGTTTATTGCCACCCTTTTTCTTGTTCTTGCTCTACACAGTTCTTGGGTCCTCCTCTCTTTTGCTTCACAAAATGTGAGTCTTACTAATTTAAATTTTGTGGTTGTTCTTGGATGTTACAGGTTGATCAATTTGCTTTTATGGGTTTTTTCTTTTTCAATTTATAGTTGTTTTGTTGGTCTTGGCAGGTTTACATTGTGTATATGGGAGAAAGACAGCATGAAGAGCCTGAACTGGTTTCTGAGTCTCACCATGAGATTCTGTCATATGTGTTTGGAAGGTTTCGCTCTAAGCTCCTCTTTGTTAGCTTTGATTATATATAAGAAAATCTTTTGATTAATATGTCATTTAATTTAAGTAAATCCAATAAAAGAAGATAAATTACTGTTGTAGTTTTACTGAGAGGAGATTCTTTTGCTATATAGTTATTGAATTTATTGTATTCAACTGCTTCCCTAGACCTGTTTTGATGCATTTTGTGCGTAAACTTTCCAATTGTTGATTCTCAAGTAAAATAAATAAATAAATAACATGCTGCAACTGCTGCTTTAGTTACTATAACCAAAAGCATGTTTGGCGTGAGAAATGTGACTGAAAGTGGGATGGAAGATTTGTCATGGAAGTGGCGGTTCGTGACCGCTTTGACAGGAAAAGCAGAAAACTCCCTTCACTGAAAATGCATATTGTATTTTCATGTATGCTGTTGTATACCATTAGCGTGCTGATTTTGTATGCTTGGGCATGGCTTTCTTTTTTGCCTGCAATGCACGAATAGGGGTGCTCTTTGTTATGCGTTTAATATTGTTAGGCATGGACATGAAACATCCTCTTGAAAGCACTTTTTAACAGGACATGATTACAGCAATACTATGAAAGTAACTGCTTGAGATAAAAAATTCACAGCAAAGAAGCCGCGAAGCAATCAATTCTGTACAGCTACAAGCATGGATTTTCAGGGTTCGCTGCTGTCCTAACTCAGTCTCAAGCCAAGCTTATTGCAGGTGTTACAATGTTGGTGAACTGTAAACTATTTTTTCTTTTTTCTTTTTTCTTTTTTCTTTTTGAGTCAAACTTGTTCTTTGCTAACAAGTAACTGTAGTTAATGTTTCCCTTTACTGTATACTTGCAGATATCCCTGGCATTGTTCATGTCATCCCAAACAGAGTTCATAATTTGCATACAACTAGAAGTTGGAATTTTCTGCAAGTAAACTCTCATATTAGCAATGGAATTCTTTCAAGGAGTCAATCGGGCGCTGGGTCTATTATTGGAATCATTGACACTGGTCAGGGTTGCGAAATTCGTACACGCTTGCAAAGTGTTTCAGATCAGGTTACACCTTTACTTATTGTTCGTTTTGATACTCAGGAATTTGGCCCGAGTCTTTAAGCTTCAGAGATGACGGTATGGGAGACGTCCCATCTCGTTGGAGAGGAATATGTCAAGAAGGAGAAAAGTTCAATCGCTTCCACTGTAACAGGTTAACTTATGTCGTCTTCATATTTGTACATATATATAATATTTGATATTGATAATCTCAAATACGACCTCTGTGCATGATATACAACCATGTTTAGATAACTAACCTCAACAGGAGGAGATTTTGACTAACTTTCTGGAGTCCATTAAGGGAAGAAGTTTATTGAATCAAGATTCATCCTTGATTTACAGAGTGACTTCCTTCACTGAACAAATCAGAGAATGAAGTGGTTTAACATGTACTGTATTTGCTATGGTTCTTGCAGGAAAATAATTGGTGCACGGTGGTATATTAAAGGATATGAAGCTGAATTCGGAAATCTAAGTACAAGTGATGGATTTGAATTTCGGTCTCCCCGAGATGCTGGAGGACATGGTACTCATACAGCATCTACTGCAGCTGGTGCTTCAATAGAAAATGCAAGCTTTATGGGATTAGCTGCAGGATTGGCTAGGGGAGGTGCTCCATCAGCTAGGTTAGCTGTCTACAAAGTTTGTTGGGCTACTGGCGGCTGCAGCTCAGCAGACCTACTAGCTGCATTTGATGATGCAATCTTTGATGGTGTAGATGTGCTGTCGGCATCTCTTGGTTCTCCACCTCCACTTCCTTCTTATGTTGAGGATGTTGTGTCCATTGGTTCTTTCCATGCTGTAGCTAAAGGAATCTCTGTTATATGCTCTGCTGGAAATTCTGGTTCATACCCTCAAACTGTCATAAATTCTGCTCCCTGGATTTTCACTGTTGCAGCAAGCACTATTGATCGGGCTTTTCCTACTGCGATTACCCTGGGAAACAATCAAACTGTTGTGGTACATCATCAGTTCCTTCTTTCAGCAATGAAATTTGTGCTTGCTTCCTATTTGACATGATTGACACTATGGTAAAACAAGCAATGTTATTCTCTTGATTGACAGTCTGGTGTGATATGTTGCCAGCTATTTTATCAAAGCCATTGGTCAGGTAGAATAATTTATAAATGTGTGGTTCCAAGTGACGGCCTGGAAACATAACATATCACATTGTCCCACAAGAGAACATTATTGCATTAGGCTATTGTGAAAGTTCCTTTTCCCATGCTGAGAGAAATGTGTGCCTGAGTAAAGGATACTTTCACATAACGTCAAATATTGAAGTTAAGATTTGAGACTTTTTACTATGTATTTAGCTGTTTTAAGTTTTAACAATCGAGACCAGCAATACAATACAGGTCTTTATTTGATTTAGTTTCAGAATCTGGGAGGCTGAGAGTTGTTAGGAAATGTCTGGTATAGTTTATCCTGGTTTATGCTTCAACTTGTTTCTGAGTTTCCATTTAAATGTTTAAATTGGTGTTGGTAATATCAATTCATATGCAGGGTCAGGCTTTGTATACAGGGATGAATACGAACAAGTTCTATCCTCTTGTGTATGGAGGAGACATTGCCTCTATTGATGCAGATGAAGACAGTGCTGGGTATAAAACCTTTCTCTACCTTTGAGCTTAAATTCTACATGAACCTCCTAGCTAATACTAGAGAACACGCATTATAATGGTATGCACTTTTAACAGGAACTGTGACTCAGGAACTCTAAATGATACTTTAGCAAGGGGAAAGATGATTCTTTGTTTCCAATCTCGAACACAGAGGTTAGCTATTACTGCAATCAGAACAGTGATGAATGTTACGGGTGCTGGTCTCATTTTTGCTCAGTTTCCTAGCAAGGATGTTTCTTTGTCCTCGGGTAGTCTACCATGTGTCCAAGTTGACTTTGCAATTGGCACATATCTGCTAACATACATAGGAGCAACCAGGTATTTTCTAGTATGAGTAACTTTTCTTCATGCAGAATCTGTACAACTTGGAAATAAAAATAAAGAGAGCATCGGGGTTTTCTTGACTTTAGTTCTTGGCCCTCCTTATCATATCATTCCTCATAGAAGCCATAATTACATTTCCCTTCTATATTGGACCCGTGAACTTCCCTTTCATTTTTAATGGTAAGCACTCCTATGAATCTAAAGATGCTGCAAAGCCATAGTTTTGCTTTGTTATTCCACCAATTCGGGACGGTGAACTCATTTAACACTATGGAGTGTCTGGTGTAATATATATTTGTTCATGTTTTTTACATTACTTTGCAAATTTCCATGTCCATAAGCACCATGCATGTTGTAAGCTTTATTCATATTTCTTACAAAGGCTTAACAACCATCGTTTGTGTTAATAAATAATAAGCTGTGAGACTTTATTTTGAGGAGGACTAAGAAAAATTCAATAACCGTGCCACAGAAATCCCGTAGTCAAGTTCAATCCAACGAAAACACAAGTGGGACAACAGATATCTCCAGAAGTGGCATTCTTCTCTTCCCGAGGACCCAACTCTCTCTCTCCTTCCATATTGAAGGTATAAAAACTGTGATATAATTTTAGTTGATTTTTTTAAAAACTTTTAGGACTAACATATTCGAAAGTGTTGTGCAGCCTGATATTACTGCTCCTGGTGTTAATATTTTAGCCTCCTGGTCCCCTGCTCGTTCCCCATCCAAATCTCCAGATACCTTCAAAATTGAATCAGGAACTTCCATGTCTTGTCCCCACATATCTGGTATTGTTGCTCTGCTTAAAGCTATCCATCCAACATGGAGTCCTGCTGCAATAAAATCTGCCCTGGTTACAACAGGTGAGAAAGTAAATTTCATGGAATTTACTGCGTTCAAGAAACTTCGTAACGTCATAGACAAATGATTTTCCTTCTCTTTACAGCTTCTCTAGGGGATGAATATGCTCAAAGTATTGTGGCCGAGGGAGCTCCTCACAAGCAGGCTGATCCATTTGACTATGGTGGCGGTCATGTAGATCCTAACAAAGCCATATCCCCAGGTCTCATATATGATATAGAATCCTCGGATTACATCCGTTTTCTTTGCTCCATGGGCTATAACAACACAGCCATCAGCTTAATGGCTGGGACTAAAATCACATGCCAAAAATCGACCAAATTCATTGTAAATCTTAACCTGCCTTCCATCACCATTCATGAGCTGAAGCAGAATATGACAGTATCAAGAAGGGTTACAAATGTCGGTCCGGTTAATTCTGTCTACTTTGCTCGTGTTCAAGCACCAGCCGGTGTGTCTGTCAAAGTTAAGCCATCAGTTTTGTCATTCAATTCTACTGTAAAGAAGCTGGAGTTCAAAGTCATCTTTTGTTCCCTACTAAGAGTTCAAGGAAGATTCTCTTTCGGAAATCTGTTCTGGGAAGATGGTTTGCATGTAGTGAGAATACCACTGGTAGTTCGAACTGTCCTTGATGATCTTTATGCAGACGCATGATGAATTGCCAATTTAATTTAAATACCTGATCTAGACCATTCATAAATGTAATTTTAAATGTATCCCTATGAATCAATGGTTTATGGTTATAACTTATGTACCGCCTGTTGCTACATTCCTCTAAATCCGTTACCCTACCCTCGCTCAACAATTGTGCTAAAATCTTTTCGCGAACGAGAATCGAACTCTGACCGTGGTATATAGGGGACAAAATGTTAGAGGAAGATCAGAGAGAACAAAAATAAGGATATGAAGTATAATGAACAAAGAAATCATAGTACTGCTTCTTTATTAGAAAAGATGGAGTAAATGGACAATAACCATAGGAAAATCAGAAGTCCAATAAAAGAGAAAGAAGGGAAAGGAGTGCTGAAGCAAGAAATGCTCTGTTGTGTTTTGTCCACCTTTTGTTTTTCTCTGATAAATATTTTTCTCTTTCTCTTGTCTTATTTATTTATTTATTTATTTATGCCGACATGACATTGGTGATAGCGAGAGAGACACAATGTGGAAATGAGAGGAATAAAAAGTCAAGGCATGATAGTCTATTCATTCCAAAAATAAATACAAAAAATTCGAAGATCTTTATAGACTAGCTGATCATGAAACTCTATTTTTCGTATCAAAAAAAATAATTTGGAACTCTATTTTTCTATAATAAAATATGCTATTGTTGTACACCGTATAGCAGGAAAATACCATATTAGCATTTTCCTAGTCTTTTTTTCGGCTTTTTAGTCTTTTATAGTATTTTTAGATCATGAAGAAAGAATTATTGATAAAATTGGGGGAAAAAAATTTGTCTAAATGGATCCCAAGCTTTTACATTTAGCGACTGTGCATTTATCAGCATTTCGCAAGATCTGAACCATTCTAATAATTTAACGACTCTTGATATGTGATGCAGACCACTTAGCACTTACCTACATGGACCGTTGGGCTCGCATTCATGCATGAGGATGACCTATTCTAAATACGTGCCTTTTCACATATGGGAGTTATTTTAGTTCATGAATAAAGTTATAGAGAGTCTTTTCATCTTTGTGAATTATAGGGAGATTTAATGTGAAATTATCATTATGAGGGAAGTTGGGATATGAAAGGTTTAGGATAATTGTCTAATCTTATCTTATCTCATCTTAGGAGAGTTATGAGGAGTTATCTCATATTGATTGAGAGGCTCCTATAAATAAAGCATGAAATTTTAGGGAAGGGGGCAGTTTATGAATCAAATTTTGAGAAGAACTTTCTCTTTTCTATCAACTTGGGTATTCCATGGGAATCAAAAAGGCAAAGAGCCCTTTGTTCTTAGCTATTCTCATTCAAGAGAATCAACAAGGATTAAAGGTTATTTGTTTTATTTCTTTGTCCACTACGCACATTGTCAATATGACACGTCAATTTTTTACTTTTGACATGTATCTATTTAATTAACTACAACTTAATACTGTTAAGTTTAAAAGAATTATTAAAACAATAAAGAAAAAATTAAAAACCTAGCAGCACCCCGCGACTGCCATCCCACCCTTGATTCCCCTTCACCGTCCACAAATCTCTCCCTCTCTTCCATGAATGTGCATCATAGTAGCTATGGTTTTTTCTTATCGTGGCTTTATCTTTGCATCATAGTTAAATACCTGATCTCGACTGCCATCTTATGAAAAATTGGAGAGAGAGAGGGAGGGGGGAATGGGAGAGGAGGTTGAGGTTTAGGATTGCCGTGAGTGGGTGGGGTGGGGTGGGGTGTGTCATGAGTGGCTGATAGGTTTATGATTTTTTCTTTATTGTTTTTGTTTTCTTCATTTTAATTTATTTAGACTTAACGGTGTTAAGATGGAGTTAATTATATGGATGAGTATCAAAATTTAAAAATTGACATGTCATATCTTGAGTCATAAGATTGTTAGAATGGTTTAAATCTTGCGAAATGTGGGTAAATGCAGTAACTAAATGTAGAGGCTCGGGATCCTTGTATGAAGTACGAGATTTAGCCTTAAGTTTCTTTTATTATTGTTAATAGATAAGACACACAAAACTCAATTGGTTAAGAGTAGTTACCTGCAACTGTGGCCACTTATGTGTTTATCACGCAAAGCAAAAAATACATTTTGAGTACAAGCAATTGAGCAATACCCCACAAACCAAAGTAGAGAATGCATTAACATCCCAAAATATTGGGTTATTATGTAATCAATAGATAGCTGGTTGGGGTTTATTTATGTAGGCAATTGTCTCGTGGATTAGATTTAGAGTAATTTTGACTATTACTTGTAATAAAAAAAAATAAAAAAAAATCATACCACATGAGGGAATAATGTCGTTGTGTGGTAAAAAATTTCAAAGCAAGTGTAGGGTACAATGGGTCTTCTTCTTCGCCATCTTACACATCGAAAGTCATTATCGCTGCCTTAATGCACCTTGGAACGCCTACCCACCGTGTCGCGTTGGCCAAAGGGTGTAACTTGCTAAACAACAACTAGCACCTTGAGGTGATTCTTGGACGCCTCTATTAATCTTGTTAGGTCATGTAATAGCATATTTAACTTAATTCAACATCTTACTCATCTGTAGTATGCATTAGTGTTATCGTCTCCAATTCAATGTAATCTAATGCAATACAATTCTATTCTATCGAATTTCAGTCACCAAACATAACCATGGTGCTATTTACAAGTCTTCCCTACAACACAAGAATCCAAAAGGGCCAGCTAGAAGCCAAGGAGGCCATGGTGCAACATGCTTTTTAACACGTGTTTGACAACTTGGAGCACTAAGCTTTGAAATTTCCAAATTGAAAACCAAATCTCAAAGCCACCTCAAAACGCATGCCACTTTTGCTTTTGAGAATCCCTGTTTTCCACTCTAAGCAATCGAAAACTATTCACAAATATCACTCTCGGAGACGCGTGGGTCATATTACTTATTACTAATTATCAATCAATTATCATTAGGCCTCCCTCAAATTAGAAAATATTAGGCGCGGGAAGTACGTTGCAGATTAACCAGGAAACGTGGCGCGATTAACGCGTACAAGCAAAGTAAGCCATCGCAATCCCAATCTCGTAATAAACTGTAAGTCCAGGGGCGAACGTTGAGGGTAAAAATGCCACCCACACACAAACACCAACCATTGGCGGTTTCCTGGGTGGTTCGTTTTGTTTTGAACCATCCTAGCGCCAAAAATCCCCACAACCCATTTGTCACCAATCAACGCAACACCCACCGCACGTTCAAACATTCAAATATCTTGCTTCTTGATCGGTATTGTTCGCAAATAAATAATTGCACATGAGAATTTGTATCCAATGTCAACAATAACATTCAAAATATAGATTATTTGAATAGCTAAATTTGATTCTTATTATTCGAAAAAGTTCGCTCAACAGTAAAATTGTGAACATACAACTTCTAAGCTAAGAGTTCCGAGTTCGAACACTAATAAAAAAACTCTTGTGATTTACGATTGATTACACAAATACATATCCAATCATTATCTTAAGCACTGGTTTTCGATGAGAAAGTGGACCATGAAACTCATTCTTCCTATCAAAAGTCAATTCCACACCCATAATACATATTACTATTGTAAACAAAATAATTGGCAAAAATATTTGTATCATATCATTATTAACGGAGTTCGTGGAAATTAGATAGAAGTTCAAAAATCATTCATAATTAAGAATAGTTAAAAGAAAGTTTTATGCTATTCAATGCACACATTCCGACATGTTTACTTATCAATAATGTATATCAGAATGATTCCAATTCATAATTCCTCAATGTTTACTAACATATGGGTATTTGAATTATTCAAATCCTTACTCCCCCAAGTTTACTTACACATGCGAAATAAAAAAAAATTACGAGAGGTCCATGATAAAATTTGTTAACAAACACCTTTAAAATTAGGAATTAGATCAACAAGGAGGAGTAGTTAATCCGATTCCAAATTCTTATTCAAAGTCCCTAATTCATGACTTCTTCCAACAAGGGAGAGTAGTTGCTCAAGATCAGTATAATGACGTGGTATGACGGTCCACATTTGCTGTCATTTCTTAACTTTACAAGATTTTGGGCTGGTTGGAGAAGTTGGAAGGGATGGAAGCTTGAAGTTGAAATGTCACTAGCCAATGCCATGAAGGTCACGGCCTCACAGAGGCCATATAGGTCATAGTCAAACCCTACTAGAATTTGGTCATGGGGAGGGACTTGGTCCGAATAGGCCAAGCATGCCCTTGCCAACCCTTTAAGACCTAGAATAGTCAGCCACCCAGCCACCCCTACCAAATGTCACACGCATGCCAGAATCACCCCATCTCATTATTTACTTATTTATTTTTTAATGTGTACTAAATTTACAAAAAAGAAAATAAATAAATAAATAAATAAATAAATACAGGCAGACATTGAAAGAGATAGATAAAAACAACACAAAGCCAATAACTCAGCACTTGCTTTGCCCACAACGCCAGCCTTTATTTCAGTGCTTTTTAACCCAACAAACTCTCTCTCTCTTTGTGACCCCATCATCTTCCACAGTTTCCATCTTCCTCAACTCCTTTTCCTCTTCTCTCTTCCTTCTTTCATCTTATCAGGTACACCCTTTTAAAATAATGAAATAATATAATTAAAAAACTGCAGTGAATTAAACCCATGTAGAACTAAAGCAGAGCAAACTACAAGTTTAATTTATTCTTTATATATTTCTTTGGGTTAAATTTTGATGGTTGAGGTTTTGGGTTTGTAGAAATGGAGCTCTGCATGGAAGCAAAGGCTTTGAAATCAAGTTTACGCAGTGAACTGGCCTTGAAGTCGAACCAGCAAGCTTTGATTGATGAGTTTTGGTGCGCCACTGGAATTTCTGGTGTACCCAGTGAAGATTTTTCAGTGGACGACCTTCTTGACCTCTCTAATGGCGAATTCGAAGATGGGTCTGTTGAAGAAGAAGAAGAAGAAGAAAAAGACTCAGTTTCTGTGGATGATGAAAGTTCCAATTCAAGTAACTTTGTCTCTGCCGACTCTGAGTCTTCTCTGGCCAGCCAACTTTTAGTCCCGGTAACAAGCTTTGAAGAAACAATTTTTGCTTGAATTTTCTGTTAAATTAAGAAATTATTTGAAATTAATTTATGGGTTTTTTTGGGTTTTACAGGATGATGATTTAGCAGGGCTTGAATGGGTTTCTCACTTTGTGGATGATTCTATGTTAGACCTCTCTCTGCTTCACCCAGTCGGTACCCAAAAACCAGAGGCTCTTGCTTTGACCCGGTCTGAAGCGGAGGCCAAGCTGGTTCAATCAACACCCACATGGTTTCCTTCGCAAGTTCCAGTGAAACCCAGGACCAAGCGTTGCAGAGCGGCCAGTCGAGTTTGGTCGTACCCGTCTTCGTCTTCACCATCGTCGTCGTCTTCTTGTTCTTCTGGGTTTTCATTTTCAACGCCTTGTCTTATCTTCAACAACCCGGTTCAGAGCACGGACGTGCTTGTCGGTGAACCGGCGACCAAGAAACAGAAGAAAAAACCGGCGGTTCAAACCGGGGCCGACGGTTCAGTTGGGGTACAGTTTCAGAGGAGGTGTAGTCATTGCCATGTTCAAAAGACCCCACAATGGAGAACCGGTCCACTTGGTGCCAAAACTCTATGTAATGCGTGCGGGGTCCGGTTCAAGTCTGGTCGGCTTTTTCCGGAGTATAGACCCGCATGCAGTCCGACTTTTTCTGGTGACGTCCACTCGAATAGTCACCGCAAAGTGTTGGAGATGAGGAAGAGAAAAGAGGCGGGAGGACCCGAGCCCGGGTTGAACCGAGTAATTCCGAGTTTTTGAGGGTTTAGAACTAGATAAAGTGAACTTAAACCCGGTTGAACCGGTTTTGTGTTGTACATTTTTGTGGTTGTAGACTCGTAGTGTAGTGGTAGGCTCTTAGGAGCTTTTAGTCTTTAGCCTCAGTTTTAGGCTTTTTAGCTTTATACTTTTTTTTTTCCCTTTAATTATTTGGGTGATGTTATGAATGTGTTTTGCAGGTCTAAATTCTAATGGGGGGAGGGAGAGATAGATATGGATATTAGGACTGAGCGACAGGAGGTTTTTGTTTCGTAGGTCTGTTTTAGAGTTTAATGGAGTCTTTGGAACTTTTGATTTGTTTTTCTTTTAATTTCATTTTGACAAGGCTTTGAAATGTTCAAACTTAAGAAGTGGTTCAGCGGTTTTTGATGGATGTTGAAACTTCAATCTTGAAAGGCCCACATGAGAGAGAGAGAATGCTGAGCTGGTGAAATTGGGGGGAAAAACATAATTGTTTAGGTCAATCATGTGGCATGTTTGGAAAAAAAATAATAATTCATATGGCATGACTCATCATTTAAAAATTATTGTACATCACATGTTTGATTATATTTGAAAAACTTACGTGAAACGAAAATAACAATATTTTGCTATCTCCGACTAATAACATAATGACATATGAAAAAATTATTATATATATCATTGTGTTATTGACTAAGAATAACAAAAAGTGTTATTTTTGTTGCGTGAGAGTTTCTCTCCCCTCAAAGAAGCTAATTTTGTGACTGACGCTCTAGTCACTTATGGTCATACGATTACTCGTGCCATATTTGGAGGGTTGTCCGACAACACTCTCATTTTTTCAAAAAGAAAAAATAAACATATGCATCACGGCACGGCATATGCACTTGCACTTGCCACATATGCTAAGTAAAAGATATTAAGAAGAAATTTCATCCTTAAAGCAATAAATGAGAAGACTAGGTCTAGGAATGAAACTCATCGATTGTATTATTTTTGTGAAGAGATTTAGAGCTTAACGTATCCCATTTATTCCACTATTTTTCTGAAAAGATACTTGACTTTAGGGGTGGTGTCACTATTGTGGTTCCACTTGAAGTCAAACCAATCAAACATTAAGCAATGCAGTTTGGTTTGGTTCTGGAATAGGAATTGGTAGAATAGGAGTCATTCCCTTTCTGGATGGCTCCTTTGTTTGCTTACACGAGGTGGAATGAACAGTAACATGGGGTCCATAATAAATTTCATTTCTGATTCCTGATATTGAAGAGATTTGATTCCAAAGAATAGAGGTGGAATTGGAGAAGGGTAAAAGGAAATCAAGTTTTTCATGCAAAAAATACCCCTCACAAATCTAATTATTTTCATACGAAAAATTGTAGTAGTCTTTGGATAGAAAAACATATTTTGTTTAAAGGCATTTTCGTAATCAAAATGTTTTTCATTCCAATTCATGATGGATAGTAAACATTTTAATGGGAATGAACTCTAGTTTCATTTCGATTCCTTATAGTTAGTAAACAATTGGAATGCATGCCTTCGATTCTTAGTTAACCCGATTCTTGCTTAACATGATTCATGGTTACTCTAATTCCTGCTTATCTCGATTTCTGATTAGTAAACATGCCATAAGTTAAAATGAGAGGATAAATCAAAGCAAACCAAATCATTGTTGGACGGCTTGGTTTAAGAGATTTGGCTAAGATCAATACTCTCTCTTTTTAGTGGCTAAGGTCCATATAGAGAGCTTCAGTTGAGGGATTCCTTAAATAAGGACACCCTTGTAGGGTCCACTATGCATTGTATTTCAATTATCCGAATATTTAAGTTTTTAGATATTCCCTCAAAGATCAACTCTGCAAAAAATCACTTGAATTCAAAACTATTTGACCACTCAATCAAGGGTGGAACCACACGGGCTACAGTGGGCTATAGCCTAATATGGTTTTTTAAGGAAAAAAATAATAATATAAAACCTACATATTTAACTTATTTTCAATATTAGCCCAGTCAGTGGCGTTATACAAATTACCTTATTTCCATTTTCAACATTTAAGTAAATGGTAAAATGACAAAGACATTTACTTAAGTTTACAATGTAAATAAGGAAGTACCCCCTATTTGGATTCAAATAAAAATACTAGAAAATCAAATTCCCACAAAATCAGAATATGAAAATTCGGTTTTAGGCTAAAAATGATGGCTCATTAAATCAATATATACTTCATATTAAAACCACATAAAATCAAGTTTTCTTATTTGATGTGTGAGGAATAAATGTCACCAAAAATTATCTTGAGAAAATGATTATTCCGAAAACCCATTTTTCATACTTAAGTCAATATTTTTACATAAAACAACTTTTCATGTATGATATGAATGCATGAAGGAACCTAAGGTCAATTTAGGTAAAAAGTCTTAGATGTTCAATCCACTATGGTGTTAAACCCTATTTGGTTTATGTTAAAACTTATTGAAAATTAGTCTATGGAGCTATGAACTAGCTTGGTTTATATGATTTAATGTTTACTTTTATTTCTAGAAAGACTATAAAAATTGTAAGTACCAAAAAAAATAATCATTAAATTTTAAGCTAATAACTTTAGCTAGCCCACCCGTTGAAAAATTCCTAGTTCCGCCCTTGCACTCAATTAGATGGTTATTATTATTATCTTTTCTTGAAGTAACGTGTTCGTCTATTTTATTAGTCATAGCTGCCTTAATGATTTTCAATTTGCCTAATTTTTTACAAAGATGATTTATGAATGAAGACTTGAAAATTAGACGTTTTGGATCGTTGAAAAAAAAATCATAGGATATCCTAAAGGGTTTTATTTGATAGATCCTTTAATGGCTATATATATGAGTGTGGACATCCCTATAGCTTTTAATATACGGATGTGATGCATTAACCAGTTTTCTTGCATCCAACTACTTGTTTAGATAACTCACAACTTACATTAAGATGAAACAACATAGTGGAACACCAATTACAAAGGCATCTGCCATTGAAAGCCCAAAACAAAGTGCAACATGTGTTTATACTTCTTATGCACTGACATACGAATACGATGATATATAAGTTCTTGAGTTGATTTAGTAGCACTACAAATGAAAAAAAAAAAAAAAAGCATATCCGGACATTAAGAAAACTATGGACGTCTGCATTAGAGAACTATTATATATATATTTTGTGTGTTTCACTTTCACACTTTCCGATCTAATAGTCGTGTCTAATTAAACATAACTAAGTTGAAATAAACACTTTGAATATTTCTTACTTCTTATAACCTTATGAAGCCAAATCGTCAACTTCGACAATCTTAACCATTTCAAACACATAAGGCCAACATTGCATTCACTGTTCTAATTTCTAAGGGCTCGTTTGATAACCATATTTTATTTTAATTTTTAGTTTTCATTTTTCATTTTTTATGGTAGAGTATAGAAGAAATTGAGAGTGAGGATGAGAGTAGAGGATGGGAGAGAAGAGTAACAAAAGTGAAAATAAAAACTTGAAAGTGAACAATTTCAAATAGATTTCAGTTTTTTATTTTTGTTTTTACTTTTATTACTCCTCTCTCCCTTCTTTCCTCTCGATTCCATCTTCACTCTCATTCTCCCTCTTTTTCATCTATATTCTAGCACAAAAAATAAAAAATAAAAACTAAAATTGAAATGGTTATCAAACGGGCTCTAAATCTCTAAGTTCCTACCTGTTTGAGCAAAATTTCGCACGGGGAATATTCACAGGTTGATTCCTCGACCTTCGATCTTCATTCTCTTTCTTTCTCAATCCCTACAAAATAAATAGTAGTAAATAGACCACACCCGAGGAGTGTTGGCCAAAGACCCTCCGATGCCTAAGTTCAATTGGATCTTGATAAAGATACGACAATAGCTAAAATGGATGGAGTTTTCTCTCACGGTGAGAGTCGGGTTGCCGGAGTCGTGTGTGGTGGCGCTTAGCCGTGTGAGGAGAGAGAAGAAGAGGGGCCGAGAGAGAGAGAGAGAGAGAGAGAGAGAGAGAGAGAGAGAGAGAGAGAGAGAGAGAGAGAGAGAGAGAGAGAGTGTGTGTGTGTGTGTGTGTGGAAATTGACATGTGAAAAATTACCTTGAATGCCTTGTGTATATATGTATTTATAGTCTACTTGTGTGCTAGAGTTTTGAGAGAATAATCTTTATTTGGTTAGGATTATTCTTTCCCAAAAAGATAAGAATTACTCTAAGAGATTTAGTGGAAATTGGTTCCTTGATTTAAGGAGATATTCATATTTTAAATCAAAGATAATTTTCCGAATTAAATAGAATTTGATTGGAGTAATTAGTTAACCTAAGGAATATTCATTTTCCATGCGTCGTCTTCTTATTGGCAAGCAAAATATGTGTTCCTACACTACCAATAATCAACATTCATAAATGAAACAAACAATCTAATTTTATTAAAGGTTGATATCAACGAAGCATCATAATAAATGATAAAAGCCAATAAAAGTGCCAAGTGCCATAAAAGGGGACACTATAAGCGATTTAGTTTGATTAATGCGGTTTTCGTATGGAACAAACCGAATCAAACCAAACTAATTACTATTTAGTTCAATTTGCTCCAAAATTACACTTCTTTGAGTGTTAAAAACTGAACCAAACTAGTTAATACATTGGTTTGATTCGGCCCTACTTAACCTCAACTAGTTGTCAGAGCAAAGAGATCTTAATGCCCAATGGGTCTTCAATGGACTTAGTGGCCCACCATCTTTTCGGTGATTTAGTTACCCATATCTTGGGGTTCTTGATGTGCCACTGCCAAAGGTGGGGTACATGAGGAAGAAACCATGATTTGGGTATTGCTCTACACGACACTATGAATGAACCCACAAAATTCCTAAGAACGAAAAGCTCAAACTATATACGGTCTAGCTAAACAAAAGGTTATGTTAATGGAGCCAATTGTTGCTGCTAGTAATTGTATAGGGAAACCCTTTGCTGGATGATACCAAGATATCAAAAGCTATCAAGGAGAACTAGCATCTAGAAAAATAGACAACCCAGCAAACACACTATAAGCAGATAAGGGCATCCATACCATGCTTTTAATTATGCTGAATTTTTGTCAAGATCCACACTTGTGCCTTGAGCCACATTGTATAATTCACCGGATTAACTTTGATACCATTTGTCACGACCCAGAGAAGCGCACGCAACCTCGGTGCTATACCTCAAAAGGACTAGTTACTAAGGCCATCACCAGCCATGAGCTAAACAAAATCTTGGCCAAATTTGGAGGGCCACATTTGGCCCTTTAGCCCTCCAATCGGGCCAAATGTAGCCCATCTTTAGCCTAGGCCAAATTTTTTGTGGGCCTCCTGCATTTGCTTTTCAACAACTAACATTAAAGCATATATATTTTTAAAATCTTTTTTAAATGTTTCAATTCGTGTTGTTTAAGAAAAAAGTATAAAAAAATTATTGGTCATGACCATTGAAACCGATCCTCTTTTTTTTTAATATAAAATGTGGTCACCTTTTAAATGTTTTCAAGTGTTGTTTAAAAAAAATTATAAAAAATTCTTGGTCATGACCGTTGAAGATCAGACTATTGAAACCCTTTTTTTCTTTTTTCTTTTTTAAAATGTGGTCACATATATGGAATATTGTCTCTAAATAGTAGTTTAATTAAATTAAACAATATATAGTTGTGGAATGTATGAGTGTTGTACCATAGTTTTTTTCAAAATAATAAAATATAAATGACTCCAAAATATAACCCTGCATGACTGAATATGGAAAAACTTAGCCCTGCATTATTCTTTAAAAAATTAATATTTTAGAGGGCTAAATGTTTAGTCTTGAACTACATTTAGCTATATAACTGGAGATGGCCTAATGAGATACCCACCTGACCTGGTCGCATCTTTTAAAATTTATAGGATTAAAGGCTAAAACTAGAAAATGAGACAACAGTAGCCATTAAAAAAAAAAGTAAAATAGTAATTTCAGAAGGAAAAAAAAAACCTTTTTTGTAATACGCGGCCTTTTGCTAACTTTACTAGACTTGACTTGGGCAAGGCCCTAACGCTTAAGACGTGCTGGACCAAAGACCGAGAAGAAGAGATATAAACGCAGGCCGTGTGCTTTTCGCGCACGCAACCGCGGAACAAACGAACGCATAATAAAACGCCACCCATCCAACCACGTTTTTTCGCCGCCTCTCTCACTTCAAATACTTTGCCCAAACAAAACGTTTCGACAACTTTCTCTGTAAATCGAAAACAAATACATGGCGCTCTGCAAGCGCGTGCTTCAAACCGGTGCCGATTCCGCGTTTCTCTTCGCCAGCTTCCGACGAAACCTCTACTCGCCTTCTTCGACGAGCAACAATGGATTTGGGCTCTTCAGCAGGCAGATTTCGGGACTGGTCAAACCGAATGGGAATCGCGCGTTTCTCGTGGACACGTTGGCTCTGGTGAGGGGTTTAGAGGCCAAAGGCGTGCCGACGAAGCAGGCGGAGGCGATCACAGCTGCGATCACTGAAGTTCTGAACGATAGCTTGGAGAATGTGGCTCATGCTTTTGTTTCCAAAGCGGAAATGCAGAAGGTAAAACTGTTCTCCAACTGTTTGTTGATTTGCTTCAATGAAGTTTTAGCTGCGGTGTTAGTTTAGAAGTTGCACGCATCGTGTTCGATGTTTTTACGGCGAATCTTGTATGTAGTTTTGATGCGTTTTCTTTGGTGTTTGTAGGCTGGAATGCTACAAGAATCAAACCTGTCCAAGTTTAAGTCTGAAGTAAAAAGCTCACAGGTTCTAACAGATTTCTCCATCCTTCTTTCTTAAAAGTTATTCTTTCTTAAAAGTTATTCTTTTGGTTTAGTCTTTAATGAAATTTATTATCACTAGCTTAGTCGTTTTCTGCCATAAATTTTTTTATTTACTCCTTAATGCAATCTCAGTGTGGGGTAGGGGGTTTTGGTGGGCTTGATATTGACATGTGACAAAATCACGTTGAGCATTGTTGACCACGATCAGCTTGGGCTTGTTTTGCCTTTCACATCATTGCACAAAACTAAATGTACAGATGCATGCATGTCATCCAAAACCTTAAGTCGAGGGGAAAATACTTACCGGTTTCTATTTTTGGATGGTTAACCTTGAAACAAAAGGAAAACATACGGTGGTCTTTTCATGGGTAGATTTGAAGGTGGCCGGATGGAAGGCTATGTTGACTTGAGTTTGTTAGGGAGAATTGAAAATATGGAAATTAGCAAGTGTTTTCACAGCAGGATTTGCAGGGGATAGGTTTGATCCCAACGTGCTGTCACCTTTCGTTGAATAATCAGAAAATTGACCTGTTTCTTCCAAGGGTTGACTAAACTAATCAATATTCTCATGAAGGTTTCTATCGTGAAATGCTCAATGAAGCGCATTTCTTGCTTCATAATAAATCAGGGAATTCATTTTGGAAAACTGACTTGATATGCTTGCATAGATGAGGAAGTAGTAGAGGTGCCATTCACACTTCTAATTTGAACTTCCTGCTCAACAACAAAATCCCTTCAAGAGACCAAGGACCTTAAATCTGTAAACATTTGTGCCGTATGTCCTTCCAGACCTGGAAAATGCCCGTTCAAGCACCTTTCCACTTCAAATGAGTTGAATAAGTCCATGCATTTCTTTTATCAACGTATTTATATCTTATGTTCACATTCAGTGCTAGATGCATGTGATGGTTTTAGGATTCTGGTAAACACTTTTGATGAAGCATCATATTCTGAATACTCCTTTATATAAGACCAAAATAAATAATCATTAATAGTAGTACATTCTTAATAGTACTTTATATGGGACCAATATCATTGTGTTGATTCTAATTAACCCACAACTTTACGTAGGAGCACCATTTTTCGATGTTGCAACGTGAGACTGAAAAACTTCGGGGTGACATAGAGAAGATGCGTAGTGAATTGAGGTATGTCTTATGATGTATAACGTTTGTGGTTTCTACCATCAGATGGCATATTGGCTCGTAACTTATTTTTTTCAATATTTTATTGTGTTATTAGCTCAAATATTTTATTTCCTGAAACAGATACGAGATTGACAAAGTTACAGCCGGGCAACGCTTGGATCTAAATCTTGAAAGAGGGTAAGCAAACTTTTGTTTTTCTCTGTACTAATGTATCTATAATCTTCAGGAGTTTTTTTTTTTTGGTTCTTGGTACTGTTATAATTAGTACTGATGCCTGAGTGCAGGCGCATACGCGATGAGCTAGCCAACCAAAATGCAGAAACCACCAATCTCACAAACAAACTTGACCGAGTGAGCACCATTACTGCACTGGAAGTTTTCTTGTTTGCATCAATTGATTATAACATTGAATTTTATTTAAACTTTGTTTGAACCTTGTTTACAGGAAATTCATACATTAAGAGCTCAGTTGGAAGCTGCAAAGTACGACGTGATCAAATATTGCATAGGAACCCTTGTCTCCATATCTGCAGTTGGTCTCGCTGTACTTCGTATTTTGTTGTAGGATTATAGCTACTTTGATGGTCAAATGTGACAGAGAAACTCAACGGTCACTATTCTTTTCATGGCAAGGTGATGCTAGATCCGTTACAGGGTTATAGCTACTCTGGTCATGGCAATTTGATGCTAGAACAATCAGTTAAATGAATGGAAATGTGAGATTGTGAAAAGCCAAATCACAGTTGGCCTTGTTTTCTTTCCCCTTTGCCATATTTCAGAGGCAAACGAGGAAATAAATGATACAGTCTGCAATCACTCTTATTTGTCAGGATACTCTGGTTCTGAAATCTTAGTTTAGTTCTTACAGGGAAAGCACGACAAGGAAAAGCACTTTCAGCGGCAAAGCTGATTGGTCGCCTGTTCTTGCATATCCCTAAACACTTGTATCAGCAATGTATGATGTGGCTGGAGGTATTGTAACTTTGGCCACCTTTTTCATTCGTTTTTCCAAATTATTTTACGTACATAATTTGCTAATTGCTTTGTTAAAATTTTCCAACATTGTTTTGATTAAGTAAATTTTTTAATTTTTATTTTTGGAACAATGCTCGTTCTCTGATCACTCAATGAAGCTCATTTAGTTTAGTATATCTCTTCAATATGTATTGACTTGCTATGTTAGTGAAATTCTTTGAGTCAACATGTTACACGTTACACGTCAATCATATGAATTGGTCTGAGAAGGACAATAGTTGATTTTCCCGTAACTCTGATCATGAAATTGGATTAAGATTATAGCACCAAAGAAATTTGATTTGGGAGTATGTTCGTGAGGTGGGGTTATGTTTATTGTTAGTTCATGGCAAGGTCGGCTCTAAGTGGAGTCTCATGAGCTCACCGTCTAAGAGATGAAGGACCCCATTTCCTAACATAAAGTCCATCATTGAAGGCATGGCAGTCGTGACCAACTTCACATACCCTTTATCGAATATCATTAGCCAACAAGCAACCCGACAATCGATGATAATCACCTAAGATTAGCATTTAGAAACTCTAATTCCCAACACAATCGCAATTTAAATTCCCAAAGATTAGCTAAATAAAACCATTAAAAACTTAAATCACATATCATGGTTCCTTGTCTTCAACTCGTCACGATTCTCAATTAATTCACATGTCTCCTCACGGTTAGCCTAACAGCAAAACTACATTTTCAAAATTTTACTACGTAAAGATACTAAAGTGTTCAAATTAAAACCAGATGTATAAACATGCAATTTTGTGCAAACCTTACGTTAGCAAATTCCTATTGACCCTTACAAGATTTAACCTCTCATAATTGTCAGTACATAATTTTTTTGGTGCATTTTGCATCGCTTTGTTATTATTATCTTCTCTTTTTTTTGGCACCTAGTAGTGTCTTTTAATCGAAGGAGGGATTTGAATGTGACCCTTTTCTAACATTGAGATATAAAAGAATTATGTTAAACCAATTTTTGGCTATCTAATTGGTATGCATGAGTTAATTTTCTTATGAAATTTATCGTATGATATGCAAATAATAAAATCTGCACGGATCCTAAGTCTCCACTGTTGAAGAATATAAGTTCCATATTGAAGACATGACTAAATAAAATACAATATATAATGAAAGGTTCCACTACTAATATCACCGAGGCATTTTGTGATAAAACTTCACATCTATTGAACTTTAAAGATAATTAAGTTGGGGACAATATCGATATTATTAGTAGTGGACCACTGGTCCCGTCTCTCCGAATTTAAGGTCTACATCATAAGCAGTCCAGATCACATATTATACATCTGACCTTTTATATAGATAATCTTTTGTATACCAAACAATATAATAAGTCCCCAGTAATGACTTGCCACATTAGCCCAATCTTCATAAAGGCTGCAGATCACATTTTAATTATATAAGAACCTCATCCTTTTCTTTTCACCTTATCAAATTCATAATTTATATTAACCTCCTCACCAACCCCATTTTCAAGAACACAAACCAAGCCATGGATGATCTCCTCCTTCACGAAGCACTTGAATCCCTGCAATCTGCTCCCATGTTGCTCATTCTTCTTCTACTCATCTTTTTCTTGATTGTTTTGTTCATGTCACGCCCAAAACTCCCATACCCATCAGCATTGAAAAGGGTCCAGTTTCATTCAATTACTACTAACAGACACCTCCCACCCCAACTTTCTTCACATGTGATGGCAATTTGAAAATTAGAAGTTAACGAATTAGTGAGAAAAAGGAGACAAAATCGCTAGTCTTGGCGTAGGCTAGCCACCGAAAGGGTGAGAAGAAGATTGAGCAATGATTAAGCTGTTGAAGAGAGAGAGATTGAGAGAGAGAGAGGCCGGGAAGGCAGTGCGAGGTCGACGATGGGTTGGGGTGGGTGGTGGCTCTTTTCTTTTTTCTTTGAGTAATGCCAGGGTGGAGTTAGAATTGTAAAGTTGAGGGGGCCGAAATAGAAAATATAAGTATATAAAACACTTAAATATTCAATACTTACATGTTTAGAGCTAAATATTTCTAATTAAGTCATATCTAATTTGTTTTAGAGGATATTTTAACTTCAATTCTAAGTTGTTTATTACAAATTCTATATATTATATATAATATAATAGAAGAGTGGTAAAAATATGGGGGGGGCCAGGGCCACTCCAGGTCTAGGAGTGGCTCCGCCACTGATGCTACTCTTGTTACATTCTCCTACCACCTTATGTAGAAGATGAAGTAGACAGTTACATCAATTAAAAAGTGTTAATAAATCTTAAAATAAAAGAAAATATTAAATTAATTTTAATTGATGTGTATATCCACCTCATCTGCCACATAAGGTGGTATACAAATGTGGTAAGCATAATATTATTATTATTTTTTTCTTTTTTGATTTTCTTAGTTTTATTCAAAAGGATAATAATAATTAGATTCCAAGTCCAGCTACAAAAAAAAATATAAATTGTTATTCTTAAATGACACATGACAAATTTTTAATAGAAGTATCACAAGCTGAGGTGGTAATAGACTACTACTAAGGGTGTACGTCAATTTGAAACCAATACAATTTAGTCAATCCATATCCAATCCAATATAAATTGGATTGTGATATTTTCAATCCGATCCAATCGTATTATATGTTTAAATCCAATCTGATCTGATCCAATTGATATTGGACTAGATTGGATTGGATGATTGGTTTTGATAATTAAAAAATATAATAATGAAATATTAAACATGTACCCTTAGGTTTAATCTAATCAAACATATTAAGATGTAAATGTAAAATATAAATGAAATACTAGAGAAAATTGTTTTGATTATATAATATATTAAACATAACTCCATTAAATAACTTAAAATATTCATAAAATTTTCAATCACAAATACCTATAAGGGCAAAATAAGCATAAAACTAACTATATTGGATTGGATTCTCATAAGCAAATCCGTCATCCGATCCAATCATGTCGGTTTTAAAAATTACGGATCCAATTCAATCCGCCAAATCCTCAAAACCAATTGAAATTGAATTAAACTGGATTGGATCGGTCGGTTTGAGTGGATTGGATTGAATCTTGTATCCCCCTAAGTATTACTATAATGTTAGACCAAGTTTTAGCTAGCTAATTGGTATGTATGAATTAATTTCCTTATAAAAATCATACGTTATGGAAATAATATCTACACGAATCCCGAGTCTCTAGATTTAAAGACATTCCACTTCTACATAAGCAGCCTAGATCACATATTATACACGTGAACTTTTATATAGATCCTTATTAATCTTTTGTATACAAAACAAAACGAATTAAAAGAAATTCCAATACCAAAACAAAAATCCAAACAAATTTCAAATATTTCCTTAGTGCAGACAAGTGCAGCCAAAATTCCCACTGGGAATGGAGTTGGTGAGATTAGATCATCCTCTATGGTAGTTAAGTCCCCAGTAATTACTTGCCACATTAGTTCAATCCTCATAAAGGCTGCAGATCCCATTATATATATATATATATATATATATATATATATATTATCAAATTCATAATATATATATCAACCTCCTCAACAACCCCATTTTCAAGAACACAAACCAAGCCATGGATGATCTCTTCCTTCACCAAGCACTTGAATCCCTGCAATCTTCTCTCATGTTGTTCATTCTTCTTCTTCTACTCATCATTTCCTTCTTTGTTTTGTTCATGTTACGCCGGAAACTCCCGTACCCACCAGGGCCAAGAGGGTGGCCCATTATTGGGAACATGCTCATGATGGACCAACTCACACACCGCGGTTTAGCCCAACTGGCTAAACAATACGGTGGGCTTCTCCATCTTCAGATGGGGGTCTTACATATCATGGTCGTATCATCTCCGGAGGTGGCCCGAGAAATCCTCCAAGTCCAGGACAGTTCCTTCGCCAATCGGCCTGCAAATGCTGCCATATCATACTTGACGTATGATCGGGCTGATATGGCTTTTGCCAACTACGGCCCGTTTTGGCGTCGCATGCGCAAAATTTGCGTCATAAATCTGTTCAGTCGGAAACGGGCAGAGTCATGGAACTCAGTACGTGAGGAAGTTGATGAGATGGTTCGACATGTGGCAACAAAAACCAGCTCACCGGTCAATATCGGTCAATTGGTTTTCACTCTAACGAAGAACATAACTTATCGGGCAGCGTTCGGGTCAAGCTCCCATGAAGGGCAAGGAGAGTTTGTGAAGATTTTGCAGGAATTTTCTAAACTTTTTGGGGCTTTTAACATGCAAGATTTTCTTCCATGGTTGGGTTGGGTTCATGCGCAGGCTTTTAAGGACAGAATGGCTAAGGCTCGTAGGTCACTAGACGTGTTTATTGATAAGATCATCGATGATCACATGGCGAAGAGGAATACAAATAAGGACAAGAAAGATGACAATGAAGCTGATACAGATATGGTGGATGAATTAATAGCTTTTTTCAGTGATGATGCGGCAAAGGAAAGTGACGACCCCAATTCTACCTTTAGGCTCACCAGAGACAATATCAAAGCTATTATCATGGTAAGTCTTACATGAAAATATAATGAGGATCCATAATATATCGATATTGTCGTCAGCAAAATATACTGACATGTTATGTTTTTAAAATATTGATGTGCGTGTTCATTCTTTAAAGAATATATCCTGCATAAAGAATTTTTTATATGTATAAACAGTTCATACATAGATATACATTAACAATTATTCTTTTAATCTTGAGAGAACCTCGACGGAACAAAGGAAACAATTATTCTTTTAATAAACCTTTTAATACATTACTATAATTTTCTTCCCAATATTATTAAGGACAAACTACAAAAAACTCTTCAACTTATATGTCATTTACGAGTTCATAGTCGATTTTGGAAACATTTATTAGTACATATTAAACATCACATAAACCCTACAATTTGTCCCATTAGTTAGCGAGATTGTCAGAAAATCCGTTATTTGCCTACGTAGTATTTGTGGGACCCATTTTTTAACTGACGTGGACTCCACATAAGAAACAAAATTAATAAAATAAAAGAAAAAAAAATCTAAAAACCCAAAAAAAAAAAGAAAAAGAAAAAAAAAGGTCATCTTTTCCCATTTCCCCTGCCTTTCAGCGTGACCTCCAACCCACCCTCCCCACAGCTCCACCCCTCCTCCATTAGATCTGACTCTCTCCAAGCCAGATCAAGTCGCAATCTCTCTCCATCTCTCTCCCTCTCCCCCTTGGTTTCACCTCCATGGGCGTATTGTATGGTCACTCAAGGTCTCATTTTGGTTCATAAAATGTTGATCTTCGAGTCTGCGACTCAAGCTTGTGAACTTTATTCTTTGATTCAAAATTACAGATCTGCAACCATGCTTGTTCTTTGATTGATTTTTTTTTCCTTTCTTTTTGAGTATCAAGGATCTGGTTGCAAGACCCCAAACCTCTTATTCGAACACAGCCTTGTGCCACCCAGATCTAAGCAACAAGTCGAGTCGCGTCCGTACATTGATGAGGTCGAGGAGAGTTAGGTAGATCTAGAGGCACAATATTGGTCAAATTTCTGTTAGCTAAAGCACACCTAAAGCCAACCAGCTCCCAATTATAGTTACCCAACAGATCTCTAGGCAATGCACCTAACAAACCAACCAACCCAATCAAACCCCAACCAACCCAATTGTCCAAGACAAGAGAAGCAGAAGCAGATCTTAAGCTCCCTCCTAAACTCCTGTTTCCATTTATATCACCAAACAACGTAAACAAAACAAAACAGAGGATCAATTTTTCCCCGAGGACATCAAAACCCGGGGAAATTTCAAATACGGACAAGAAATAGGATCCCAGAAACGGAACCAAACAGCGGATCTCATAATCCGTGGCTGTTAGTTGGAGGGTCAACCGGAAATAGTAGAAGAACGAGAGGAATTGGAGTTTACCTTGGAGGCTGTGAGAGTGCAATTTGGGATTTGGGGGAAATGTAAATGCTGGAATTTAGGGAGGATAGAGGAAGTGTTTAAAGAGAGAGAGAGATATATAGAGAAGAGAAGGGAGAGAGAGAGAGAGATGCGACTTGATCTGGGTTGGAGAGAGTCAGATCTAATGGAGGTGGGGCGGAGCTGTGGGGAGGGTGGATTGGAGGTCAGGCTGGAAGGCAGGGGAAATAGGAGAGGACGAGTTTTTATTTATTTATTTATTATTTTTTAAAATGTTTTTGGGTTTTTAGATTTTTATTTATTGTTTTTTCATTAATTTTATTAATTTTGTTTCTTATATGGAGTCCACGTCAGTTAAAAAATTGGTCATACAAATGTCACATAGGCAGATAACGGATTTTCTGACGATTTCACTAATGGAGGGGCAAATTGTAGGGCTTCTGTAACGTTGAGTATGCACTGGTAAATGTCCTCAAAATCGAATATGAACTCGCAAATGACCTGGAGAATTTTCTGTAGTTTGTCCTATCATTAACTACCAACCCCCGTTCTACCGATCACATCGTTCTCCAATATTGTCGCCCTTTATTTGAGGTGCCAACTCGGTCTAGGGGTTTGCCTTTTATTTTTTTTAATTATCTAAAATTGATTTTTTTTTATTTAGGTAATTTCACTAGCGGATTACATTATAATTAATATTTTGTAATAGGTGGGTCAACGCTTTTTTCCTTTTCTAAATCAAAAGAAACAAATCTGATTTCTTGTGTGTTTTTTTACTATATTTACTCAGAATTTATGGTAAATAAAATAAAGCACATTCTCATTTCTCACTCAGAAGATCAATATTTTGTGTTAACTATTTTGGTAATGGAAATTATGTGTTTAATTATCACCATCTGTCACTTCTGATTTACTTTTAGTGATAAAATCCACTTTGCATTCATAGGATGTAATGTTTGGAGGAACTGAAACGGTGGCATCAGTGATTGAATGGACAATGGCAGAGCTCATGAAGAGCCCAGAAGATCTCCAAAAAGTGCAGCAAGAGCTCATCAATGTTGTTGGCTTGAACCGTAGGGTCCAAGAAACCGACCTCGAAAACCTAACCTACCTCAAATGTGCAGTCAAGGAATCCCTCCGTCTTCACCCACCAATCCCTCTCCTCCTCCATGAGACCGCAGAGGAGACTTCCGTGGCTGGTTACTCATTTCCAATCGGGTCACGGGTTTATATTAACGCATGGGCTATTGCCCGTGACCCGACTGCATGGGATGAGCCAGAAGCATTCAAACCCTCGAGGTTTTTGAACGATGGCTCGCCCGATTTTAAAGGGAGCGACTTTGAGTTCCTTCCATTCGGGTCGGGCCGTAGGTCGTGCCCAGGTATGCAATTGGGGCTGTATGGGCTGGAGATGGCTGTGGCCCATCTTCTTCATTGTTTTGCATGGGAGTTGCCTGATGGAATGAACCCTAATGAGCTTGACATGAATGATGTTTTTGGACTGACTGCACCCAAAGCAGTTCAGCTTGTTGCTGTGCCAAGTTACAGGTTAAATTGCCCGCTTTGAATAGTTTGAGGAGATTGTGAAATACTACTTTGGTTTTTAAAACAGTGATGAGCCTATTTCTTTACGTTTTGCCAGTCTTGAGTTTTTCAGGGCCCAGGGCAAAAGTAAAAATTATGTCCCTATATATATATATTTTAAAATTTAGTGATGAACTCACTTCCATTTTTCAATCAAGATCTAACCTGTTCACATTAACAAAAAATTTAACATTCAAAGCAAATACATTATTTCAATTCAAACTTCAAAATAAAAGGCTACAATGTATAAACAAGATAAATACTTGTAACAATTTAATAAGTTTTTTTTATCCAGCAACAAGCAACCAACAAATAAAAAATTTCTATGCATGCTCAATAGCCAAAGCAAAACAACATCAATTTATAGTGGCGTAGCCAGAAATTCTCTTAAGAAGGGTCAACATTATTAGCCTGAGAAATCCGTGAACATTAACATAATATTTTTTATATATTGTATAATTTAATTGTTATCTTCCAAAATCATGACCCGAATCGCACAATAAATTACAAAGAAATAATTTGACATGAATCAAATCAAAATACATTGTTCAAAAGAGAGCTGAATAGCTAGTATTGGGAGATTTACTTGACTGATGGTCGATTCAATAACAAAAACTATAAGAGAACTCAATAAATGAAAGAATAGAAAGATTGAAGTTAAAAAGGAAAAATGGAGTAAAGATAAATATAGGAAAAATTATAGAGGTAAAGAATAACAATTAACTAGAGTCCGAAAGTTAGAAGGGTCATCTATAAAAGAAAATCAAATATAACACTTAACAAATGCATTTGTTGCATAAATTGGAGGAAGGTCAGTTAACCCTTCTAGGCCTCAACTGGCTTCGCCATTGTTAATCTAGTTGAAATCCCTTTGCATCCCCAGCAACTAGCAAAATAAAAAATGTCTTTGCATCCTCAATAACACAAAGAACAACATAACTTGGAATTTGAGAAATCCCCCTCCACAACAACAAACTTGATTTTTCCAAATTTGCAATCAATTAGAACTTAAAAGAATTCCTGCAAAGAGAATGTGCAACTCAAGTGAGTTCACAAATCTAAAACAAACAAAACAAAAAAAAAAAAAAAAATCATATTTTCCTTTTCATTTGATATCAAATCATGAAAAATTACTTTCAATTGATTTTTACAAAGATCAATTTTGTATTGAACAGAAGTCCACACTCAGGATTTTGTAATCTCCCCAATCTACCAATAGAAAAATTAATTTAGGGATTCACAACTTTGTAACTAGTAGGAGAGGCTTAGACGAGGTGATATGAGATGGGAAGAAGAGGAAGAAGGAGAAGAAGAAGAAGAAGAAAAATTTAGAATAGATAAATCTAATGTTAACCTGGAGGAGTGGAGCGGGTACTTGAGGAGCGGAAAGGATGCGCGTTCTTCCAAAATGCCATCCTTTTTTTTTTTTTTTTTCCTAAAAAATATTAAATCATTTTATAATAATATAATATAACACTTTAAAAAAACATTTGAGCACTTGAATAATAGGCTCAGGGCGGTTGCACTGACGGCTCCTGTTCAGGGCCGGCCCTGTTGATTAATAAGGTAATTTATTATGCTATTTGTTATAGTCTACTATTTGTTCAGGCCCCTATCACTGACTGGTTAGTACAGTTCGTTTGTATGGATCGATCAAATAAACAAACGAAAATATTCCCAATAAGAATCAAATGATTAAATGATGTTGGCTAATTTTTACAAGAGATGATCTTTGAATGATAATCTAAAACACCGAACGTCCAAATTATGAGATTATATTGCTAAGTGGACCAAAAAAGTGATCAGAGCCGTATTAACTTACTAATCGATTAATGCTTGTTCACTCCTGATCAAACAACTAAGCCACATAATTATTTATATAAAAATTTGGCTGCAAGTAACAAAAATCACTTGTAGACGAAAACCATACAAACCGCTCCCTCCGTATGATGATTAATTTGTTCATACAAGAAGAAAGAGGGAGGAAGGAACATTTCAATTTAATCATACAACTGGGATCATGCCATTTCAGGCATTGGGCTTCTTTTATGCTATAAATTACTTATACAATCAAAATTGTTACTTAGGCCTTCTACGGTAAGGGTATAGAATGTCATCCACACTCTGTTTGATGTAGTTTCCCACTCTATTCACATTCTTAGCAACACCTGATGCTACTAGTATTGCATTCCTCTTAAACCTGCATATATACAAATACTCAAGAGTTTTAAAGTCTAACAAGAACAAACTGAACTGGAAAACTCAAACACAAAACCATGTGAAAAAAAGAAAGTCATGGATAACTTCTTTTCTTTGCTAACTCAAAGTTCTGCCATACCTGTTGAGATATTCATCTCCTGTTGAATGTGGTGGTCTGTAGCTTCGGGGTTGAGGAATCGGCCGAACATTTTCTGGAGAGGGAAACACACCAAGAATTTATAAACAAGGTTGCTGTGAATGTTATAAGAAAATTCAGTCATTTTGCAACACTAAGTATTCACATTAAATATTAAGGTTTGTTGGTTTACTATGATTCTCAAAAGCTGAAGTTGTCAAGTGGATAGACCTAATAGGGATATATAACTTTACTGGACACTTAGCCCAATCAATGTGGAACTAGTGCCCAACACTTTTCCTCAAGTGGATTCCCTGTTGTGGGTGATCATGCACGTGACAAGTGGCCTCAACCAAGAGTTCTTATGTATAATAAGGTAACCTACACATTGTGGCTCTAATACCATGATAAGCTTGTTGATTTACCAGATACATATTCTAAACACAAATAACACAGATAGATTCGGAAAACAAATATTATACTTAGATGTAACAAAGCAGGCACATGTTCTTCAAATAAGTTAATTGCCTTTACACATTCACAAATAGAGCACATACTTAATTAATAGTAAGGCATTTGGAACAACAAAGCCTTATCCCAACTATTTGGGTGTAGGCAACGTGAATCATGGTCCTCTATATCGTCCTATGTCCGGCCATATTATCATCTAAGTCACCCTAATTATATTATCATATTTGTCTTCTTTCCCTCGAACTACTCTCTATGTTGATTAAGTTACTCTTTCTGACTACCATATTGATCTGCATTGAATACGTCCAAAATCTCCAAAGCACCATAGTCAGTTTTCTCTCATTTCCTATCTACTAAATGCTATTTTTTGGCCTGTCAATAGGTGATACTTCACCTTTCTCACAAATGCGCTCATTTTGAATCCTATCTTTGCTTGTCTTCCCACACATACATCTCAGTATCCTCATTTCTGCCACTCACTTCATCAAAATGTTGCTTGCCCTGCATCTATCCCATATAGCATGTTGACCTAACAGCTATTATATAAACTTTACCAAGCATTTGAGAGCCAAATGAAAATGGACCCACTCCACATGAGTGCCATGGGCTTCATTTATCAAGAGAATAAATTATACATCAAAACAAGGAAAAAAGTGGGAGATCTCAGTCTGATGGTAACCAAACATCCATTAATGAATGCAGGAAAATCACATTGCAAATGAATATAGAAAGACTTCATCTAACTTCAGGTGTTTATGGTGAAAGCAACAAAATAGAGAGAAGTATACGTACATAAATAAAGTCACTGAATCAATTAGTATCAGAGACTAAGAAGATACGGGAAGATGGATTCTTTCTATATTCCGACAAATCAAGAGTGAATTGAGATCCCCACAGCCTTTTCAAATAAATAAACAGAGAAAAGAAAAACTTCATATACCTTCAATTTTATGAGCAGGAGCATCAGCCTGAGCATGGCCTGCAGGTTTTTTGTCATACAATACCTGACACAAACTAGTTATGTCACATATCAACTGAGTTTATGAGAAGATCATAAACATACAAATATAAGCATTATGAATTATCAATATAATTATATAACTAACTTAGACATAAGGACAGGAAAGACAGGAAAGTGACATGGATATTCGACTAGAGAAATTCCAAACAGTCTTTAAGAATAAAATGAAATGTAATATGAGCTTTACAAATCAAGAAAACAAGAAAAAGATAGAGTCAAGATATAACACCTCAAGACCAACACAAAACGGCAATTCCGCTTGTTTATTCTGCTGATCACTAGGAGAATCTTTTCTGTCTAGGAACACTGAGTAACCTACGCAAGCATACTTGAAATCTGTAAGGCTGCGGTCCGCTTTAGAAGCCTCCAACTCAGTCTCTCCCACAATGTAGCTGGGCACTGGTCATAAATCCACAAATAATCGCATATCTTATAGATGACTATAAACAAATAAATTTCAGATGCATCTAAATACACAGGAAGAAAATTAAGAGAAATTATTATATACTAACAAATAACAAGGACATCATAAACAATACATACTCCACAAAGACAGAGCCCTTTTTTTGTGTGGGAAAATGTTGGCATCAATTCAGCCTGTGAATGTTGTAGCACTAGAATATCAAAGAACCGATCTTTCTGGCTTCCAGATTCAATTTGAATTATGCATCAAAGTAATTCATCAATTCATTTGAAGAGTCTATGAACTTTGGCAATCAAAATGAGAGAGAGAGAGAGAGAGAGAGAGAGAGACCTTGTTGGAGGGTTTTGGAGAGGCCAACGCAGGTGGGATATTTGGATTTGGATTTCTGTGTGGAGGAGTAATAGAGGCAACCCTTGCATGACTTTCCCTTCGCTGAGCCATTGCTGAGATTAGGGTTAGGGTTTGGAATTTTGATACCTCCTCCATGTGCGTCTTCGCCTTCCTTATCCATCTCTCTCTAAGAATTAAAGATTTATTAGATTTTTAGATTATTATCTCTCTCTCTCTCTCTCGCTCTCTCTGAGACCCAATGGTTCAATTCAATATCATCATCATAAAGCTCTCCATTTTGGTTATGGTTATGTGCCCCTACTCCTACTCCTACTCCTCTGTTCCTTGTCTGTTGTTTGTTCATTCACTATTTTTTTGTTCCAAGTTGTTCATTCACTTTTCACTTCCCTCTTGATCTGCACTAGATTCTTCTGGACGTTCGATGCTAATCGGACGGCGCAAAACTGAGCACTAATAACCGAGTAAATGATTCATGAATTTGGCTCATTTTCATTATATTTATCACTTTCCATATATTGTATATAAGTTGAGGAAGGATATCCTTGTATTTTCATTTTATTTATCACTTTGGCTAATTATATATTTATCACTTTTCATATATTGTATATAAGTTAGGGCCCACCACGTATTGTTAATTTTGTTGTTGTTTACATAGTAAGAACGAGTATGTTAATGGTGGCATTGTTAAAATTTTCTCGATGAAAATCACAAGGGATAAAACTTCGGGGTAGGAAAGAGCACCACTCATGCTAATGACTAAATAGAAAAGTCAACACCCTTATTACAAAGTCAGACAAATCCTCCCTAATGCCATCTAGGAGCCAGGGAGGTCCATCACCCAACCAATAACAAAGCTTCTCGGCTCGAAGACTATAACGTGCAATACGATGAGCCACAGTTTTGGCAATACGAGGGGCAAAACGAAAACAGGAGGATAACGCCAAAAGAAGACGCCGAATTTCAGTCACAAGCACTCCTTCCGGAGCTAAACATTCTTCCTCCTTTGATAACAACTGCATTGTATTTCAATAATCCGAATCGTCTAATTTTATAGATATTTTGTTAGAGATCTCTGCAAAAAGTAACTTAAATATGAAATCATTTGACCACTCAATTAGATGGTTATTATTATAGTCTTTTCTTGAAATACTGTATTTGTCTATTTTGTTGGTCGCAACTAGATGTTAGAAAATTTATTAGAATTTTCTGAAATTAAATGAAAATTAAAATTGAAGAGATATGTCTCTTCAAGTTTGAAGTAATGCATCTAAGTTAACTTGACCTTTTAAATAAAGTCACATATTTTGGGAAATGGGTCCTCAACATACATAAGTAGGCAAGACCTACACATGGAAGATAGACTGATTTTACATATATATGTGTGTGTGTGTGTGTGTATTCATTACATAGTGCAATATAGAGATCTTTGTAGAGTCTCATAAGTGAGTCCATGTGAAAGAGTTCAACACAATCGTAGTTTGCTTGGGCCTTATGATTTGGAGTGCTACTATTGTAAGGATGGGGTCGTTGTATCTTGGGACACAAGTGCCGATCAACCATGGTGGGGTGTAAATTGTCCTAAGGACAGAGTACCTAGCACTTGCCTCGACCATTATTTCCAGGTTTTTCTAATCCATATCATGTTAGCTTAGCATTGTATGTGCTTGTAAGTATGCATTACTTTTGAGCAAGAGTTTGCATAAATTATTTCTAAATTTTCTATGCATTAAATATAGCAATTAGACCCAGTTGTTATTTCCAACACTAGATACCTTAACCATTTCGATTTGCCTAATTTTTTTTGTAAGGATGACCTATGAATGAAGGCTTGAAAAATAAATGGTTTTGATTGTTGAAAATAAAAAAGGTATGGGACCCTAAAGGGTGTCCCACCTTTAATGGAAGGGAATTATATATATTCATAATATAATAAGATCACCCCAAAAAGGTCAATCCTATTTCTTTACTTATAATTTTTTTTTAGTTTTTTTATTTTTTATACAAGGGATATTCTACATTAATCTAATCTAAACTATGGGAAAAAGGATTCAAACTCAATGCATAGTGGGAAAACACATCTACTCTAGCCAATATTTCTAAGCCCATGTCTGCTCTTATCACATTGAAATATCTAAACTCTGACCGAATAAAGTGTATCTGAACAAATCAAAAACTATGTTTTGTTGACCAAAATGTACAAAATGTCAAATATATCAGTAAAAGGGAAAGGATTATTCGTAGCAATGATCCCTCAATTATACTCGAAGTTATATTATGGTCACTCAACTCAAATATTAGTTGCAGATGTTACTCAATTGGCTGTTGTGTTGCACCATTAGTCCCTACCGTCAAGTCTGTGACTTTTTCTGTTTAAAATGATGACGTGACAAACATCTCTTAGATTATTGATGGGCAAATGTGACTTTTCAGTTAGGCTTATTTGTAGCAATGATCCCTTAACTATACTCGAAGTTACATTTTGATCACTCAACTTAAAAATTAGTTGCAGAGGTCACTCAATTAGATGTTGTGTTGCACTATTAGTCCCTACCGTTAGAGAGACTTGACGGAATGGACTAATGGTGTAACACAACACTCAATTGAGTGACCTCTGTAACTAATATTTGAGTTGAGTGACCTCAGTAATTAATATTTGAGTTGAGTGACCAAAATGTAACTCTCAGTATAATTGAAGGGCCATTGCTACAAATAACCCAAAGGGAAAATATTTGGCTTAGCTCCATACACAAGATTGTGATTGATAAGACTGATTGGGCTGTAAGAAGAATCTGGATGCCTGAACAAATAACCATCAAGTGCACAGTAACATAGAAGAATAGGAAGGTAGAATGGTTCCCACTTTCCACTTTCTCTTACATTTTAAGGATTCTCTTTCTACACCAATTCCACTCTCTTTGGGGATTCTCTTTCTGCACTAATTCTATCTAACACACACGTAGAGAGAATCATTTTGTATTTCTATTATAATAATGCAAATTACTCTGTGCTAACTATGTTTTGTATACAATACTAGATTGTAGTCTGAGTCTACAACTTTTGTTACTTCAAAAAGAGAAGAAAATCTACCATATAATAAGGCTTTTAATGAAAAAGCTGGATAAAAGGAAGCAAAAATACACTAAACTGCCCAAGTTACGGTAAATAGGAGATTAAAAAAAAAGTTTATACAAAGTCAAAACTCTTTATGGGAAATTGCTGTACAGTAACTGCTCTGCTGCTGTGTTCCCTTAATGGTCCGGGTGCAAATAATCGCACGACGCGCCCTTCTTGCAGTGACCACTTTCGAAGAACCTGCACACTCTCTGCCCTCTGAAAGGAGGCCTGGAAGAACCTCCTCCCCCACCTCCTCCACCACCAAAAGACGACTGTCTATTCCAAGGTTTGCCACCACCGAAACCAGGATCACCATGAGAACCTCGATCCCTTTGATTTGAGAACCTATCTCCATTCTGAGTTGCATTGGGTGCATTCCAACCAGGATTGGCATTCCCAACAGTTGGCCCTTGACCAGGTGGAGCCCAACCTGGATTTGCACTTACCGATGGTGGTCCTTGACCAGGTGGGACCCAATTAGTCACTGCATTTCCAGGTACGGGACCTTGGCCAGGTGCAGTCCATCCTGGACCTTGACTCGGAGGTCCCCAGTTCATGTTTGTATTACCAGGCACTGGTCCTCCCCAGGTCACGTTTGGATTTCCTGCCATTGGCACCCAACTAGTATTTTGATTCTCTTGCCCCGTTCTTGGCACAGCACTTTGGTTATCTGGAACTCCCACGCCCCAAGGTGCCTGTGGTTGTGCTGGAGGCTGAATGTATGTATGATTACTCGGAACTGGGGGTCTCCAAGGATCAGAGTGCGGAACACCTGAGAAGCCTGGGAGCATTGTTGGTAGATGGAGCATTATTCCAGTAACCATGGGTGTGATGTTGTGCAGGCACAGTAGCAGCATTATTTGGTTCTATCCTTTGAGAGGGAGCACCTCCCCAGGGTTGAGATTCACTCCCAGGTACTGGGCCGGAGGCAGTCATTTCCTGTTTCGGAACTGAACCAGAACCCCATCCTCGAGCATCGCTGGCAGGAGCACGACTAGTCACTGACTGAACCAGATTTTGCAGATTTGAAACTAGGTTATTCACATCAGCTACTTGATTCATTGAGGCATTGGACAATACAGGCGCTGACCCTGTTACTTGACCATGCATTCGAAGAGCAGTTGTAGAGCCCAGAAGAGTAGCATTTTCAGACTTGGGGGCTACATTAATGCCAGGAAGAGAACTTGAGCGATCATTTCCAGAAGCTCGCAGTGCACTTTCTGGAGTAACTACTGCAGTAGGTTGCAGCACTCCGTTGCCTCCCAAGACAGAGCCACCTGGATGACCAGGGCTGGGTGACCAATTACTTTCGTAAGCTTGCCCCCTTGCCCCACCCAATGGAGTTTGGGCTGGAGTAGGTGAGGGAAGGTTTGTTGTGCTCCACCCATCTGAAGAATACTTGGGGACCTCAACTGATTGCGGAGTACCTCTGCCTGAGGAAGAATTAATTTCATTTGGAGATCCCCAACTTACTCCTCCAGCTTGGCCTTCTGTACCTCGCTGAAAGAGAGCTCCTTGAGACTTCCCAGAATGTACAGGTGAGAGATGTGAATTATGCACCATTTGAGCCTTTGGAAAACTGCTGTCAACGAATGAAGGGTCTTTCTGGAACTTTCCAGCCAATGCATCAGTTACCAGTATAGAATCTTCTTCTTTCTCAGTGTTTTTCCAAACTCTCAAGTTGGCAGGGAAATAGCCAGTGTGATTCCATTTACGCAACTGTACCATGGAAAATGGTCCCTGGACTTTTCCAGAAGGATCCTTGTAATGCCAAATTTTTTCTGATTCATTGACTGCAGATTGTGCTACACCAGTGGAGAGATGCGCCACTGAATTTTCTGACCCCCCAGCAGGAGATGATTCAGATGGTACCGGAGACTGTGTACTCCTAACACCAGTTTCTAAACTTGAAATATTTTGTTTCTTCTCCCAGTGGTTTGTTTGCTGTGTTTCTCTGTCTCTTCCATGACCCCACGAATCATTTACTATCTCACCAGCTGCACTTGTATTTTCTGCTTTGTTGAAGAACCCTTTATTTGACATGTTCCTGCTTAACTCCCGATTCATACTGGAAAAATTCCTTGTCCCACTCCAGGAATCATTTGAAGAAGGTCCTGCTCTTCGTGGAGAGATTGGCTCCCTCCCCTTCCTTCCAAAGCCCAAACCTGTAGGTCTAATATAACTTTCTGCATGAATTGAAAGCTATGTTATTAATAATTGAATTAATGACAAAGATAGTTGTGCCAGAGAATATAAGGTATAAAAATTTCACAAGAAGTTGAATGCGACCTTGTTTTTTATCATCGCCTTCACCTTCATCTTCCTCAGACTCATAACTTGGATCCATATTTGGATCCACATGTATTTCTAGAGTTTCCTCTAGTCTACGCTGGCGCTCCTCAGGTGTCTTCAGTAGCTGCAACTTCTCTACACACTCTCTAAGCGTGAAAGGAAGTTAAGGATTACTTCATACCTATTCCTAGTCATCTTAGAGTAGCACTTACAACAAAGAAAGAACATCTTTAATAATAAAAAGTAATTCAAGTTTCTATTTCCTAGAAATGAAGAAACTCATACGATTGTTTTACTTTAATACTGGTAAAATGTATTTGGGGCATCAACTTTTGGTGCAATTGCAAAGATGGCACCCCAAGCAAAATTGTGAACAAAAATGTACTAAACATTAAAAGATAAGGATATTCCTTCCTACGCCCTTTTTCACTAGCTCGATCACGAAGATGACTGAGTCTCACTATCTCCGTTTCTAACCACTGTATCAGAATAAAAATAAAGAAATAAATTAGTCATCAAAGAAAATCAAGAAAAATTAAAATAAAATTATATAACAACCAAGCTATAGGAAAGTACAGAGGACAAAGAAATATATTCGATTTACATCTAGGAGATTAGGGGTTGTGAACATTAAAAGGAGACAGAATCCATATGATGTAGTACAGCCCGTAGGTATTAGATTAAGCACTCAAACAATAGAGTAGAAAAGAATATAAGAGACCGAGGAGAAGAAATAGAGATCAAAAAGACGAGATAAAGGACAGAAACAGTAGAACAAAGAAGAATATCGGAGATCGAGGAGACGAAAATATAGATCGAAGGGATGAAAGAAAGGACCGAAATCAGAGAACCGAGAAGGAAGAACAGAAATCACATAGTTCACCATATTGTCTCTAAAAAGAAAAGGATAAACAAATCTGCTTGAGCTTATTACAAAATTCACTGGGGAGATGCCACTGGTTCTTGCTGATTTTCATGTTATAGTCGCCCCATGATAAAAGAATTAGGTGCAGATACGTTAGGTCTTTGCTTTCTTCTTGAACACGGTAATGTTAAACACATACTGAGCCGCTCGCAACTTCAAGGTTGGATTGAGGTTGTCTATTCTATATTTGGGTTGATCATGAACTACAACAATCAAGTACTTGCCTCATCTCGAGCTTAGGTATTTAAGCCACATGACCATATGTACATATATAAAAGGATCCACAGCTCAAGTTCAAGCTTGATTGGGTTTATGATGCTAGGCAAGCCAAATGAAGTCAAACTTGAGTTTTGGATTGACCTCCCCTCAAGGTGAGCTCGACCTTGCTTGTTCAAGCTCAACTCGAACTCAAGCTGCCCTCAAGCGCTGCACCTCTACAGTTCACATATCCAGTCAAGTTGGAAAAAGAAAATAAGTTGGTTCACCTAGGCTTGTATGCAACCTTATACATCATGGTCCCCATCCCAAATACTAAATTGAAATAAGTAATAACCAATAGATTCTCCTCTTTGTTGCTTCATTATGGGTGGTAGGGATAACAAAAGCCAAAATCAATTATACTTGGATAACATAACCTAGAACCTCTAATCAAACCCATTTTAGTAAGGACAGGGGAAGTAGGGTACCTGATTATCAAACCAGCTTAAGAGAACAGGAGGATTAGGGATGGGGACAGCAGCTATGCCAAGCAAGTTTACTCTTTACAAGGCAAGATCTAAAGTGTAGAACCAAACATGAAGAAAGAAGCCTTCTTGGCCTTAAAAAATAAATATAAATAAATAAATAAGAGAGAGAGATTAAAAAAAAAAAACTTGGTAGTAGTTCAGATTGCTAGCTAGTTCCGTAATTTTAAGTGTGTAAATACAATATTAAGTTTCTAGTATGATGACCACATGATTTATAGTTTCATAATTAGAGTCTTGGTTCTTATGAGGATGGTCAGTAACCCTACATAAATATTTAGATTTTGTTACAGCTAAATGTTATAGAAGATTTAATATGTCTCTTGGAATAATGGAAGAAATTTTTTTTGCAAATTTGTGAGTGTACTTCTTTACTTCTTATTTTTCTTTATCTCTTCCTTTTTCTTTTGCTAAGATACTTCCTTTTGGTTTTCTGTCTTTCTATCACTCATCTTCCACATGGATTACCACAACTTCTTGCAGCACCTTAGAGCCAAAATCCAACAATCAACATACATGGTAAAGCTCCACCACCATGCATCAACCAATTAATAAACTTAAATTACAAAACAAAAAGATGCTTGTACTTCACTCACATACTGTAAAGGTTCCTTGATATTCCCAAGTCTTCACCTATTTAAACTAAAAACCTAACATCCCAAATGCTTTTGAGAACCTTTCGACTCTCAAAAACCTTTCGACTCTCAAACACCTATTAAAACAACCCTGCAAATCCACAAATCCTCTACTTCCCAGAAAATTTCACCAACCAAATATCTTGAGCACCAACCCCTTTTGTCCCTTCAAAATATGTCTCAAACCTTAAATCATCCTGCAATCCCAAACGAATTCCCCAACAACCCAAGACCTATTTAGTAAGACTAAATGCACCATATAAGTGCATATGCTGGAAAAGACATTGATAGATACAAATCACTGTTGTTTTCTATGTAGAATTCCAATTGAAGTGGTTAAGGGATTGAAGAATTTATGAGGGATCTTATGTGGGAATGGAGAGAGGAGGGAAAGAACGAACACCTAGTGAGATAGGAGGTAGCGCATAGAGTAAGAAGGGTGGTTCAGTATTGGCAACTTAGTGAAAAGGATAAGGCATTACTTGGAAAGTAGATGTGGTGATCTATGGTGGTTAGGGGCACAAGCTGCTACCCTTGGCTTTGATTCATTTTATACTTGCTGCCAATCTATGATGGGAATAGAAGTGTCAAGTTTTGGGAAGCACCCTCATCCATTTCTTTTACAAATTGTCAATCCTTCATAATGCACACAATAAACTCTTTTTGGTTGTTGTCATTTTTGCAGATTTAGGTTTTGGGCTGTACCTTTTATGAATGATTCTTATATTTTTTCTGGCCGATTGATAGAACTTTAGAGTTTTATTATATTGTATGCAGTGGATAAATTGTCCACAAGTCTTTTATTTCTTTCAAAAATTAAGGGCCCGTTTGATAACCATTTCAATTTTAGTTTTTAGTTTTCATTTTTTGTGCTAGAGTATAGAGGAAAAAGAGGGAGAATGTAAGTGAGAATGAGAGTGGAGATAGGATTGAGAGGGGAGGATGGGAGGGAGGAGTAACAAAAGTAAAACTAAAACTAAAAACTGAAATCTGTTTCAAATTGTTTTCACTTTCAAGTTTTTGTTTTCACTTTTGTTACTTCTCCCTCCCATCCTCCGGTCTCATCCTCACTCCCATTCTCACTCCCCCTCATTTTTCTCTATACTTTAGCACAAAAAATGAAAACTAAAAACTAAAAACTAAAATTGAAATGGTTATCAAACGGGCCCTAAATTTTTTACTAAATTTTGTTTCTTATCAAAAAATGAACAATAATTTTGCATTTAAAAGCTAGATATTTTTTTCTTGTAAATAGCTATGATAAGAAAAATATTATTTCCTTCATCGTCATCGTTGTTATTGCATCATCATAGTCTGTTTTTCTTTCCTCCTCTCTGCAACAAAAGTTTCCTATGTGCACTCCAAAACCTTATCCTGACAATCAAAACCACAGATATCCCCAACGCCAATGCTGTAATATAAAGCTCAATTTCAAATGTACCAATCAACCTCAGATGCAACATAAAACATGTGCAAGCCCAATCGTACAGCCGCACATGTAGATGCAAATGATATAAATTTATGTAAAAATAAATAAAAATAAAAGAGGCAAAAAAACTACTTTGAGGTAAAAAAGGGCAAGAAATTTACATCTTTGACTCTGACTGCTTGGAGTGCCAACGCTTTCTCTTGAACATCACCCTACAAGCAACCACTTTCTCAGGACCACAAAAAACAATAAATAATAACACACGAAAAGAGCAATGGAACAGAGAAATACCACAGTTAGCCGGTTGATAAGTCCACATTTTATGCTCTGACGCAGTCGTTTGCATTCGTCCTAACAATGAAACAAAGAAACAATGACATATATCAAACAGAGTATCATTCAAATAAAAAGTTTTCAAACAAATAATTTATTTTCCAGCAATCTTCCTTATGCTGCACATAAAGCTGCAATTACTCTCAATAATGAGGGCAAAGCCAACAACGCCATTGGATCTGAGAATCAAGTTCATTTCCCTGGTATGTAACATATATTACCCAGTGGCAAGCATTATCTGGCTTTCTAATGTTATTTCTAATAAAGGCCATCCCCTTCAAAGCAAGGAGATATTCAAATCATGCCTCTTTTACACCCACATTTATGCTACTTTTTGACCATGTTTGGAATTTAAAAAACAGTTAGTTATGAAGATTGAAGCAACTCTCAGTCTCTCACTCCTGCCATTGAAAAGAGGGAAATGTTATATGCTAAATCACCTCAGTGAAGTCTTGGTTTGAGATGATGTCAATTGAAATGATCTCTGTCTTGTTTAAGTTTAATATCTCTAGCAAGATATCTGTCATCCTTTTACCAACTTTATATGGCTCAGCAGCTTTGCATGTACCTGTTGAGAAAATCATTTGAAAAATGAACTTTACCATTCTGAAAAGTTTAATGCCTTCTTTGCTCAGACCAAAAATACAATGAAAGACAATTAACCAAATGATTACCTATAACTTGGACCAGCCTATACAAATCTTGCTTTTGACCACTACCAGAAATTCTAATTCTGACAAAAGAATGAGCAACCTTGTCCCCAAAGTTATCCAGATCATCAAGTAGATCTTCCACTAAATTACGCTTTAAGTAAATTAAATTAATGTTGTGTATATCAATGGCTGCAAAGTCATCAATATTAGACTGTGGTCCTCTCCCATCACCCTTTTTACGTGTTTTGCGTCTCCTGTCTTTACTGGATTTTGCTGGTGTATCAGAGTTTCCATCAGCCTCCAACTGATTGCCTTCAGTATCAACAACACTCCCTTGAAGATCATCAGCCTGAGAATCCTCTTTTACAAGAAAGTGGGATTCCAGAAGTTTTAACATTTCAAAATGCCCAACACGTGGTTTCCCAAATAAATTTTGAAGCCTTATATCACAAATTATCTGACTTTTCCGGCGAGGGTCACGAAGTTTGTTCCTTTTTATATATTCTAGCAAAAGAGCCTGGACATCAAACTGAGACAGAGCAGACTTGTCACCATTTCTCATGTGCATAACAAACTCCAAGAGTTCCTTTGATCCCCACCCTGTACTGTCATCTGCAGATGGGCCTCCAGAACCAGTTGCTGTAGCTGGACTTGATGAATCCTTCCCCTTTCCACGGGTTCTCAATCGTTTCTTGGCCTTTCTTTTTTTAGAGTTGGCCAAATCCAAATTCTCAGAATTGTCTGACTCAGACCCTTCATCATTATTAACATCATAAGGTTCATCATGTGACTCCTGTTTATGTCCAGTTGCTCCTTTCCAAGGATTCTTGGCCTGAGCAAGTTCATCAACCGTTAGAGATAACCTCTCTTTTAAGTCTATCCAATAATCCTTGAAGAGGTACTCCCAGCTGGTTTTATCATCAAAATCAACTTCATTCTGCACAAGCACAACAAAAATAAGTACAAGCTGAATGCCACTGCAAGCATTTAATTTAGAAAATGTGAACCAGACTTGTAAAATCGCACTACAGAGTTAAAGCAAAACAAAAAGTCAAAAGAACTAAAAAGATAAACATGGAATTAATTCTTAACAATGGAAGTACTTATTAAGGACAAAAATTTTAAAGGTAGAAAATTCCTGCAATGTTTCCAAAGGTTCAATCTGATGATAAGACAACTGCAAAGAAAAAAAACCGGCTAACAGATTTTTAAGGATGTAACAAAAAAGAATTGCATGACACATTACTTTCACACGCTAAAATACTTCGAAGTAAGATATATCTTTCACCCTAATAATGACAATGCTCGCAAAAGGAAAATATAAAAGCGGTGAGAGAAAAACAGAAGACAAAAAGAAAGAAGGTATCATACCGTGTCCTTGTTTCCTTGCTCATTCTTTTCAATCAACATGACGGTTTTCATGCATGTCTCACAGAGGCCTTTGTTTCCTCGAACACATAAGAAGAGAGCATCTTTGGTACACCCCTTGCACAAGGAAAAGGTACATGTATAACACATGTAGTGGGCATTCTTCTCACAGTTGCTGCAAAGGTGCCAACCTAATATACATTTGCATTAGATACTGGCCAGCAACCCAAAAACACTAAAACCATTTTCAAAAATAAGCATTTTTATAAATGATGAGAAATGATGAAACTAAGTCACAAATGCAAAAGAATTGGAGCTGATAAGATGAAATCAAAAGGCAATCATAATGCCTGCAATCTCACTCAAAAAAGACAATGCCCACTACATTCAGTAAAACTAGATGACAAATCACAAACGGAGTGCAAAAAGACAGAACTTCCAGGAATAAGGCCAGAGTCTGAACTACTGTAAATGCAGCATAACATAAACCCAAATCCTTCCAAAACCAAACAGATTGACCAATGTTGCCTAGAGCATGGTTCGCCCTGGTACTTGGTAGGAGTCTGGTACTCATTATGTTACTTTAACTTTAACTGTACACAATGCAGTAGGGGTAAGCTTAGTTCGCATATCTGGTCATGGGAATGCATTAGAATTTCTTATTAAGATTGCTTTGGTACTATTAAGTATATATTTAATCACAGTGATAGATTTACAATCAACTTGTAAAAATATATAATCCTCAGAATCAGATTTAAAAACTATGTGACCAATAAAATGGATAGTGTGTGTGTGTGTGTGTGTGTGTAACAAAATGGAAATGCTCTCTTGCCAGACTGTGAATCTGGGTCAGACATTAGGTTGATTCTTTCCTGAATGTATGATCCAGATAGATGCAACATATGAAAACATAAGCACCGGCCTAGAAACATAAATCTGGCAAGAGAACATTACCCTGGAATCGAAAATATGTATAAACCTTTTGTGTTCTTTTCTTAAATAAAGCATAACTTTTTGTTTCATTTAATCCTTCATAAAAAATTAATCGAAGTATTATGGTTTCTCATGGATGAAAAAAAAAGAAAAGAAAAAAAGAGCGAGAGAGAACAGAATAAAACTAGGGACGCTAGTTTTAGTGATCTGGAGTTTGGTGTACCATGTTTTGGGTCATGGTAAGTAGGGGGTGTAGCAATCATGTAACACTTAGGTTGACAATATAGCATATATAAATTCAATGCCACTATCTTGATTATCTATAAGAATATAAGAAATCATCTAAAATGCACAACAGGAATTTTTCTAAAATGTAACATCTTAAGTAGGTATGAGATTCAAAATTTGACAAAGTAGGACTTGATTTTCATGCTTTAATAAAGATATATCTCCTAACTCTTGAATTTGATACATCATAAAGTCTAGCCCTATGAGTTCCACAGATTTGATTTACGCTGCTTAAGTCCCCCTTACTTAAGCAGCATTCCATATTATAAAGTAATCTGACACAACAAAGAACAATTCTGGGACGATTACTACACCAATAGCATGAAACTTTGGTCCGAACTTTCCATTGTTTCCCTAAAATTCTGGAAGTATGCAAAAAGAAACTTACTGGAAGTATGGAAAAACCAAAATTTAAACAACAGTATCAATTTTTCAGACCTTGCCAACAACTGGTATTGCTTTTTCTTCTGTAATTAAAACAAATTTCAAAGACAAAAACATTCAATTTTTTACAACATGAAAACACTAACCCAATCATCACTAAAACTAACGATTTACTTATCCAGCTAGGGTTTTAAGGTACAAAAAACACATGCCAAACACAAATAATCACCAAAAATCAAACATCTGAAAGACACGGAATGAGTAAACAAAGGAGTATTAGATAAAAAGATGAGAATTTGGCAAAAAGTAGGAGAAAATTACCGCAATTCCATCGACCCTTAGCCCGAAAGAAAGCCTCATCACGATTAACACATGAAGGATGGTATGCTTTAGGACATCCCCTGAAAACCACCAATTAAATCAATATCATTCAATCAACTAATCACAGAAGTAACATTAAAAGAAGCACAAACAGTGAGCAGAGTTTAACTGACCTGCGATCACAAAGTACAAGCTCACCCCCATCAAAGCAAATGAAACAGACATCCTCTTCCATCTTCTTCTTTGAGAGGAGTTTTCCCGTCGCCTTAGAACTCTTCCCACGCTTCCTCTTCCCGCCACTGCCGGCCCTATTCGTTTCCTCATCCTCCTCCTCCTCCTCTACTTCCATCCCTTCTGCTTCTTCCTCTGCTGCCTCTGTCTCCTCTGCCTCAGTTGTCTCCTCCATTGCATCATCAGCCATATCCACCTCCTCCACCATGTCGGTCTCAGTCACCATGTCCGTCACATTTGCCTCATCATCTCCCTCCACCTCTTCCTCAGTCTTCTCATCCTCTGCCTCAGCCTGCTCTCCCACCGCTTGGACCTTCTCAGCCTCTGCTTCGGCCTCCTCCGCTTCCACTTCGGCCGTCTTTTCCTCTGCTTGGTCCTTCCATGAAATGACAGTCTCCTCAGCCACTTCAGCCACATTAGACTTCTCAGCAGCCTCCTTTGCCGAGTGAGTTACAACACCTTCCTCGGACAACACCTTCTCCGTCTCCAATCCCCTTTCATCCTTTTCATCCACGGCCCCAACTTCAGTTTCCTCTGTCACCTGACCTTCGGCGACACTCAGCTCCGCCACAATCTCGGTATCCTCTGTCCAATGACCTTCAGCGACATTCAGCTCCTCCACAATCTCAGTATCCTCTGTCCCATGACCTTCTGCGGCATTCAGCTCCTCCACAATCTCAGTATCCTCTGTCCCATGACCTTCTGCGACATTCAGCTCCTCCACAATCTCAGTATCCTCTGTCCCATGACCTTCTGCGACATTCAGCTCCTCCACAATCTCAGTATCCTCTGTTGGAACCGCATCAGATTCCCCCTCAACACCGAGCCCGAAGCCCTCGGTTTCGGGCTTGAGCTCGGGCTCGGGTAAAGACTCCGACATGCATTGGGGCTCGGTTCTCCGGAGCTCCTCCTGTGTTTCAGGAGACAGTACAGCGTCATTTTGAACCGGAACCGAAGGCTCGTTCACCTTCAAAACATCTTCTTCTTCGGCTTCCATTTGAATATACTAAATTCGGAAATCGGAGATTGAAAACCCTAAAATCGACAGAGCTAGGGTTAGGGTTTTAAGGTTTCGGTTCCCTTCCCTGGTAGGATGATGTACGTTTTATCGTTAAACACTAAAAAGATTTTGTATTAAAATTAACTGAGAGTGGTAGAGAAGGAGAAGCCAACCGTAAGCAAGAAGGGGTTTCCCGTGCCGCGCGGTCGAGTCCGCTCACTTATATGTAGTCACTGTATCCGGTCACCGTTGGATCTAATCCAACGGATGAAAAGAAATCCAATCTTACAGTAGAAACGGGTAAAATAAAACCCGTATTTTCTAACGAACATCCGACCCGACTAAACTTTGAACAAGAGTTACGTATTCTCTCCTCTCCTTGTCTCTAGCCTGTGAAACAACTTCCTCTTCTTTCACACCAAGTCCACCATGGATGATCGCCGAGATCCAATCCCTCCCTCTCACATTCGCCTCTCTCTCTCTCTCTTTCTTTCTCAAATCTTGAGGCCCATCAAGAAAAAGATTATTCGCTCAAAGAATCTACAGTCGCAACCTTTAATCTGCTACCTCGTCAATTTCATCCTGGTGTGTCTTGGTTGGTAGAGGTAAATATGCACTTTTTTTTTTCTTTCTAAATCAGCGAAATTGGTGTACTGAAACCTGGGATTGTTAATGCAAATTGGGGAAAACCGATTTAATTGTTGCTTGGAAGTGAATCATCTAAGGAGAAAGGGTTTCTGTACTCGGTTTTCTTTTTGCTTTGTATCCACGGCATAATTACTTTTTGTTATTTTTAGGCTTTGATTTTGAGTTTTAGGTTATAATATCTGCCTGTGATTTATGCTGGTTTTCAGTTTTCTAGTTTCTAGTGAGACAAACCATTTGCAGAGAAGGAGAGGATCATATATTAATTCTGCACTAGCTGATGATTTTGTTTAATTTTCAGTTTGGCTGCTGCATTTTTTATTGATGAAGAAAATGAAATAGTGAATAGGTAAATGAAGACTAGTTCCAAGTTGATTGGCATGGTCTAGTCACTTAGAAATGGATTCAAGTTGGGAAATTTATAATTGGATCCTTTGTTTTGATCATAAAAAAACTCTCCCAGTAGAGTAGTAGATTGAATTACGCTTGAATTTACGGTCAACATAAATGAAAGTTTTTCGCATTAGAGCGTTTTTGTTTTATTTAATTTGGCTACATTGATGAAGGGATTCGTTTTGCATCGGAATTTTGTTTTTGTTGCTTCCAAAACCACACCACTGTTTGCCATAATTTCCCACTTTCAAGCAACAGAGTTTTGGTGCTTTTCCCCCGAAATTCTTTCACGCTACTAATTGATCATTTTCGTATAGTATCCAGCAATGGTAGCCAAAAACAATTTCTGTAAGCAGCAGTTTATCTGTTTGCATTTAGTAATTTGTTTATGTATTTCTGTTCAGGCCATATATTATGAACTGATTCTGTGTGTCTCTCCTTTTGTTCAATTAGGATTTGTTTCTTCAGCAAAAATGGTAACTAAAATGGTGGATCTGCGATCCGACACAGTCACTAAACCTAGTGAGTGAAACAATGCAGGCCGCAATGGCAGCTGCCGAAGTTCATGATGATGTCAAAAGGTATGCCTGTCAAAAGTTATTGGTGCTCCTGTTGGATCTGTCCTTGTTGGTTCCAAATGCTTTATTACTAAGATACTGTTGAGAATTCCTCTTGTAAAGATCATCTTTTCTTTCTTTTTTTATCGAAATTTGATTTGTTGTTGCTTTTGCTTCTTAGCCTAGAAGGCTCAGGAAAACCTTAGGAGGTGGAATGAGACAGGTTGGTATCCTTTGTGCTGCTGCTTTGGTCGCTTTACATGAGAATGTGGCAAACCTCGACACCGATCACAAGAGAGCTAAGATTTTAGCAGGTATATTCTCAGTCTACTTGATTTTGTATACCAAACTTGTTTGGAGCACAGCCGTCGCCTTCTCTTCGCAAGCTCTATTCATGGATTTTCTTATATTTCCTTTTGATAAATTCAGAGGGACTAAATCAAATCAAAGAAATCGTTGAGACCAACATTGTGAATATTATCTGCTCAAATTTAGTCTTAGCCGGCTCTGAATTTATTTCTACCATTTACTTTTATCGTTCTTTCAGTGAAACTTAATATATATCATCACATTCACATGTTTGCATATCTGCAATTGCTCTCTCTCTTGTCGCCCAAATTTATGCTTCTTTTCTATGTAAATGTTGCAGCGAGCTCTGACTGGAGGCCATGATGAAAATGGAAACTATACATGGGACAACACAAGCTCCACCCTTCTCTCTGTGTCTCCAGCATGATTTCATCTACCTTTGAACATGCGATTATTCAATCTTTGCCAAACTTGTAAACTTCTTTGCTAGTTTCATTTGTAAGATTTTATGGTGGCAGAATTTAATGTGTTTTATTTTATTTTTTCATGTATATAACATGACAATCAAAGACTTTCACCGATCCTGCTTATCAATATTTGACTTTCTCTATTAAAACATCTGACTTATAATAATGGGAATAATCCTTAATGTCTCCCTATTGAATCCGTGATGAACGCTCTATCGATAGTGCCTATGGAGGTGCTTTGCCCAGCACATACATAACACGTAAATAGTGCCTCTGTAGTGTCTTGGCAGCTGCCATTATCTTAATCTCTAAGAGCACCTCCACCCCAAAAAGGGAAGGGCAGGGCAAGGCAAGGCAATGTCTGACACTATTCATGAATAGTGTCAGCCTTGTCTTTTTTTGTTCCACTTCAAAGGGCAAGAATAAGGGCAAACACTATTTACTTTATTTTATTTTTCTATTTTTTATACTTAAATATTAATTTTGATAGCTTTTCTGATAATATTTTCGGTTGCCACGTGTCACTATTTATTATAAAATTCTCACCTAAAATTTCAGATCACATTTTCGGATAAAATTTTCGGTTGCCACGTGTCCATATTTATTAAATTAAAATTTTCAAATGGAATTTTGTAGTAGAAAATTTGGTATGGAGAGTGAAAAATATTGGAAGGAGATGAATTTGTATGAAGATTTGGTGTGGAAAGTGAATAATATTGAGTAGGTATTTATAGAAAAAAATTCCAAAATTTTTTGATATTTTTTTAGGCATTGACGTCGGCAGCATGCGAGCAATAGCCTAGTCCATTTTTGCCTATGGGCTTGCCCAGGTTGGTGGGTCCCATGGCTTGCCTGAGCTGGCCTTTCTGCGCTGGAGGTGAAATTAAGGCCTTGGGGGCCCTGTTGCCATGGCAGGGCTATAGCGCTACACTTGCTCTAAAGCTTAAAAAATAATTTTGACTTGTAAAAAAAATTCAAATAAGTTGGCAAGCTCAAGTTTGTTTATATACTGTTAAGTTGAATGTCTTACTCTTCCTCGCTACAACTCTTCCTCAAATGATTTCTTAAAATTTCCCATAATCAAATTTTGATTTTCACACTTCATCGTTGAAGCAAATGACGGTAGGGCAATACCATGAATAGTTGGATGGGCAAGGTTCAAAAAATGAGTCAATTATCTTAACATCTATCAATACAAGAGATTTTGGCCAAGCTACAATAGAACCAACATCATCGTTGACAGTTAAGATATCATCTCTCACAGGGATGGGAACCTTAGCTTCAACTTCAATTGATATAGTAAAGGCAACTATGTGATCCATTGAGTCTAAAGCCAACTTGCATTCCTTCACATAAACATTAAATACAAAACCATGCAAATTAATTTATACCAAGACAAACCGATAGAAAGCATTTTTTTAAACCTATAGATATTAATTTATACCTTTGGAATCCTTATCCTTACTTCTAGAGTCGGTCCATGGCATGTGCGGGCTGTGCGACCGCATAGGGCCCCTCAAAATTTAGGGGCCTTCAAATGTTTTTAAAAGCCCAACGTTATATTATATTTGTGGGTATGTGTAGTTTTTTTTGTATGTAAAAGAAAATTGAATGAATTAAAGTATGTGAAAATAGAAAAAGGATGATCTTGATTCTATTTGTAGGTTCTAACGTAATTGGTACCACATATTTTGGTTTAATTTATGATTTATGAATTTTAAAATTTGAAAAATTGTTAATTTACTTATATATATATATATAGGGCCTCATCAGCTTTCTTTGCACAGAGCCTCCATATCTAATGGACCGGCTCTGCTTACTTCCATTCGTATTGTATTACTGAGATCTGACGACCACTATCTTAGTGCAAGATCCTTAACAAGCGGCATAGGCCATGACATGGTTTTGGTGTTTTGCACCATGCCAAGACAAGCAAAATGTTAAGTGGTGGTGCACGTTGAAAGCAAGATAAGGTTGGAGGAATGTATCGAATCTGCTAGCAAGGCCATCGAAAGCTCTCGGCAGCGCATGGCGAGCAAATGCGCGTAGCACCTATCGAGCAGATGCGTGCATCACATGTCGAGCAGGCGAGCAGTGCATGTCGAGCAGATGCTTGCAGCCTAGCGTGTGGACGGGCCTTGCACCAGACATGGTAGATGCAGGCAGACGTGTTGGGCAAGTACTCTGACGTGGCCCTAGCAGTTTTTAGCAGTTTCAAGGGTGTTGGAACCAATGGCATTTCTAGGTTGTAGCAAGCTGGGATCATGCTTGGCCCAAATTTTTGTTAAAAAATTCTTACCTACACTACATATGTTCCCCACTTACATTAAGCATATACAAACCTGTACAAACCTTTTTTCTTTCTTTTCCTTCCCTCTTCTCTCCTCTCTCTCCTTTTTCATTTCTTTTCCTTCTCTCCTCTCCCTTTTTTTTTCCTTCTCTCACCTCTCCTCTCTCCCTTTTTTTTTTCTTTTTTTTTTTCGTTCTTTTCCTTCTATCTTCTCTTTCTTTTTTCTTCTTTTTCCTTCTCTCTTTTTGTTTTAAAAAAAAATTTACCTACACTACTTATAATAATAATTATTATTATTTTTAGTCTCACACAAACCCCAAGCCCGCCTATATTTTTATTTTCATTTTTATTTTTGTCTCTCACAAAGACAATTGTTTTAGAAATTTTAGAAATTAATTTTTGTATTTGTAGATATAGATGCATTTGAGGGTAAAGCTCATTACGTTACCCCTCACTATGTGTATTTTTTTATGTTTATTAATGAAATTCACTCCTATTGTTGAGTTTAGTATATAAGTTTTGTCCGATCGGCTTTCGAATCCTGAAATCGCCACTGATTGGAACGTGGTTGGGATGCTGGAGAAATTATAGAATGGTACAGTATCACCATGTCAGCGGGTGACACTTCCATTTAGAATTTGTCACGTGTATTTTTTTAAAGAAAATTTATACTTCTTTTTCAGCTAGACATTGGGTTCCAATTTTACCCTTCATCAAAATTAAAAGAGAAAAAAAACTGTCACAGCCTCCCACCTCTGTCCAGTTCACAGCCCCCCTCTCAGCCACATCATCCCTCCCACCTCTGTCCAGTTCACGGTCCCTCTCTGCAACGTCTTCCCTCCCTGTTTGTATTCCTTTCCCCAATCCTTCAATCTCCTTTTCTATGTTGCTTTCATCTCCCTCAAAACCTCCATATCCAAGTTCTCTTTATCCAACTTTGCTCTCAATCCCACAATGCCTTGACAAGAGATGATCATATACACGCATTCAGAAAGATGTGCAAAGCAAACTTAACCTAAAAGGCCCCAAGAAATTCTTGATTTGCAAAGATAAGGTTTTGACCCATGGAATGTGATGATAAAAGCCAACTATTAAATAAAGTGATTCTGAGAGAGAGAGAGAGAGAGAGAGAGAGAGAGAGGGAGGGAGGGGGCACAACAAAGGGGTAGAGGTACTGCAACCAAGGTTTGCAATCGTCTTCTTTCTTTTTTTGAATTAATTTTGTTCTAAATGGTAAAATTGAAACCTAATGTCTAGCTAGAAAATAATTTAATTAGTGGAGAAAAAAAAAAGACACGTGTCAATATATGAGTGGAAATATCACCAGCTGACATGATGATACTGTATTATTCTATAATTTCTCGGGATGCTGGGGTTTGAAATTCAAACGTGAATTAAGTGTTAGAGAGGTTGAAGGCGGTTTACGAGGATGTGACTGCATGCTTCAAGTAATGGGCAAATTTTCTATGAGTGAAAATCGGCCTTAAAGCATAGTAGGTTGCTGGGGAGGCGCTAAGAGGGGGCTCAGCAGTTTTGTGGGAAAACTGAATGACTAGGTAGTGGACCTAGGGGCTACCACTAGCAATGCCTAGTAGATGGGGATGTCATCTACACGTTTTATGCTTATAAATAGACCTTGAGAAGGTTGAGTTGAGATACAAAGTTGTGAGAATTCTTATTCTTAAAAGTTTATTTAGGAAGGATAAACATTTTATTTTTAAAGTAATTACTTTGGTAAGTATTACATTATAATAATTATATGAATAATTGTTGTACTTTTATAATAAATTATAGTATTATAATCATTTTATGGAAGTCTATGTTTTATTTAATTGCGTCACTTATTGCATGTTCATTATTTTTAATTAAATGGTTTTGATGCTTTCCGTAATATTTTCTTTTAAATATAAAACTAGTTAATGGTAGTAAGATTGTTTTGTGCATGGCTATCTACTTGGAATATTTCATGCATGGCTCCGTAATTGCGGAGTTATCTTATATGCTCCACGTGGTTAGCATGTGTCAATCAACTATGCAAATTACTTGCATGGTAGCCAAATTGGTTTACTAGCCTAGGGATCTGTGGAAGAGTGGCATTTTCGAGAACAGTCTTGGAATTGCAAAGCGAGAAAGGAATGGCTGGAGGTAGTGATTCCTTGAAAGAGAGAGTAACAATGTTGGTGAGTAGAGCGCCAAAGAGCTGGAGAATTTCTTGTGGCATATAGAGCAGTATTTCCAAGCTATCAAGGTTTCGGATGCCTAGAGGATGTCCATCAAGAGCATGTACATGGTTGGGGATTCTAAGTTATGGTGGAGGATTCGTGTGTAAGAAGTGATGAGTGGGGGCAAACCCATGATTGATAAGTGGGTTGTACTGAATAAGGAATTGAGAGCTCAGTTTCTTCTATGCAATGTTGCATTTTTAGCAAGGGAAGCCTTGAAGAATTTGAAGCAAGTTGGTTCAGTAAGGGACTACGTGAAGGCTTTTTGTTCTTTGATGCTTGATGTGTCCAATATGTCAAAGGAAGACAAGTTGTTTAACTTCCTCATGAAATTTGCAGCCCTGGGCACTATCGGAATTAAGGAGACATAACATGAGAAGCCTCAATTCCGCCATTGCTGTAGCTGAGAGATATATGGACTACCAAGCAGCAGTCATTTCTAGTATGAAGAAGAAGTAAGGTGGGAAGAAGCATTCAAACAACAGGACAGTCGAGAAAAGGAAAGAGATTGGGATTGCTTCAGATGGAGCCAATGGCAAGAAGCACAATGACAAGAAGAAGTTTTCAGGTTGCTTTCTTTGCCAAGGTGCCCACCGTGTGAAGGATTGTCCAATGAGAAAGAACTTGAAAGCAATCGTGACTGAAAGAGAGGAGGTGCTGAAGAGGGCAGCAATCTCTAGGTGAGTCCAATGGTGTTATTGAATTCACTAAGAGTAATCCCACCAGAAGATCTATTGGGAGAGGATGCGATTGAGCAACAGGTGTTGGAGGTGATTGAGGTGTTCGTAAATGTTTTTGTTATGGAACCCTTGGAGATTTTCATTGATGCTTCTTTGGTGCACAAAGGTATGCTTATAGAGGCAATTGAAAATATGGAGCCGAATTGGGATCTAAATTATGGGCTAAAAGAGATGCAGTATGAGGCGTTGGCGTCTTGCCTTGACACTTGAAGAATTTATTTGTTAGATCAGAAGTTTATGGCAAGGACTTGTGTGCTACACAGCCACATGTACAACATGGGTACCATTCGATATGACTTTAGTATTTATATAGATGTGCTAGAGGAGTTCGATTTCAAGTTGGTCTATATTTCCATGAGGCATAGGGACTTCAAGGAGCGGTTTGATGAGGTGATGGCAAATGCAGCCCAATTTGTTTTTTTGGCCTCAGACCTTTTTAAAACTGAGTCAGAAGATGAGTCGTGGGTGAGCTCAACAAGCGATAGCATCATAATGGATGCAATGCTTAGAAGAAATAGTGAAAACCTCGAGGCTAAGGAGGAGCCACAATAGGTAGATGAGCTATGGTGGAGTCTGAGAACAAAATTATTGCGGTCTCAAGTGATGATGAAGAGGAGTCTATGGTAGAGTCCAAGATAAAGGTGATCTTAATTGAGTTAAGTGATGAAGGGTCTATGGAGGAGACCAATGGAGAAGTGGTTCAAGAGGAGCCAAGAGATGTTCAAATGAGTGAAGGTGCCAGGGAGTTAAGTCAACGATAGCGTCGTACTCTTGTGGTGTGGGTGGTTTGTAAGACCCTTAACAAGCTGCATAGGCCATTGCATGATTTTGGTGCATATGCAGTGCACGATGAGCAGGCGGCAACACATGTCGAGCAGATGCATGCAGCATAGCATGTGGATAGGCCTTGCACTAAAGTTGGCATGTGCAGGCAAACGTGCTAGGCATGTACTCTGATGTGGCCCGAGCAGTTTTTAGCTGTTTCAACGGTGTTGGAACATGGTTGGGATGCTAGAGTATGAAATTCAAAACATGGATAAGTGTTGAAATGGTTGAAGGCGATTTATAATGATGGGCTGCTGGGAGGCGCTGTGTGATTGTGTATGATTTTTCTTGTTTAGATAAGTCTTGCTTGGGTGTGTTGGCATTCACTTGTTTTGTTGCTTGAAAACAGAGCCCTCACAAGTTGGTGGTGCGAGAAGGCTGACTTAGGAGGAGTCTAAGTGTCGAGCAAGGGTCGACAAATTAAATGTGTTTTTCACTCCTGTTACACTTAGCATGATGAGTAAAAGCTTAATTAAATTAAATGTGCCTACTTTTTTTTTTTTTGGTTAAATTAAATGTGCTCGCTTTATTTCTTATTGATAACCACAACACGTACTGACATAATGAAGATATTCTAAAGTTTCAATTACAATGGAAAAATAAAAAATTGTTGATGCAACATCAACCGTCAAAGGGTGATTTGAACTATTTGAAATTAAAAAAATATATATTCTTGGCAAACGCATACATTTTTCTCCGTAGTCGGGTTGCAAATTAATCTCTTGACCCTCATTTTCAAGAGATCTAAACGAGCTGAAAACCCATATATATTCTTTCTATAAATCTCCAAACTGTTGGTTTTAGATCTTAGGAATGGCATCGGCATCCAACGACACCGATCGGTTCTTAAAACCACCTTCATCAGTCAATTTGCTAATGCGAGTGGTTCATGATCAGTAATTTCTCCGCCAATTTTACAGGTTTTTGGTATAAATTTCCACCCTCAATAACACCTATCTCGCCGTCCACACGTCGCCAGGGTCCATGTGTCTTGGGGAGTGACCGAAATACTGATGTCATGCGAGGCTCAGTTGTATAGGTCATAAAGCTCTGTTTTTGCACCAATACATTAATTTTTATACAAATAGGTGGTTATTAGGATTATTACACCCTTTTATCTAATGGGGTACCAAGGAAGAAAATATTAAAGGGTAAAAGAGTCATTGTTTCTCTTATCCAAAGGTAACTAACTAGCCCTATTCCTAGCTCTAGCCCTAAACCTAGCTTCAGAGATAGAGCTGCTAGCTAGCTAGAGTTATTGTTGACATGCTTCGATAATAAAGACAGCTTTTTCTCAAACTGGGAAGAAGAGGAAAACCCTGGCTAATCCCATCCACTATTTTCTTTAGTTTTGCCAATTTTTTTAATATTTATTTTGTAATGTTTGCTAGTCACTAGAAATACATTTCTTTTTCATGTAGAAGTTCCGTCTCTAGCAGATAATCTCCTCCCTCCCTCCCTTGTTCATGTAAGAGTTCATGTAGGAGAGGACCTTGGCAAACGCGTACATTTTTCTCCATATTCGGGTTGCAAATCAGTCTCCTGACCCCTATTTTCAAGAGATCTAAACGTGTTGAAACCCCATATATATTCTTTCTATCAATCTTCAAACCGCGAGTTTTGGATCTTAGGAACTGCATCGGCATTCGAGGACATCGATTAGTTCTTAAAATCGCCCCTATCGGTCGATTTGTTGATGCGAGCGGTTAATGGGCGGTAATTTCTGCATTGGTTTTATAATTTTTCAGTATAAATTTCAGCTCCTAATAACACCTATCTCGCCATCTACATGTCGCCAGAGTCCCCGTGTCTTGGGGGAGTGGCCAACATATTTATGTCATGCGAGGCTCAATTGCAGAGGTCATAAAACTTTGTTTTTGCACCAATACATTGATCTTTATACAAATAGGTGGTTATTAGAATTATGACACCCTTTTATCTAATGGGGTACCAAGGAAGAAAATATTAAAGGGTAAAATAGTCATTGTCTATCTTATACAAAAGTAATTAACTAGCCCTATTCCTAGCTCTAGCCCTAAACCTAGCCCCAGAGATAGAGTTGCTAGCTAGCTAGAGTTGTTGTTGACATGCTTTGATAATAAAGATGACGTTTTCTCGAATTGGGAGGAAAAGGAAAACTCTGGTTAATCTCATCCCCTATTTTCTTCAATTTTGCCACTATTTTTAATATTTATTTTGTAATGATTGCTAGTCACTAAAAATACATTTCTTTTTCATGTAGAAGTTCTGCATCCAACAAATAATCTCCTCCTTCCCTTCCTTGTTCATATAAGAGAGGACCTTGTTCCACCTCCAGTTGGTCATTCATTGTCTTTTAGATTTTCAACTTGCTGATTCTCTCTTTCCTTACTTTTTATTTGCCTTATTAGTTTATTATGCAATGATTAAAAAGTGACATTTTTTACAATCGGTTCTCTTCTCCGATTTTGACAAATTCGAGGACCTAGAGGCAAATGCGTACATTTTTCTCCATATTTGGGTTGCAGATAAGTCTCTTAACTCCCATTTTCAAGAGATATAAACGAGCTGAAACCTCATATATATTCTTTCTATCAATCTCCAACAATGTACCAATGATACTTTCATAAACATTTTTCTCGATATGCATAACATCAAGAGCATGCCTCATAAGAAGATACCTCCAATACTTGCGATCAAAGAATCTTGACATCTTCCTCCAAAAAACTTTAGTACCATCATTCTCACCTCCACTTGCACCCTTTTTTGAACACCATTTGTAATGAATACCTTCAACACTTAACACTTCATGTCCCATTAAAGGCTTTGAAGGTAGCCCATGTTTCGGTTTCCAATTAAATGCAACCTTTTACAAATTAATTTACTTAACTGTTGATATTTTCATCTTCCATAAGTGCAATCTATTGGGATCTAATTAGCAAGGTCGTGGGTGATTTTGAACTCTTTCTTTATCGACTGTGAATTAAAACTCCATTTTAATTCTCCCTTTCATGAGGACCCAATTACAGAATTTCCTTAGGGCTCTTGGCTATATGATTCAATACGAGCTTAATTAGGAGAATCCATTTAGTTGGAATTACAACGCAATTTGATCCTTCTCTATTTCCTAATATTCTTGATCTCATTAATAGGCTACTGAATTCATATCAAATCCCTAACATGATCACTCTTGGCTATATGATTCAATATGAACTTAATTAGAAGACTCTTTCTTAATTGAGCTCTGACTTCGGCCGAAGATTCCCGAATGATATCTCAGAACATTCTCTCCCTCTTACTAGAAGTCAAGATCCCTTGTCGTATACTCACTTGCCTTTATGGACTTGTTGAAGATCCCAATGTTACCTCGAACCGAGCCTAGGGATGAGCTCTACATTACGATACAGTCAGAGATCGACTCCACATCCATAAGGCAACCATGATGCCTCAAGTCTAAGGATTAACCTTGCGGTATTGCAACCGATGAAATCTTATTTGACATGTAAGTAGAACTTTCACACAAGATTTATAATTTGATCACTCTTTAGTGAACTCATTCTCAAGTGAGCACCTACACACTTATCTTAGTGTCTAGACACCAATGACTGAAGACCACCCTCCAAGTTGAGCAGATATAGTGCGTATCGAGCTTTGCAGTTCGTTAATGCCCAGTTGAATGATCCTATGACCGGGAAGTTTTTGGTTTGAGTTACAGGGAAAGGTCTTTTCGCATCTAACATCTTTAGATCACTTTCTTTATCTTATGGATCTATGGACTTGTAAAATATGTTAATGGTCACATGTGGACCTTTATTTGAATTGACATACTTGCCCTTAAATGTTAACCTAAATGGTTAGTTTAAATGAAGTTTTCCATAAAAGATTTCATCTAATGATTGACTTTCAGAGCATACTTCTAACGATCTCCCACTTCCATTCAAAGTAAATTGCCTACTTCTTCAATAACCATCTACCTTAGATGTTCATTAAATTGAAGCTGATGTCATATACACAGTATGTGATATACATAAGCATATCTAAGAGTCACGTTATCCTCTTAAACATTTGATTATTTTAATCACACGTTTTACTTATCTTAGTGTGTGTTTGGAGCTTTGATGAGACCTCTTGTTTCCTGGCTCGAGCTATTGCCCCAATTGATCGCCATTGTATCAATGTATATCAATGACGTATTATGGTTGAAACAATTTCTAATGAAATTATTTTCTTATCCAAACATACGAAGCTTCCAATTCAACAACCTAAACATTATTTACAAAAACTTGTTGAAATAACATACCCGTACGTTGTTTAGGAAATCACATTCATTGTCCAAAGCGAAAAATGTTTATTCGCTTAAATAGATTTTGGTCACAGTTGCACTTGTCGATACTTTAAGCAACTATTAGCTTAGTTGTCCGTTAATGAGACAGTTCCAATCCATGATCATCCTAAAGCACGTCACTTCTCCTTTTAGGCATAATGAGACATTCTTGATAATCTAATACTATCAAATCTTTCATTTGACTAGTATTCTCATGTGTCCTATACATCACACATGGCCTCTCAATTTAGGGGATCCGAGCAAACTTGCTTTCACTCTATTTTGAAGTTTCACTTTTCAAGAAAACTATATTCTTTTTTAGAGTTTCGCATGAATGTCATGTCATATGATAACTCGGAATTCCCATATTTATCACCGTTAATTTCTATCCCTTATGTGAAAACTCTCACTCTTAATTTAGAAGATAATAATCACATTAACTCTTTACAAGATAAGCGAAGGTACATCAATAAGGCACACTCAAGTATGTGCATGATTATACTCCCACTGAATCTTTTCATCTTGCATACATATATTAGCTTCACTCATACTTGCCCAAAAACTTCATGGAGATTCTCTCATATTCATGTTACTTTCATAGCATGCATCTAACGAGTTGGGGTTGGACTTGGTATCTTTGCTCTTAAGCACATTTTGCAAGTTTGGTTAATTTTCTTAAAGTGATGAATGCTTGTATATTTGTAGATTTGCAAGCCTTGTTGATAAGCATAAGAAAAGAGAACGCAATTACACAAAAATCTCCAAGTACAACCAAACTTCATCTCAATTACATTTTCATGGCAAACACCTTCAATCATGAAATAACCACAACAGCCCACAAAAGTCTACACTACCTTCGAATCTTGGCATTTTCAGCTTCAAATTTGTCAAGCTTCTTCAGCAAACCTGGTATCACCATCTTCAAACGCTCACACATTTCAGGATCAACACACATAAAAAACGCACATCCTCTTCCACCTCTTCGCTGCATACCAAGAAAGAAGGAAAATTTTCAATTCTCATGCCCAACGCAATCAGGATTATGCATATGATTGGAGCTTATGATTACCCTTCCCTTTGGGCACACTATAAATCTGCATCTTGGGTTTAGATTCGTCCATGAAGTTTGAAGTCGAGCAACAGTGTCACAGTGACAATGTTGCACCAGCCTCTCTTCTCCTTCCTCCCACTCTTCTTTGATGCAAATGATGACAAATAGTGAGATGCAAGAAAGAGCCAAGAGAGTCAATTTAAGAGCTTTGAACTAGGGCAATGCTATGAGAATTGGGGGGAAAATTAGGGGGAATTTGGGGAAAGTGAGGAAACGTAACTTTATTTTCTTGGATCCACACAGCTAAACATCCAAATAAGCACGCCACTTGGCCTAACATCACCAACTTAACAAATTTTCGCACAAAATAGATGGAATGGTATAACATGCAGTGGTGGATCTTCAATGGAGCAAGGGTGGTCAATTGACCCCCGCAAGTTAGAAACCACTACCTGGGCAAAAAAAAATTGACCCATGCAATGCTGCAAGTTCATGTTTCACGGCGCCCACCAACTATTTGATGTTTTGTTCCAAAGAGGCAGCAGGAGCAGCGCATGCCTTTCTTCCCTAACCACTACCTGCGCAACTTATTTTTCTTCCCTAGGCCCGCATATATCAAGCAGCCCAATACCCCCTCCCCCAAAACTTGTTTTGAAATATAATTTGACCACCGAATCTAGTGGGGGTGGTAACTCTCCCAATTTGTTTTTGAATTTTGATGTCTCCCTCAAATTTCAAAGTAATGTTGATTTTTCCATTAATTATGAATTATAATATTATTGTTTTATTTTTACGAGATTCTTTTGTCTAATTTTTTTTTTTGACATTTTATATGTTGACTCCTGAAAGAAAAATTTATAGATCAGCCACTGGTAACATGAGTAACGGAAATAAAGCTCCGGGGTATATGGGGTGATAATTAAGGTCCAAAGGCAAACTGAGACAAAAGTGAAAGCACAAGGGGCATTTCAATAAATAAGCCTAATAAAATAAAATTTTATGTTAAGTTTAGTTTGCGATATCTCTCTTCCCAAACATAAATTACGATATTTTCAGACCAAAAAAAAAAAAAACATAAATTACGATATTAAATATGTTAAGGCTGGGTTTAGACAAGCCTCAAAGCCATCAATTGGACCAGCATTAACCCGAGAAAAAGAAACAGACCCCTTTGGCATTAAGGGTGGGCATTGAGAGTCTACCCATATATCCTAGCATTTTCCTCATGTTTTTGCATGATAGTTTGAACCTAATTAGACCTCTACCTAATCCCACCATACTTACACCACATGAATTAAAGCGCCCTGGCTACATTGAGACCATGCTGAAAAAGGAACAATTTATGTATCTTGCATATGCATAGTAGAGGTGTCAAACGGGCCGACTCGTGCTTTTAACGTTTTCGTGCCGTGCCGTGCCGGGCCGGCCCATTTAATTTATTAGGCCGTATCGTGTTGGCCCATTTAGTAAAATCATTTATCTTGGCCCGACCCAAAGCCCATGCCCACATTGAAACAGGTCGGGCTAGGCTCGTGCCGTGCCCGTGCTCGTGCTTGTGCCATACTCGGGACCAAGAACCAACCTATTCAATTTAAATTTTTTTAAAGGAGTTTCACTAAAACACCCAAAATGGGGGCTGAAATTATAAAAAAACCCAACACCCAAAACACTTTATAAACACACCAAAACCCATCATTACACACACTCAAATCCCATTTATAAACACACCCAAAAAATATACAATTGTTGATTTTGGGTGTGTTTCTATGTTTAAATAGTATTTGAGTTTTTTTATAAATACATGTCTAGGATTGGGTTTATTTATAAATTTGTATTTTTTTAACTTGATTTATTTTTTCGACTAGATAATTCAAATTATAAACATTAAAAATATAATTAGAGGCAAGAAATGAAAAACTATTTGAAAACATTAATCAATCAAACATCCAAACAATATGAAAGGGCAAAGGACAAAAAGTGTCTAACTCCACAAAGTCCACTTCAACTTATTATTATCTTTAAACAACTTATTATTTTAGGGTAATGATTTCCCCACTCCAATTTTATCCACTTACACTCCTTTTTTAGTTATAAAATGGAGTGTAAGCGGATAAAATTGAAGTGGAGAAATCACCACTCTTATTTTATATGTGAAGAAATGTCTTGCTTTGATTATAAGAGAAGTGTATATGTCATATGTACTGATTCAATGTTGTTTAATTATTTTGTAGTTGATAAGTTTAATTAATTAAGGACCCAAGTAATTTCCCTAAAATGAAAGACATCACATATATGTTTATGATTATATAATATATATATATATATATAAACAATGACATTAGATGTCAAATTATTGCATTTTGACTTTTGAGAAAGAAAAAAAATGTTAAGTGGGCTTGGGCTCGTGCCGTGCTTGGAGCGGGCTCGGGCCAAGCCCGGCCCAGTCCATTGGATCTCATTTTTAAATCCCGGCCCGGCCCAAGTTTTCGTGCCGTACTGGGCACGGCCCATTAATATTTGTGCTCGTGTCGTGCCTCATTTAAATGGGCTGGGCTCGTGCTGTGTTGGGCCAGCCAGTCCCGTTTGACACCTCTAATTGAGATCGGAAAATCGGAAAAAAAATCATGTTGACTAAAAAGTTAACAAACCAATGCAAAACCAAACCGAACTAGTTCAAACCAATTCTAACGCCGATAACCAAACCAAATCAGACCAGATAGACTGTATTTTTTTTATTTTAAAAAAATTATTTAAGTCCAATACTAAATTTTTAATCCCATAACTAATATTTCCCCAAGTCCAACTTCAAAGCACCTCTTTTTTCTAGGCCTAATTATCTCTCTTTGCATGAAATTACGTCATTTGTGATTTTTTAAACCCAAAAATAAAATTTTAGTTGGAATTTGTTAAAAAAAAATTAATTTGAAAAAATTTAAAAAAACATCCAATCCAAAACCGGAAACCGAACCTACTGGTTTCTTAAATTTTCTTTACCAAAACCGAACCAAACCACACCATTTGTATAGTATCGATTCCTGTGTGAGGTGAAAACTAGACCAAACCACGCCCACCCCATCTTGCACAAAAGAGCCTCTCTTTAAGAGTTCACAAGCTTCTGAATCATACATGATGCGAAACGCACGAAGAGAGAAATCAGGAGACATCAACTCCTCAGGCAACCCAATCACATACTGTTTTATTTTTCAGTAATTGCCAAAAATTCAATACATAATCATACTAAGTCATCATCAATTATGTTCTAACGCAAAATAGGTACTCCACATTAACAGAAACACATCCTACCAAAATAAAGTCTCAATTCAACTCCTCAATAGTCTGCAGTTTCAACCTTCAATCTAAAGCCTAAATCAGAACTGCTTGCTTGAGATAAAAGGTAAATTCCGTAACATCATCTGCCACTTATCAGTACCTCCTGGGGTAGCGATCCATAAATCTGCCAGAAGGGCACTCGTATGCCAGGTGTCCTCGTCCCCCACAGTTGTGACAGATCATCAAGGGGCCCATACAATCCCTGCTCATATGCCCAAGTTGTTGGCAGTTCCTACATACAATGTCACGGTAACCGCCGCCGCGCATTCCACCTCCTCCACCTCCACCTCCACGCTGCTCTCCCAAGACATTGGCTCGGGGGCACTGTCTTGCCACATGCCCAGATACATTGCATAAGTTACAGATGGGTTCATTTGGGCAATCACGTGCTAGGTGACCTGTCTTTCTACAGTTGTTACATGCTTTATCATTTGTGCAGTCAGCTGCAATATGACCCTGCTTGTAGCAGTTGTTGCACAACCTCAAGTCCCCAGGTGGCATTGGGGGAGCTGTGCAATCTCTAGCGCGATGTCCAGCCTTACCACAGGTGTGGCAGATGCCTTCATTTGGGCAGTTACTGGCCATGTGACCAGGTTCCCGGCAATTCCAACATAGCGACTTTGTAGTACACTCTGAAGCAATGTGCCTAGTAGAACATTAAATGGCACAAGTACAACTATGTCAGTAACAATCAATAGCTCCGTCAAACACGTAGCATCTTTTTTTCACTTTAAAAAAAAATTAAAGAAGACATCTGCATGAGGCAGATCATTATTACTGCGAGATACGAAACCATGCAACCTTATTGAAGCAATGAAACAATTAATTCACCCACTGCTTTCACCACAAGGTACTGCTACTTTGCTTTAAAATGGAAAACAGAACATTCTGAATTGTCTTAATATGTCTAAAACCTGAAGATCTCCAAAATAATAACTTTTTCCCATCACCATAGTCTCACAGAAATAATGGTCGAATATTAAAGCAGTCAAAGAGCATGGAGACCGAGGTGGCTCCAGAAAATACGAGAAATTTGACAAATTGTCATGCATCAAAGCCTTCTTGTTGCTGGGGACCATGCATATTTCTCTCGAACTATAGGGATTTTCTTAAAACCTTTATGGTCATACTATTGGCACACAGTTACAGGAGAAAGGGATATGAAAGTGATAGTGTTGGTGGCTAGTAATTATCTAAAGTGGTACAAGGTAAACATGCACTAGCATATTAGTGGCAGAGGACAGAAACTGAAGTGGCAACAATGAAGATAAGTTGACAAGGGAAGACAGTAGCTGTGGGATGGTGGGGCGGTGGGGCGGTGGGGCGGTGTTGAGGCATGAAATGGTAGCTGTGTTAATGTCAAAATTATAACAAAGATAGTGGGTGTTATTACAGCAATCCTGCGCTGTTAAGGTTTATGTGATTTACCAGTGAAACTGAATGGTGGCAATAGTGGTATAATCATTGAAGATGGAAATGGTGGAGGAGAAGATGCTGTTATAACTAAACACGTGAAAGGATTATTATTATAATTATGATGGCGATAATAATTTCTGAACAGAAAAATGGGGGAAGAAAACTTCAGTTTCTGAATTATCAGTGAAACTATGATTGAAATAGATTGCTTGGTAGCAGAGACAGTAGCATTTGTCTAGCTGCAAAATGGTTCAGGTAGAGACAGTAGAGGGATGTAAGATGCAGTAAAGCAAAATTACATACTCAGGATTTGTATGTTTGGACTTCTAGCATTAACTAGCATATTCCTCTCCCAGAAAACAAAAGGTCAAAAGAACAAACAAATAAAATGATTATAATGAATGCAGAGAAGCAAATAATGGAACATTATGATGTCCAATTGCAAGGCAAAATAAGTTTCCGTACCCAGGAAGACCGCAATTGTGACAAATTGCAACATTAGGGCATTCTCTAGCATAATGGCCTGGACGTTTGCAGTTCTTGCACAGATTGTCTCGGCTGGAAAAAAAAAATTGCAATAGATTAATTTCTGAGCAAAAACTAATGGCATTCCCAATTTCAAACCACTCCTTAATTTTAACTTATCATTAAGAAGAATCAGACCCATAATCACATAAAGAAACAAGCAAAACCAAAACATTCAGAGCATGAAACTAAAGCACTCTGAAGTTTTAAAAAAATACCCAAAAAATGCAAAAAGTTGAAGGAGTTAATACATGTACTGAGCTAAATGTATCTGACAATACGAAAGTAAAAGGCTTACAGCCTTTGTGCACCACTGACAGAAACAAAGCTACCACTACAACCAAGATGATGGATACTTAATTACGTCATTAAACAATCAATAGGATTCACATTTGTATTCGAAAACTTACAAAGGTCTAAACAAATGTACAACAAAGCAAAGCACGTTATTAACCAGAGCCAAAATTAAGAAATATCAACTTCAAAAGGTCTTCTAAGGTATATTCAAGTAGAGGTCTTACTCAACAGATACGGTTGATAGTAAGATTCCAGAACATCTCCAACGAAGACATGTTGACAGATTATTTTCTCCTTATCAACCCACATTTTACAAAGACAAAAAGAAATAAAATAATAGTCAAAAGCCATTAAACCTGAAACCCCGACGTCCTCCATCTCTCCTGTAAGGTGCATCGCGGTAGGAAAAGCGATCAGAACGGATCTTACGATCCGTAGGGCTCCTGCTCCTGCTCCTGCTTCGGCTCCTGCTGTCTGAACTCATGTTAAATTAATTCTTATTAAGACCTAGCTCCACTGACTTGAAACACCACCACAACCAACACCACACAGCCGCTGCCTCCTCCCTGTCCATATCACAACCACACCCATATTACAACCACACCTAAGATCATATCCATGAGTCAAAACCAAACCAACTACTTTCCCTTCATACCAGAAAACACCATATCCCAACAAAGCACACAAAGTTTTCAACAAGCAATCCATCTCACGAGAATTTAATGACCACCAGCCCCAGAACCTTATACTAAATACCCGATTTCTCAATCACATCCTTCAAAAGAAAGTCAAGCATCCGTTGCAAACAATCAGGGATTCCCACTAAAACTCGAGCTTACATGAACAGGAAGACTTTACCTAAACTCCAACTTCTTGAAACCATCTAAACAGATTGATCATTAAATAGTTGGTTAAACTAGCAGGAAAGCATGAAAAATATTGGGACTGGTTACTCATTGGCAAATAGGAGCATTTTAAGTTGCAGGTTGGAATAGGGAGGACACTCTCACGACTATATGAGTATCATATGATATAATATAGGAGAATTTAGTTGTTGAAGAAAATCAAAAGGACAACCAGCTAGCTGGTGACATCTTTCCATTGTAAAAATCTGCAGCCATTACAAATATCACCCTCTACTAATCAAAAAACATAATCTAGACCTAGTTGAAAATAGAAATCAACATTAAACTTGGAGACCTCAGAGAGTTTATAAAAGTTTCAAACAAAACCTTAAACTAGCTTTGGATGTATAAAGCCCCTGGAAGACCACAAACTTTTCTTAAACACAAAACTAAAGATCCAGGGGCTCCTAAATCCACCATCAATAAATGATATTGCATGTTCAATCTATCCATCCATTTTCATGAAGAAAAGCTCCTCATTAAACCTACTTGTAAGTTGCAACCACCTCTCCCATCCACTACCCATAAAATCCTTCAATTTTAAAAAATAGTCTTTCTGCAGTTGTCCCCAAACACATTCTGGTGCTTCAAGCATGATCTAATCTGCTCTTGCAACAATACAAAATCACGGTGATGTATGGAATCAGAAGCGTCTGACAAAACTATGATATGATAGGAGAAAATTCAATCACATCTTCCACCAATGAACCAAATGGAAAAAGATAATGGAAGCAAAAACAAAATTGAAAGTAGCAGAGGCAAATCAGGAAGGCGCAGTCTTACTTCATTCCCCAAACCTTAAATTTTTGAAAAGATAATTCCCAAAAAGTAATATTTTTAAAGGATAACTGCCGAAATGAATAAATGGGAAACAGTGCCTTTTGATAATACGAACATTTACTTGTTGTACAAAACATGCTTGTCTGAAAAAGGGCAGATTTCACTGAAGAAGTTGAGGGTGAGGGCAAGAAGGGAAGGCTATTGGTACTTCGTTAGTATAACTTCTGAATGAATCACATGAATGAGTTCACCATGCTATCTACAAAAAATTATTTGCGGTTATTGTTCTTAAGATTTCCCATAACCTAGCCCAACTCTTGGCCAACCCATCTACTGTTAAGTCCAAAAATTCCCACTTTCTACGAGTATGCATATTCCATTGGCACTCTCTCGAAAGTGCACGTACATGTATGTGAATTTACATAATGTTCGTTTAACATGGTATAACGTCAACAATATAAGGCTTGAGCCAAATTCTTGAAGTACACCCTTGCTGTCGTAGCATTATATCAATTTGTCTTCAATGATCAGTACACTCACACAGAAAACCATAAAACCCTTAAAATCAAACCACTTACCACCCAGATTCAAAATTACAGAGAAAATCCATAGCAGAAAGAAACCCAAATTCAAGTAAACAAAAACAAACCTGAAACCCAAACAATACACTCCAGTGTTTTTAAATTCGACGTATACATACACCAAGATTAGCCCTAACCCTAGAAATGGTAGACAGGGGAAAGTGCAATGAAGAAGAAGAACAACAAACCTGAGCCAAATAGCTATACAGACGGGTGGTGCTACTGTGACTTCTATAGCACGACGAAGTAAAAAAAATGTGCGGACCGATAGAGAGAAGGAGAGCGCTCTCAGCCTCTGAGACTCCGATTCGTGGACGCACAACCGCTGAGCGTCGATGGTGATTTCGATTGTGGCTCGACTGAGTTTTCAATTTTATGTGATTACCCAGAAGCCCATTCTTCCTTTTGGGCCCAAAATTGCTCTGGTTGGGTATAGTAACTGATTTGGCCTGGTCACCCTCCTTTTTTTTTTCAATTTAAAAAAAGTAATGCTAACTTTACCACAATATTATACCAATATTGTTTTTTATATCACTATGACCAACGGAAGCTGCAGCCGCCGCAGTGCTACAACTTGTACAAGCTCAACTTTAATGGCTCTCTGCAACCCGCTAACCATGCTGCCTCTGGGTAGAGACGGACTTGTGCACAACATTAATACCTCAGCCCACCCTAGCGCACCTCATACACGCCCACTCAGGAGGAGCTGCTTCACTCTCCTCACCGCATTTGCTATATTTACTCGCTCATCAGCGCCCATGCACCCAACCAACTTTTGCTCATCCAACGGTTAGTTTTTAAAAAGTAATACTCCACACTCATTGAAGCTGCTCCAACTACTCACGCATGATTCAATATTATTAGTGCAATTAATACCAATGGCAACTTTTTGAAAATTAATACCAACTTCAATTTTCTTTCTTTTTCTAAAGTTTTTGTACTATTCAATTTTCCCTATAAAACCCACCTATTTCTTCAAAATCATTTACCACTCTTTAATTTCGATTAATCTTCTACTCACAAAATTATTTATTAATTGCTTGTATATTTTTTTTTAATTAATATCTCAACATCATTATGAATATATTATTTATTAGTATATGTGGGAGAAGCCTCCTCCCCCTATAAACTCTCACTTGTATTAAAAAAACTAATTGTTTTTTTCTTTTAGTTTAATGTTGTTTTTATTTAAGGTTGTACTAGATGCATTTTGAGGGGCTCATTATGTCCCCATGTATTTTTTTTTTATCAATGAAATTTACTCGTACCGTCGAGTAATCTATCCTTTTAGTAGGTTTGTACGCAATCTATCTTTTTAGTAAATTTGTATGTAAGGCTTTCAAGCTATCTCCTTCAAGCATGTTTTCCGAGAGGCAAACTTTGTGGTGGATTCCCCTTTGGTGCTTGGGCACTCTACCCCCATCATGCCACATTTGGTTGCAGAATCTTCCTTCTTCGGTGGCTAGATCTATCTCTTGGGATTCTTTAGCTGTGGGTTGCCTTCGGGGTTTTGTGTTGTAATTCTTTTGTGCTTATCCAAAAAAAAAAAACCCCAAGAAGCTTGTAGCTCAAGTGTTTAAGGGTAGTTATTGTTAGAAAACAATCAGTATGGAACTCTAAAGAATATTTGATAACATAATTTAAATACAACTTAAATTATTCCAAGAGAAGTGTAATATGAATAAAATTATAAATGAACACAATTATACTAAAATTATAAAATAAGCAAACGAAGTAAACTACTGATAGAGGCATGAAAATGCAATGTCCATAGACAGAATTTTGCCCTTATACTCGTGCCTTGTAGTTCTTCAAGCGTCTGTCCCAATATACAACTATCAATTCTTTGAACTCTAGCGAACTGTATTCATTTTTTCTCTATCAAATAGTGATTGAAAAACGTTCTTATTTAATATCAACCTAATCGTAGCCAACCCAAGTCTAATCCATTTTAATATTAGAAAGGCACTAAAGTTTATAAAGTGTGTTAACTTCTTGTGCTAAACCAATGTAGGACTAAGGAATTAATTATAAAGTTCGTATTTAGAATTAATTATGATAATTTTAATAAAGGGTTACTTTTTTAACTTTTATTTGGTGTGCTAGCCTATACTCTATTTCTATTTTGTACTCAAATGCCAAGGCTGAAAAATTATATATATATATATATTGTTGTATTTAATTCAATCAATCAAGAAAATGACTAATTAAAAAAAATTGATGTTGAATAGATAAAACGAGAACATAAAATCTAGTAAAAATAATGCCTATATCTACAATCTGCATCAGCACATGCATAAAAATGGATAAGATATATCATTAACCGCATCAATACTTTCAAGTATATTGTTGTAATACGATAGCAAAAGCATTAGTTGTTATGTTACAACTAACGCCCTTGATGCTTTTAGGCATCATAAGCCAATGCCCATTACTTACATGGAAGCCTTCTAAACATCGAAAGAATAAATATAGTGATAATTTTATTCTACTCAGTTTGATGCTGTAAATGGAATACACATTGAAGGTTCTCTATTTCCAATAAATAGTTAAAGGCCACTGTGATGAATACCTCGGTTAGGCCTCCATTGCCTAAGGCAAATTTTGGCATAGTGTTAGTTTTCTATTCAAACTTCCAACAATACCCATATTTGAATAGAAAATAAGTGCACAGATATAAGAGAGAAAATCAGACGAAAATTGCATCGGGATAGGCATCTTTTGGACTTGAACCTACCTTAGTGAAAGCTTATCAGGTTTACAAGATGACACAGTGAATATGTAATCTTAAATTGTTCACCCTAGCAATAAACCAAGACAATAAGTCTCACACAATTCTCATCTTAACGAACACATGTTCATAAGTTTGTGTTCATTTTAGTCCTGAACAAGATCCTAGATTCATGAGAGCTTTAGAGAATTTGGCTATATAATTCTCATAAATGCGACCCCACATTTACTCTCATATAGTGAGACTGATTAAGAATAGTCAGTTATATTCCTCTTGTTACCAAGATATCAGTATCATTAAACATAAGTATCATCTATAACTTCCACAAATAACAAATTTCTTCCATCATAGGAATGAGGTATATAGTGTGTTCACATCCTTGAACCATGCCTAACCAGTTTGCCTATTGAACCTAGACCATGGGATCTCCAATCAACTAGGTTAGGTTTCCGCTAGGCTAGTTCATTTGTAGTGTTGGCATTAGCCTTATTCCCCTTAATTTATACTTTACTTGCTCTTTTGGTAATCCTTTTGTGAAAGGATGTGCTAAATTATCTTTTGCCCTTCCTTGTCCTGCTAAACTATCACAATGTATGCATATAGTTGTTACAGGCTTAGGCCACAACGAAATATCTTCCAAAAAGTTTCTTAGCCACTCAACTTCTGCTGCAGCCTTGAAGCTACAAATTCTGATTCCATAGTTGATCGTGCAATACAGGTTTGTTTGGAAAATTTCCCAGATATTGCAGCTTATCCTAATATGAAAACATATCCACTTGTGGTTTGTTTCAGTACTGTCGAATATCTAGTTAACATCATTATACCCTTCTAGTACTGGAGGATATTTTGTTTAATGCAATCCATAATCTAACATGTATTTCAAAAACCTTAGTAATCTGACTAAAGCTTCTGAATGATCATGTCCTAGATTGCTTGTATACCTACTTAACTTACTTAACGAATAATCTATATTAGGTCTTGTACAATTCATTATGTACATTAATTCCAATCACTTGTGCATATTGACATTGTGATATAGCTTCACCAACATTTTTCTTAAATTTACCATTTGCATCAAATGGTATCACATCAGGTTTATCATCAAAATGACCAAACATTCTAAGTGTTGCCTCCACATAATGAGACTGGGTAAGAATATAACCTTCGGCATTTCTTTTAATTCTTATTCCAAGAATCACATCAGTAAGATCTAAGTCTTTCATATCCAAATTTGAATTCAACATTTTCTTGGTTGAATTAATTATATCCTTGTTTGTCCCTATTGTGAGCATGCCATCTATATATTGGCACACTATAACACATCCATTATTATGAGTTTTGACATAGACGCATTTGTCACACTCATTTATTTTACAACTATGTGTCAACATAACATGGTCAAATTTTTCCTATCATTGCTTAGGAGCTCGTTTCAATCCATATAAGGATTTGACTCAATCCATATAAGGATTTGACAAGCCTACATACCTTGTTTTCCTTACCGTTCACAACAAATGTTCTATGTAGATTTCCTCATGTAAATCCCCATTGAGAAATACAGTTTTTACATTCATTTTATATTTCCATATTATAAAATGCTGGCATGACAATCAACATTCGAATAGAATTTATTCTACTCACAGGAGCATATGCATCAACGTAATCCAATCCATCCTTTTGACGATAAACTTTAGCTACTAAACGTGCCTTATACTTGTCAATTGTACCATCATGCTTCAATTTCTTTTTGAATATCTATTTATATCCAATTGGTTTATTTCCATGTGACAAATCAACCAATTTCCAAGTGTTGTCTTGTATAATGGATTCAACTTCTCTATTGATTGCTTCTTTCCAAAATGGAGCTTATGGTCTTGACATAGCTTCTTTATATATTTGTGGCTCAACCTCTACTATGTAAGTCATGAAATCTGGTCCATAATCCTTAGGATCATTTGATCTCTTACAACTCCTAGGTTTTGCCTCACTTGTAGAAGGATTAGATGAACTATCATAATTTTCTTTCAAAAGATCATTAATAGTTCTTTTATTCATAGAACTAAATTTTTCTTCCCTATATAGAAAGATTTCCTCAAAGAATTATGCATTCACAGATTATAATATGATGTTAACATGAATATCTGCAATTTTGAATTTAATTACCAAAAATCTATATGCTGCACTATTTTGTGCAACCAATGAAAATATAGCCAATGGTTTTAGGTCCGAGTTCAGTGCTCTTAGGTAAAGGAACTTGAACTTTCGCCAGGCAACCCTACTCTTTCCATATTTTCTAAGTTGGCTGTCTTCCTTTCCAAATTTCGTAAGGAGACTTATCAGTCTTCTTGTGTGGAATTCTATTTAGGATTTTATTTGCAATAAGTAAGGCTTCACCCCAAAAATTGTGTGGAAGCCCTGAGCTATTTATCATGGCATTTATCATATTCTTGAATGTACAGTTCTTCCTCTCCACAAAATCATTTTGTTGTGGCATATAAGGAGCGATTGTTTTGTGAATAATGCCATGAAAAGCACAAAATTTAGAAAAAGTAGAATATACGTACTCTCCTCCTCTATCTAATCTTAAAATCTTTATTTTCTTGTTAAGCTAATTCTCAACCTTAGCTTTATATGTCTTAAACACATTCAAAGCTTCATCTTTGCTATGAAGTAAATACACATAGCAAAACTTATTGCAATCATCTATCTCTATCATGTAATAATTTTTATCTCCACGTGTAGGAGTTTATCTAAAATCACATAAGTCGCTATGAATTAAACCAAGCACTTCATTAGACTTTCCATGTGCATATTTGAATGTTTGACTAGCAAACTTAGATTCAGTGCATATTTCACACTTAACACCAACACTTATATCACATTTAGAAATCAAACCTAAGTTATCTATTTTGCGCAATGACCTACAATTCACATGTCCTAATCGAGCATGCCAAAGATTAGAATAATCAACAAAGTAAGCAGAAACCTTATTTATATTATTATTGAATGAATTAGCAAGTACATTGAGTTTGAACAATCCTTCAGCAAGATATCCCTTCCCAACAAACATTCCCTCTTTGGTCAAAACAAATTTGTCTGACTCAAATACAAGTTTGAATCCTTTTTTGCGGTTTTAGATACTTGAGCTATGTTGGGAGACATGTACATGCAAAATCGAAGCAATGGTAGGGTGAGAATGTGGAGTGGTTGGCAAGGAAATTCGAACCGAGGTCGTGATTGGAGCAGTTGGTGCATGTGAGCTAAACCACTGCCCATATCTACGACAAGAAATAGGCTCTAGGGTGGGGTGCTGAGGAGGAGATCAACAAAGTACTGGCCAGAGTCGGTGGAGGCACTGGAGCCACTGCCCGTATTTATATTATTATTGAATGAATTGGCAAGTACATTGAGTTTGATCAATCCTTCAACAAGATATCCCTTCCCAACAAACATTCCCTCTTTGGTCAGAACAAATTTGTCTGACTCAGATACAAGTTTGAATCCTTTTTTGCGGTTTTAGATACTGGAGCTGTGTTGGGAAACGTGTGTGCATGCAGAATCGTAGCAATGGTAGGGTGAGAATGTAGAGGAGTGGTTGGCAAGGATATTCGAACCGAGGTATTGATTGGTGCAGTTGGTGCATGTGAGCTACACTAAACCACTGCCGGTATCTACGACAAGAAAAAGGCTCTAGGTTAGGGTGCTGAGGAGGAGATCAACAAAGTACTGGCCAAAGTCGGTGGAGGCACTCGAAACGAAGGGGTTTTGATATCATGGCGGCGAGCGTGGAGTAGGGAGATGTGGTAGGTGTTGTAGGAGAGGGCTTGTGAAGGGGAAGATAAGGGTTGTTTGTGGAGAAGTGGGAGCTGGAGGTAGTCTTTCTGTGGTGGGTTGTTGGAAGTTACAGAGGTTCGTGAAGGTGAAGAAGACAAAGAAGAAAGACAGTAGTGACACCATTGTTGTGGGCTCAAAGAGAGAAAAGATATGGGGTGGGTCAGCGATGAGAGAGAGAGGAAAAGAATGAGAGAATGAGAGAGTGGGTTGGCGACGAATTGTTGATGCTGGATTTTTATTTTTAAAAAAATAATTTATAATATTTTAATGAATATTTTATAGTTTTTTTACACATCATCATCAAAGTGGGTACCACACTTGCCACGTCACCAATTTAACAAATAATCTAACAGTGAAGTTGATGAAATTGAGACTTCATACTACATTTTTAATACGCCACCTAAACCTCAATGGAATAAAATGTGGTTAGTCCTAAAAGCTATTCACCTTCCTAACCATTTAGCTTTGACAACTCACAAACTATTACTAATGCACTTGAAGAAAAAGAGAACTTCACACCCTCTCTCTTATGCATGCAATTAATTAGACCACCATACAAATTCCACTTGCAAAATCAAAATGAAAAAAATAAAAAGAAGAGAAAAACGAGTTATCTCGCAATTTCTCAAATAAATTTATTTGAGACATATGTTATGACATTTCTTACCCATTTTACCTTAATGGTTCGCATCTCTAAATAATCTATTTCTTAGTTCTTCATCCAAAAAATAATTCTTATAAAAAGTAGACAATTTAAAAACCGTTAAGACATCTAACTGTTACCTACATAATAAACAAGTACGGTGTTTCAAGAAAAAAAACTAAAATGACAACCATATGGCTAAATAGTTTCAAATTCAAGTGATTATTTTCAGATATGATAATTGAATGAATACCTAAGAAATATATGGTTCATATTTATAAAGTACAAAGTGAGTCCTATAACAATATCCCTTGAGTAAGAGCTCCATCATCAACAATATTTTCTATATATAAAATAATTTTCTCAGGAATTTTCTAATAGATTGTTGGGAAGAGTTTTTCAGATGTGACTCACCTATTTTAGAATTCCAAAGTTATTAAAGAGGTTGTTGGAGATCCTCTTACTCTACTTACTGACAGGGTATTTGCCAGCATTTTTGGCTTGTTTATATTCAAGAGACAAAATATTTTAAATTATCATGAATGAATAATCTGTGCACACCACTTTACTCATATCATAATTTTAAATTTTGTAAATTGATAGATGTCGTAGTGGGTTTAAATACAAGTTTGAATCCTTTTTTGCGGTTTTAGATACTTGAGCTATGTTGGGAGACATGTACATGCAAAATCGAAGCAATGGTAGGGTGAGAATGTGGAGTGGTTGGCAAGGAAATTCGAACCGAGGTCGTGATTGGAGCAGTTGGTGCATGTGAGCTAAACCACTGCCCATATCTACGACAAGAAATAGGCTCTAGGGTGGGGTGCTGAGGAGGAGATCAACAAAGTACTGGCCAGAGTCGGTGGAGGCACTGGAGCCACTGCCCGTATTTATATTATTATTGAATGAATTGGCAAGTACATTGAGTTTGATCAATCCTTCAACAAGATATCCCTTCCCAACAAACATTCCCTCTTTGGTCAGAACAAATTTGTCTGACTCAGATACAAGTTTGAATCCTTTTTTGCGGTTTTAGATACTGGAGCTGTGTTGGGAAACGTGTGTGCATGCAGAATCGTAGCAATGGTAGGGTGAGAATGTAGAGGAGTGGTTGGCAAGGATATTCGAACCGAGGTATTGATTGGTGCAGTTGGTGCATGTGAGCTACACTAAACCACTGCCGGTATCTACGACAAGAAAAAGGCTCTAGGTTAGGGTGCTGAGGAGGAGATCAACAAAGTACTGGCCAAAGTCGGTGGAGGCACTCGAAACGAAGGGGTTTTGATATCATGGCGGCGAGCGTGGAGTAGGGAGATGTGGTAGGTGTTGTAGGAGAGGGCTTGTGAAGGGGAAGATAAGGGTTGTTTGTGGAGAAGTGGGAGCTGGAGGTAGTCTTTCTGTGGTGGGTTGTTGGAAGTTACAGAGGTTCGTGAAGGTGAAGAAGACAAAGAAGAAAGACAGTAGTGACACCATTGTTGTGGGCTCAAAGAGAGAAAAGATATGGGGTGGGTCAGCGATGAGAGAGAGAGGAAAAGAATGAGAGAATGAGAGAGTGGGTTGGCGACGAATTGTTGATGCTGGATTTTTATTTTTAAAAAAATAATTTATAATATTTTAATGAATATTTTATAGTTTTTTTACACATCATCATCAAAGTGGGTACCACACTTGCCACGTCACCAATTTAACAAATAATCTAACAGTGAAGTTGATGAAATTGAGACTTCATACTACATTTTTAATACGCCACCTAAACCTCAATGGAATAAAATGTGGTTAGTCCTAAAAGCTATTCACCTTCCTAACCATTTAGCTTTGACAACTCACAAACTATTACTAATGCACTTGAAGAAAAAGAGAACTTCACACCCTCTCTCTTATGCATGCAATTAATTAGACCACCATACAAATTCCACTTGCAAAATCAAAATGAAAAAAATAAAAAGAAGAGAAAAACGAGTTATCTCGCAATTTCTCAAATAAATTTATTTGAGACATATGTTATGACATTTCTTACCCATTTTACCTTAATGGTTCGCATCTCTAAATAATCTATTTCTTAGTTCTTCATCCAAAAAATAATTCTTATAAAAAGTAGACAATTTAAAAACCGTTAAGACATCTAACTGTTACCTACATAATAAACAAGTACGGTGTTTCAAGAAAAAAAACTAAAATGACAACCATATGGCTAAATAGTTTCAAATTCAAGTGATTATTTTCAGATATGATAATTGAATGAATACCTAAGAAATATATGGTTCATATTTATAAAGTACAAAGTGAGTCCTATAACAATATCCCTTGAGTAAGAGCTCCATCATCAACAATATTTTCTATATATAAAATAATTTTCTCAGGAATTTTCTAATAGATTGTTGGGAAGAGTTTTTCAGATGTGACTCACCTATTTTAGAATTCCAAAGTTATTAAAGAGGTTGTTGGAGATCCTCTTACTCTACTTACTGACAGGGTATTTGCCAGCATTTTTGGCTTGTTTATATTCAAGAGACAAAATATTTTAAATTATCATGAATGAATAATCTGTGCACACCACTTTACTCATATCATAATTTTAAATTTTGTAAATTGATAGATGTCGTAGTGGGTTTACAATTAGAGGTGTCAAACGGGTCATGCCGGGCCAATCAATTTAAACTCGTGCTTTTAATGTTTTCGTGCTGTTTTGAGCCAACCCATTTAATTTATCGGGTCATGTCGTGCCGGCCCATTTAGTAAAATCATTGATCCTGACCTAGCCTAAAGCCCATGTCCACATTGAAATGGGCCTGGCTGGGCTCGTGTCGTGCTCGTGCTCGTGCTCGTGTCATACTCAGGCACAAGAACCAACCCATTTAATTTAAAATTTTTTCACTTGATTTTTTTTTCCACTAGATAATTCAAATTATAAACATTAAAAATATAATTAGAGGCAAGAAATGATGAACTATTTGAAAACATTAATCAATCAAACATCCAAACAATATGAAAGAGCTGAAGGCAAAACGTGTCTAACTCCACAAAAACCACGTCAACTTTCATCTTTAAACAACTTATTATTTTATAGGGCTTGTCCAATATAGGTCCCTACCATTTCTATTTCCTAGACATATATCCATCATTCTATAAATCTATGTGTTAAACCCAATTTCAAACATAAATGACTAGTAGGATATAAAAGGTTGTAGTATTCCTATGTTTTTACATCTTTGCCATCATACTTCATATTTTATTTATAATTTATTCCAAGCATTTCATTAACTGCCATAATTGTAATTAAAAGTCCCTACTAATAGCATATCAATTACCCTATTTCTTTTCGTTGCCATTCCCTCTAACATATGGCCCCTTAAAATTGCAAATAAAAAAAATGTGTAAATTACATATCCAATAATGTACATATGAAAAATATAAATATAAATATATACGTATAAAATATAGGTATATTATTTACCAAAAAAAAATAACAAAAATAGGTCAATTACTTTATAATTGAAATTTCCGTACATTTTTCATAAATTAAAAATTGGTACACAATAATTTATAGAAAATAGGTGCATTGTATAATTGAAATTTATGCACATTTTTTATAAATTAAAAATAGGTACATTATTTAGAGGAAAAAAATAAGTTCATTATACTAGGTAAATTGTTTTACTAGGTACATTATTAGAGGAAAAAAAATTGGTATATTATTTTGAGAGAAAAAATAGGTACATTATTTTGAGAGAGAAAATGAGTACATTATTTAGAAAAAAAAAAATAGGTACATTATTTAGAAAAAAATTAATAGGTACATTATTAGAGAAAAAAATAAGTACATTATTTTTAGAGAAAAAAATAGGCTCATTAAAAAAAAATGTTTTCATAAAACAAAAATAAAAAGATGATCAAATTATTTTACATGAAACAAGAAAAAAAAAAAAGTTCAATAAAAAAAATGTTTTAAAAACAAAACAATAAATAGATTATCAAATTATTTTTCAACGTAATTAGAATGTACACTATTATTCATAAAACTATAATAAAAAAAGAATACTTGTTCTATAATCCATTAAAGACAACAACATTAATTCCTAAATTTAATATTAAATTTAAATTACTAACACTTTAAATAGATTACTAGTCGTAATTCATAGAAGGAAAACACCACTAATTCAAAAATAGATTACAGTTACTTTAATGTGCAATTTAATATTTAATTTCAAATAAATTTCTAAATTAGTTCTACATCCATTACAACTATTTGGAGATTTTTCCAAATTCAACGGGTGTCATTAGTTACACCCCCCATAACACATTAACTTATAAATAGAGGTAGTTTTGGAATCCGAAAAATACAATAATCATATTTTAAGTTATATTAGGTGACTTGCTTAGTTGGATCATAGTCATCGGGTATTATTTGAAAAAATTGGGTATTTTAATTAGAAAATTAAAGAAAAGGGTTGTAAGTGAAATATCACAAAACCGCAAAATCAACCGCAAATATACCGAAAGGGAACTGCTAATTGCAAAATACCAACTGCAATTTGCGGTTTTGTTCCGACTGCAATATGCCGGTTGCGGTTGCGGTTTGAATTATTTAAAACATGCGGTTTTGAATACCGACCGCATTTATATATTATGCGTCTCTCTCCTCTTCTTTCTCTTTGTGCTAATCGAAGCCAACCATTCTTTCATATGGCTTTGTCAGACAAGGGCATTCATTCACGTGGACTTGCCTACAATACAAGTCCAAAAAACATTAAAATATTTTATAAAAAACTATATTTTGACATTAATATTTTCGAAAACTCCTTCCTCTTCAGCTTAGTGTTCCTTACCAAAACAAAGTGCCTTACTTTCTTCTCAACAACTCATCTTATCTTGCTCTCTCCGTCTCAGCCTATCTCTTCCTTGATTTCAAGCTTTTCTCTCCATGGATTCTCTCTCTCTCTCTCTCTCTCTCTAAGCGGTTCTGTTTTTTCTTTGTGGTGGTTTATGGATGGTGGGTGGTGGTTTATGGTTGATGGGTTGATGGCTAATAGGGGGTTCTTGGTTAGGAGTAGAGGTGTCAAATGGGACGGCCCAGCCCAACATGGCACGAACCCAGCCCGTTTAAATGAGGCACGGCACCGCACGAGCACGAATATTAATGGGCCGTGCTCGGCATGGCACGAAAACTTGAGCTGGGCTGAGATCAAAAAATGAGGTGCAATGGACCTGGCCGGCCTATGGCTCGACATGGGCCTCGCTTGGCCCGAGTCCGCTTCAAGCACTACCCAAGTTTGGCCCCACTTAACATTTTTTTTCTTTCTCAAAAGTCAAAATGTAATAATTTGACATCTAATGTCATTGTTTATATCTTCTTTTTTTTTTAAATAATCATAAACATATATATATATATAATGTGTTTCATTTTAGGGAAATTACTTGGGTCCTTAATTAATTAAACATATCAACTACAAATTAATTAAACAACATTGAACTTAATATCTAATTAGTACATATGACATATACGCTTCTCTTATGAAAACAAGACATTTCTTCACATATAAAATAATAAGTTGTTTAAAGATGAAAAGTTGACGTAGACTTTGTGGAGTTTGACACTTTTTGCCCTCTGCCCTTTCATATTGTTTGGATGTTTGATTGATTAATGTTTTCAAATAGTTCATCATTTCTTGCCTCTAATTATATTTTTAATGTTTATAATTTGAATTATCTAGTGAAAAAAAAAATCAAGTGAAAAAAATTTCAAATTAAATGGGTTGGTTCTTGGGCCCGAATATGGCATGAGCATGGGCACGGCACGAGCATGGGCACGGCACGAGCATGGGCACGGCACGAGCATGGGCACGGCACGAGCCCTGCCCGGCTCATTTCAATGTGGACATAGGCTTTGGGCCAAGCCGGGATCAATGATTTTACTAAATGGGCCTGCACAGTGCGGCTCGATAAATTAAATGGGCCGGCCAGACATGGCACGAAAACGTTAAAAGCACGAGTTTAAATGGGACGGGCCGGCCCGACACGGCCCGTTTGACACCTCTATTTGAGAGCGAGCGTGCCATGTAGATCTGATTAAATTTATAAGCTTATCATCATCATCATCATTCTTTTTACAATTTAAAATTCAAAAACGATGTCAATGTTTTTTGAAGTTTGAAATTCAGGTACCATCTGCCATCAAGTTGGAAAAACAAGGAAGAAAATTTGAAGCACAATTTTACAAGTTACACAAAAAGTACTAGGAAATGACCAGCCTATACAAAAACGACTCTTTTTCATGTCCCTTATATGTGATTGAAACGAAAAATCCCCCATATCCTATGTGCTCAGATGCCTGATCACTCCCTCACCATCATAAAATTTAAGCATCAAATCTTGAGAGTCTTTAACGAGCAACCAAGTTAGTAAGTAATGTAATGTATGATACAACACACACTACGTACTACAAAACTAACTATAAGGCGCAAGCGTGCCTTAATCTGACACATTTGTATATAGCAGACACAAAACCCATATCCTTGTTTCCAAGTCGTTATCATAATATCCTAGCATTTTCCTTATCTTTTTGCATGATAGTTTGAACCTAATTAGACCTCCACCCAGGGCTGGTTGCGGTACGATAACCACAAATTTTTGTGGAAACTGCAAACCGCCCAATAACTTACGGTATTGCATAATTTGATACTATAACCGGCCGAATAATTGCAAGTTACAGCGACTCGATGAACCGCAAATGCGGTCGGTGTCCCCAAAAAAAGCGGTACCTACCGATTGGGTAGTTCAACCAAAATAATCCAAGCAACCCCAAACAATCCAAGCACCCGCAAACAAACCAAGCAACCCCAAAATCCCAAGCCTCCTAACTAGAGGTGTCAAACGGGCCGTGCCGGGCCAGCCCGTCCTTTTAAAACTCGTGCTTTTAACGTTTTCGTGATATGTCGGGCCGGCCCATTTAATTTATCGGGTGGTGCCGTGCAAGCCCATTTAGTAAAATCATTGATCTCGGCCTGACCCAAAGCCCATGTCCACATTGAAACGGGTGGGGCCGGGCTTGTGTCGTGCCCCTGCTCGTGCTCGGGCCTAAGAACCAACCCATTTAATTTGAATTTTTTTCACTTGATTTTTTTTCCATTAAATAATTCAAATTATAAACATTAAAAACATAATTAAAGGCAAGAAATGATGAACTATTTGAAAACATTAATCAATCAAACATCCAAACAATATGAAGGGGTGGAGGGCAAAAAGTGTCCAACTCCACAAAGTCCACGTCAACTTTTCATCTTTAAACAACTTATTATTTTATATGTGAAGAAATGTCTTGCTTTGATTATAAGAGAAACGTATATGTCATATGTACTGATTAGATATTAAGTTCAATGTTGTTTAATTAATTTGTAGTTAATATGTTTAATTAATTAAGGACCAAAGTAATTTCCCTAAAATGAAAGACATCATATATATGTTTATGATTATGATTATTTTTTTTTATAAAAAAAACCATATAAACAATGACATTATATGTCAAATTATTACATTTTGACTTTTGAGAAAGAAAAAAATGTTAAGTGGGGCCAGGCTTGAAGCAGGCTTGGGCTCCGGCCAAGCCCGACTCATGTTGGGCCATGGGCCGGCCTGATCCATTGAACCTCATTTTTTGATCCCAGCCCGGCCCAAGTTTTCGTGCCGTGCAAAGCAACGTCCATTAATATTCGTGATCATATCGTGCCGTGCCTCATTTAAACGGGCTGGACTCGTGTCGTGCTAGGCCGGCCCGCCGGTTTGACGCCTCTACTTACAATACACATTGCCTCAGAGTCAGGTTCATCTGTCATCAAATGGCGGCAAGGTTTCTCCCACCAAATATCTGACATAAAATTATTATTATTATTTTTTGGCTTACCAGAGCATTGATATGAAACTTAGAGGAGATAACTTTTTATTTATTTATAGTACGTATTTACTTCTATTTTAGTCAAGGAAATTTCCTCTAGTAATATTTGAACAGAATTTCACCCAACACCCATATGCTTCCATTCCATGAAGTCTCTTATGACGAAAGCCAACAATGATGATGCCTTTCTTAATTTGATATAAGATTTTGATTCATGGAACACGCTTGAAGTTGCTTCAAGTGTGTGTTTATTATAAGAAAAATGGATGCTCACAGCACAAGTGATACACACTTGCAGTTGCTTAATTCAAGTATATATTTGTTTTTCTTCTTTTTTGTTTGTTTTTATTTCTCTTATTTTTAGGGTCTAAAGAAGAGAAGATTTTATTGAATGTTTTCAAAAGAAAAATGGATGGAAGATAAGATATAATGTAACAGAGACTTTACTCAGAACAAGTCTGAAAGAAACCCAAAGCAAAATCCTTGCGGTCTCGCTTATGTTTGACAGTTTCAAGAGGATGTACCAAAAGTGATGGAAGAACCCAATTCCCAAAGCACTTTCTTTTAAACTGCCCCTAATTCTTAAGTCCCATTTCAAGCAAATTATATTCCACAAACAAAGCAATAGTTTTCCTAAAAAGGCAATATATTGAGTGTAAGCACCGCCCTCTCTTCTCTTGGCTGCCTTGCACAAGGAGATAAGAATCATTCTGTATAGGTACTCCATGTTATAAAGAGAAATGTAATTTTAAGAGTTCAAGACAAGTAAATTAAATTGTGGATGTGAAATAAGGTTATCCTACAACTAGAAAGGGAAAGCTTCGAACTCTAACATTGATTGTCGAAATAAATACTCTTAATCACTAGAACTATAAACTCCGACACTGCATAACAAGTTCATCGCTATATCCCATTATATGCTTATGCCTTGTTAGGTTTGATTGGAACAAGGGCCTTGCAATCTACAATTTAGTTGCTGCATTCACATTGGATGTAAAACTGACCTCAAACATCCTAGGCCCAAATCCACAACAACAAATGCAATGAGAAAAATCCAAATGCATAAGCCTCAAAGGGCATAATTTTGATCATAAGCATAATGCTAATACATAAAATATAAATACACGATCCAAATGCCTCTCTAAGCACTCACCAAGATTCAGTAACTTAGAATTCAAAGATACTTTATAACAATGAGAAAATTTGCACGACATTCTTCTTCATTAGATATAAGGATTTATGATAAACTCTGAAGACGCACATACAAATAAATCACCAGTATCAAGTAAATTCAAATGTATTTTTTTTAAGCACACACAAGTGTAGTTTGTTTGATAAATTTATTAGAGGAATCCACATTCCTCAATATCAATTCCAACCCAAACTCAAAAGATTTATAAAAAGAAAAAACGAATATAAAAAACCCAATGCACTCACTTTTCTATTTAGAAAATTGTCCCCACCACAAAAGCATCACATTCATATGTGAGAAGTAGTGTGCACTCACATAACATAACACTATTCCATTTTTGTGCAAGGCATGTGAGTCCCACTGACACTCCCTCCACACTCACCTGTCGGCGCTCACACGACTTCCTCTCGCTCCTCCTTCCCTCCAATCTCCTCACCTTTCTTCCCCGTGACACCTTCATTTGCCCCATATAAATAAAACCACCACCCAAAACCAAACCAACCCAAAATTTCAAAACCAAAACTCATCATCAAAAACTTGCTAAAACCACAAAAACCAAACCAACCCATTTCAAAACACCATGAAAACAACCTTCTCCTTCCCTCATTTCCTTGCTTCCATCTTTACCCTAGCCCTAATCAGCCTCCCCAATTTTGCATCATCAAGCCATCATGACTACCAAGAGGCATTGTCCAAGGCCATCCTCTTCTTTGAGGGGCAGAGGTCAGGGTTTTTGCCCCAGGACCAGCGCCAATCATGGCGCGCCAACTCGGCCCTAAGTGATGGGTGGACTTACAACACAGACTTGACTGGCGGATACTATGATGCTGGGGACAATGTGAAGTTTGGGTTCCCAATGGCCTTCACCACCACAATGCTGGCTTGGAGTGTGATTGAGTTTGGAGATTCCATGCCTCCCAATGAGCAAAGGAATGCGCTTGTGGCAATCCGCTGGGCCACGGATTACCTGCTCAAGACTGTGTCTCAGCCTAACAGGATCTTTGTGCAGGTAAGGTAAAAATTAATGGCTGTGGTTGCGGTGGTGGGTTTTTGGGTAGGAGGGAGAGTGGGTAGACCAGTTAATGTGTCTTTGTTAAACTTTTAATATATAAATATATAAGCTAGTGATTTTGACACTCCTTATTTACCGTATGTGCAAATATAAGTGTCTGACACATAAATTTTATCGCATATATAATTATTTTATATTTAGATGGGTGGAGGAGTGTGGAGTTTTGTAGTCCATTGGGTCTCGGTGGCTCAATTGGTTTGTCACCTAGTCCTGTGGCCCAGTCTATTTTGATCCCCTTAAATTGCGTGCAATTGCATCTGCCTGTGAAAAAGTTTATAATAGAGTCTTAGTCCTTGAGTTTCTCAAAATTCATGAAATGTGGATCAAGATAACTTCCTTCCCATCCATAAGTGTCCGTGTCTCTATTTTGTTTTGTAGCTTCACAAGCAGGTTACTATTAGGGTTGAATGACATGCATTTTCACTAACTCCTTTGTCTGTTTATTTATTAGAACAAGCTGACACATTAATCCCTTTGTCCGTCAACGGGTCAGATTCGGAAGTAAAACTTCTATGTAACATGTTTTATATCGCTTTATTTTTATCTGTCTCATCGTGTGAATCGTCACACACTCTAAAAGAGTAACATAGTTGTAATTTTTTTTTCTTCCACTGTTGTAGTTTTGTCAACATCAAACTTTGATTTCAATACTAACCCACCAACCCACCCCCCAAACAGAGAAAACTTTAATTCCAATAGAAGTGTCTGTGTCTACAATAACAAAAGATAAAGGAAGGGGGAATCAATTATATTTTCTCAAGTAATTATCATCTGTGAGTGGGCGGTGGGCTATGTCTCCATACCACTTTTTCATAAAGCCCGTGAGTTTGCATGAGACAATCAATTGTCTTCATCAAGCTTTATGCTCATGACAAAAATGGTCCTCAGCCGAGTCCAAAATGCGTCCCAAATAATCAACCCATGCAAATAGGGTTTGTGGTGCTAATGACAAGGAAAGTTTGCCAATTTTTGGAGGGTGTAACTATGTTTTTCATGGAATAATAGGTTGGGGACCCAATTATAGACCATAATTGCTGGGAAAGGCCAGAAGATATGGACACAGCCAGGACTGTTTATGCCGTGGACTCGCCCAATCCGGCTTCTGATGTCGCCGGAGAGACGGCCGCAGCTCTGGCAGCTTCATCAGTGGCATTCAAATCCTCCGATCCCGGCTACTCAGACACATTGTTACGAAATGCCAAGAAGGCATTTGAGCTAGCTGACACTTATAGAGGAGCTTACAGTGACAATCCTGATGTTAGAGGTGGTGTCTGCCCATTTTATTGTGATTTTGATGGTTACCAAGTAAGTCCAAAGTCAAAATCACATGACTTTTTGTATTATTTTAAATATTTTATATAAAAAACTATATTTATATTTAAAATATAACGTATGTCTCACATGTATTTATTTGTATATTAATTTTGGTGATATGTTTGGAAGGACGAGTTGCTATGGGGAGCAGCATGGTTGAGTAGGGTCACTCAGGATAGTGGTTTTTTCGATTACATACAAAACAATGGCAAAACTCTTGGTGCCGAGGAGAATATAAACGAATTTGGGTGGGACAACAAGCATGCTGGCCTAAATGTTCTAATATCCAAGGTCAGTTTATATAAAACACATATAATATCTATAATGTGTGCTGATTTTATATACATCATTAAAAAAAACGTGACATTTTAAGATATAAGCACAATATCAACGCAGAAAATATAAGCAGATAAACGGGACATAAATGTATCAAAAACAAAAAGTAAACCCGAGTTTTTTTTTTTTTTTCTTTTTTCAGGAAGTCCTAGAAGGCAACATGTACACCCTTGAATCATACAAAGCATCAGCTGATAGCTTCATGTGCACATTAATCCCGGACTCATCGTCCTCCCACATCGAGTACACTCCCGGCGGCCTCATCTACAAGCCGGGTGGCAGCAATTTACAGCATGTAACTTCCATCTCATTCCTACTACTCGTGTACGCAAATTACCTTTCGCGAACCTCGCAGTCTCTGAACTGTGGCAACATAAATGTCAGTCCCACAACCCTACGCCAAATTGCCAAAAAACAAGTTGATTACATTTTGGGAGATAATCCAATGGGGATGTCATACATGGTTGGTTATGGTGACCATTTCCCACAACGCATTCATCATCGTGGCTCTTCATTGCCATCAATCAAGGACCATCCCCAACCCATTGCTTGCAAGGAAGGCTCAGTCTACTTCAACTCCTCAAGCCCTAACCCTAATGTGCTTGTGGGTGCCCTTGTGGGAGGTCCTGGAGAAGATGATGTTTATAACGATGATCGTGCCGATTTTAGGAAATCTGAGCCAACCACTTACATCAATGCACCATTTGTTGGTGTTTTGGCATACTTTGTGGCTAATCCCAATCCTAATTAGCACACATCGATACTTGGTCAAGAACAGGTCATTTTTTGTTTTTGTAAATAACCCATATC
>NC_024131.1:10629527-10641900 GCF_000346735.1 Prunus mume | reverse complement strand
TTTTGTTTTTTAATTTTTTTTTTTTTTTTTTTTAAAGATGATCTATGAATGAAGACTTAAAGTTTAGACGGTTCGTATCATTGAAATACTAGACGGAGTGGGCCCCACAAGGTGTCCCACAAATAAGTTATTTGAGGGATACCTGACTACGTGGGGAATCTGTAGTTAATATATTCATATATGTGTTTTTGCGTATGATTATGTGTGAATGGTTTGCTTAGATAATTTTTGTTTTGGCGTTTTGACAAGAATGATTAGTTTTATCGAAATGCTTGAAAACCTTTGTCTCCCTTTGTTTCAACATAGAGCATTATACTTATGTTATGAGGCAAAATGAATGTTTTGTTCTTGAAGGTAATTATTGAGTAGATTATCTTTTGGATTATCAATGCGTTTCACTGATAAAGTTGGACATTCTTGCAAAACACAAACAAATTGTTAGTGTGAGATGTTTTTACTGCAAGGTTGAATTCTCTGGAAAATTAGCTTGTGTGTAGAAAAGTTCATCCCTCGTCTATTAGTCCGCTTCTTGCTTGGTTTGTTTGCCTTCTAGGAAGTTGCACTTAAACTCAAAATAATTCCTCGCAGAAGAAACATATATGTCTTCAGCTCTAACATAACAGATTTGGTTAAGCCACCCTGAGTGCACTACGATTCTATTTTATGCGTTGTTAATTAGTTGTTTATATCATCTGTTGGCTTTGTTGTCATTCGGAATTTTTTTCCAAGGAGCTTTTACCTTTTTCTGTTTGGGTTTTTTTTCGACTTTAAACTTTCATGTCAGAATGGAACAGTAACATGAAAATTTGCATGTGAACATGTATATAAACCTGTATACTGACGGAATATATTCACATTCACATGTCAGCATAAATTGTTTTGCATTTGTAACAATTAGGTGTTACTTGTACTTATTTCAATTTACTGTTTCCCACAAATTTGTAGCTATGGATGTTGGAGGTGAGGTGATGGAAAGCACTATTCCTTCTCTTATTGTAGATTCTGTTCAGAAAGGAGAGGTACTTTCTCCAGAAGATAGTGCTTGGGTTGATTCCTGCCTGATTAGTGAATCTGATACTTTGGATGATGACTGGTCTTCTCTGAAAGGTGCCCTGCTAGAAATCCTTAATTCTCAGCCTGAATCACTCAGCTCTTCTGCACTTCCTTCTGGTGAGGGGGCAGATACAGAACACTTCCAAAGAAGAACCCAAAGGAGTCTGCTTCCTATTAATGAAGACGAAGAGAGTGGAGATGATGATATGCCCACTGATGAGGATGCTAGTAATTTGCAGTCATCAACTTTTACGGGAAATCCATTCTTGCCAGGTTACCGTGATGATGACCTTGGAGTGACTGGAAACCTTGAGTTAGGAGCCAATGTTGTCTCTACAGTATCTGAGATGGAGCCTTCAACTGAGGATATTTTCAGGGTTTGGGACTTGGATGTTCCAGTGGAGGAAGATGATCTTGTTAAGCAGTTGGAAAAGGCCCTTGAAGAAAGTTCACTTCAACCGCTCCCACCAACTTTCAATGATTCTGATGTGTGGAAAAATTTGAAAGTAGATTCGGTTGATGCTCTAATTGCTGGAATTGCAGACCTGTCTTTGGTTGAAAGTTCCAGATAACATATTCATATTTTCTATATATATACCAGAAGTTTAATTTTCCATTATCATTGTTCTGCTGTTGAGTATTGGCTTCTTGTTGTCTCAAATTTTCATTGAAACATGGACGATGGTTTAAGATGGGGGAAGTTTTCGGGATTGCAGTTTTGGAAACTCTGGTTTTGTCTTCACAGTGTTTCATAATTTATGGGTTACCTGATGCCCAAATAATTCTTTTCTTCCATCAGTCTAGTTCCTATGTTAGAAGATGATTTATTTATTTGTTGACTATACTTCAACATCTTACCAAAATATGTCATGGAGAGGCAGGAGCTAGATGATGCTGTTTGTGCAAATCAGCAAAACCACTCATTGCCACTGCCATTGTGCACCAACCATGCATCTGCTAGCTGGTTAGGGCCTTTAGATTGGCAAGGAAAATCATGACCCCCATCATGTGGAGTAGCTGACGTGTAATGCTATCGGTCGTCCATGTTGATTCTGGCCAACATCAAAACTTTACTATTAAACCATAGCCATTTGTCAGTAAGTATGGAAAAACAAAAGCAGGAGAGATCATAACAACCGCATATTTACTTTCCATTTTGGACTCTTCACAATGTGAGCGTCATGCATTTGTCTGTTTACTAAACAGAAGAAAAATAAATATCATAAGTGTTCCAAGACTATCTCAGCCTATTTTTACAAGGTGGGCAAAAACCCTCATGTCTGAACCACGTATGCAGCAGCCCAAGTCAGCAAGTTATCATCCACATGGCGAAGCAGTATTGGTCCTCGCACAACAGCCTCAAATTAGACATCTTTGTTATACACAAGACAATTATAAATACAGAGAGTGAGCCCATGTGTGGCAAAGAGCGAGAGCTTTGCCAGAGGAGATAAGATTATATTAAACTGCTCTTCACTAGGCTGCTACTCTCGCAGCTAACAATGGCTTCTGCTTCTCTCCTCAAGTCTTCTCCAGTCCTCGACAAATCTGAGTGGGTGAAAGGCCAGACTCTCCGTCAGCCCTCAGCCTCTTCAGTGGTGAGATGCCTCCCCACCACCCCATCTGGTCTCACCATTCGTGCCGGTTCCTACGCTGATGAGCTTGTTAAGACCGCTGTAAGTTTCACAACATTTTATTTGCCATATGATTTGTACATTATTATAAATTATGCTCTCCAGAAAGTATATGCATGCCTTTTTGTCTTGCTCTGCTCTTATCTAAGTATAGTCTTAGGCCCAACAAAATCTAAAAATCTTATGGGCAATGTTAGTTTGCCAAAACTAAACTGTCAGTTTGAACTATTGATAACATGTTCTAATGTTAGTAGAGAAAATAGTATCCTTAAACTTGCATAGCCTGTTGAGGTTTGAATACTGATGATGATTGGTTTTGGTTTGGGTGTAGAAAACTGTTGCATCCCCAGGCCGTGGTATCTTGGCCATGGATGAATCAAATGCAACCTGTGGCAAGCGTCTTGCCTCAATTGGGTTAGAGAACACGGAGGCTAACCGCCAAGCCTACCGTACACTCCTTGTGTCAGCTCCTGGCCTTGGCCAGTACGTCTCTGGTGCCATTCTTTTTGAGGAGACTCTCTACCAATCCACCATCGATGGTAAGAAGATCGTTGATGTGCTTGTTGAGCAAGGCATCGTCCCCGGAATCAAAGTTGACAAGGTAAGCCACAGAAATGAAAATCCATACATACCTAAGCAGCTTCAAGCATACTTTGATGAAAACATAGGGCATAAATCTTATTGTAGCTGCATGTTTTTATCATGATAACAACAGGGTCTGGTGCCCCTAGTTGGTTCCAACGATGAGTCATGGTGCCAAGGTCTTGACGGTCTTGCCTCTCGCACAGCTGCCTACTACCAACAGGGAGCTCGTTTTGCCAAATGGTATGTATCAAATCTAAAATCCCCATGTTAATCTGGCAATAAAATTTAGCTCATATCATAATAAGGTAAACTGATGAAACTTTAACATATTTTCCAACTTTGATGAACTAGGCGTACTGTTGTGAGCATTCCCAACGGGCCATCAGCTCTTGCAGTGAAGGAAGCAGCATGGGGTCTTGCCCGCTACGCTGCCATTGCCCAAGTAAGAGGGCTGATATCTATGCAGACAATATTTGTATTCTTTAACTGGTTCTCAATCAATAGTAGTTTTGATTTCAAAATTTATTGACAAGTGTCAAATTGCTAATTAGACCACCGGCTTGGTGTTTACTGTCTAGTTAGGATGTGTTTCTGATAAGGGTTTTGCTTCTTGATTGTTTAGGACAATGGTTTGGTCCCAATTGTAGAGCCAGAGATTTTGCTTGATGGTGAACACACCATTGACAGGACTTTCGAAGTCGCCCTGAAGGTTTGGGCCGAGGTTTTCTTCTACCTTGCTGAGAACAATGTCTTGTTTGAGGGTATCCTCCTCAAGCCGAGCATGGTTACTCCTGGTGCTGAGGCCAAGGAAAGAGCCACCCCTCAACAGGTTGCAGACTACACCCTCAAGCTCCTCCACAGGAGAATCCCCCCAGCCGTCCCTGGGATCATGGCAAGTATCATAAAGATTTTCTAAGAACTTAACACTGATTTATTATTTCTATGATGACAAGATATCATGTACTGATCTTGATGGAATTGTCTTGTTGAGCAGTTTTTGTCCGGTGGACAATCTGAGCTTGAGGCAACCCTTAACTTGAACGCAATGAACCAATCAGCAAACCCATGGCATGTGTCATTCTCCTATGCCAGAGCTCTCCAAAACACCTGCCTGAAGACATGGGGAGGCAGGCCGGAGAACGTGAAGGCAGCTCAGGACGCTCTGCTCATTCGTGCCAAGGCCAACTCACTTGCACAGCTTGGCAAGTACACCGGAGAGGGAGAGTCAGAGGAGGCAAAGAAAGAGTTGTTCGTCAAGGGCTACGTGTACTAAGTCATTTGTACCAAAGCTATAAATGATGAAGAACAAAAGGCAGCTGATGGTGTTGATGTTGATTGAGGAATGAGACTAGGTTCTCTTAAATGTGTGTAATGATTATAGCCATGAAGACTATTTTTGTTGATGAACATTCCATGTACTTTTTAGCAACTTAATAAGCTTCTTGATGATGAGTTAGCCGGTAGTTATAAATCAGATTCTTTAATGCCTGAAATTTGCATTTTCAGTTCATAAATTAACCTCAACCCCAAATAAAAAACAACTTTCCGCACCCGCTTGATCCTATGTAGCTGTTTTGTTCATGGCCGTATAATTGCTAGCTTTTCTTTTCTTTAGCGATTACTCTCCCACTTAAATTCACTAAACTAATACGGTTCGAATCATCAGACCACATCATAAAGTACATCGCAACGATGCAATTCTCATTAAGTTAAGCCTTCAACTAAGGACCTCCTTGGACTGCCTTTTGTGCGTGTATAAACACTCTGTTAAGCAACTAATCCAGATTAATTAGACCTATCGTGATTAAAACACTAAAAGATAGAGTACTTTGATGCTCACAGTAGAAGTGCTGAGAGACTCCAAGACCATCTAAAAACAATTCACATGAGTTTTTGGGGGAGCATTAAACTACAGAATTAGGCATAGTTAAGTAGCCTACTATGATTCTAATGCTACTATTTAGGTACAAGCTTTTGCTCAAATTCACATTTTGTTTTCTAAGATTTGTTCAAAATGTCATGTAAGTGCAAGACAGACCAATGTCAACAACGATATTCAAATCTGATTACAAACACTTTTGAGAAAACTATAGTAATGAATTTCATTTCCCTCTTTCAAGCTAGAAACAATGTTTTTGACACAAATGTAGATAGTTTCTTCATTTAATCTACTTTGCACAAGGAATGTGACAGACTGATCCTGAACCAAAGAAAACGGAAGAAATGTACGAAGAAGGTACTTGAGTTGACAAGCATCATGAAACAGTAATTGTCCAGAACATCTGCAGTCACAAAGTAGAAGCAGAGAAGGGTCCGTAAATTTTTCAGACAATTTTGACAAAGAAAAATAAAAGCACGTTAGATTAATGAATACATAAAACCATCAAAAATACAAATAGGCTGGCAGCCTAAAAATACAGCGACATCTTGACTTCATTCTTAAAAGAAGTTGTTTATGTCTACACGCAACCGATATCAAAACAAGTAAAGTTAAATATTCCGGATAATCGCATCATAAGACATTAATTTCCCCACTTCCCCAAAACTCTAATCCGTGACATATATTTTGTTTGGTCGTGGCAATAGTATAACAGGAAGCCAATACAATTTCCACCTGTTTATTTCTACCAAAACTTTAAAGATAGAAAGGGTAGTTTACAAATTGGAGGGAGAAGATGACAGCTCACATTCAGTTTGGTTTTAAAGACACACCATGAGTCACTCAACATAGTTGGAATTAAGAAAAAATACCAAGCAAAAATCTCTTAAGATCTGCCACCAGACTAGCGTTCGGTTATTTAGGAGGACTAACTCAACTTTTAAGAGCAATATGTTTCATTCTCCTTCAAAAGGTTTGTATTCAAGTTTTTATAAGCCATGCAGAGTGGTTCTCACAACCTCAGAAGTTCCACGTATCCACATACCAATTAAAAGCAAAAACTTGTTACCAATACCAGAGCTAGAATCCCACAAATAACCAAACAGCAATGCCGAAACCTGGTTGTTTTCCAACATTAAAAGGCACATTAACCATATAGGGGGGAAAGCCTCTAAGTTTGTCCTGAAACCAAGAGGATGTAGCCTGTTACTCTCTTCAGTAAATAGCAACTGTTAAGAAAAATAACCATCCTTCTCGTTTCCGACATATTATCCAAGTTCTAGGAGAAAAAAAAACCGTTTAAATTGCCCAAAAAGGGCTTTTTAAGCCTAAGTACTATTGTTTCTGCTAGCAATTAAAGTAGGTCAATAGCTAATATGGTGGGTGTTGGCATAAATGGATGGGTACCTAGAGCAAAAGACTACCTTAACCACTCCATTACATTACTTAATTTATTAACTGAAGTTCATTATGTACAACGATAACCCCTTCTTGTTTAAAATATCCCCCATTTATATATATATGCTTTCTTTTTGTGCATTCAAACTAAAATTATGCTTTTAAAAAAAAAAAGTAAAGGTAAAAGGAAATGTGCTTTCTATTTAGTAATAAAATGTTAGTAAGGATCCAATTTTGCCCATGCATTATCATATAATAAATAATTGGGGAAGTGTAAAAAGTATTATAATGATAAAAATTGACAGTATCTTCATGTCAAGGAGGTCTGATATCAATTGGAAATATAGAGCATAATAGTAATAAGTCTCTAAAATGGCCTTGTTTTTTTTTTTTTTTGGGTCAAAAGTCTCTAAAATGGTCTTGTTTCTAAATAGCATCCAGTGGGCTTTGTGTGGTGGGTGCTGGGGCTGGTGGACCAAACATTTTACTTGCAAACTTTTTTTTTTCCCTTTGTAAGAAATCTACCCTTGGCAGTGACCCAATTTGAGAAAAAGGTTCCAGACATTTTTTAGCATTTTGCTTGTCGATACACAATTGATCCGAACAATTCTTTGCTTTTAGGTCTGAATTTTAAAAAATCAAACTCAATGCTAGAATACCTTCCTGAGCTATAAGCAACAATGACAACTTCATGCTAGAAAATTGAGAAAACACAAAACAGATGGACGAGGATAAGGAGATATGTAAAAGGCACCTTGGTCACTTTTCAGGCTATCTTTTGAAGGACCCAACAGGAACAACACTTGCAGATTCATCATTCACACCATTTTGAACATCCAAACCCTGTTCCTAATATATAATGGCAAGAAAATTGTTGTTTTGATAAACCAAAATGCTTATAAATTTCAAATAACCGAAGGATCAGAACACAGTTCACAACAGTCAAACAGAAATCCAAAAATGAATGTCATAAAAAACAAAAAGTACAATATTAAAGAATCAGATACTGAGGTCAACATGGGAAAAATATATACCGGGCTAGTTGAAGCTTGCCCGTTCATTCTTTGGGGCCTGGTATTAAGATCAATCAATCTATTGTCCATCTTGTAGTCACCAACAATATTGTTGTCTAGGACTGCAACTGGAGAGGCACTGCAATTCTGTTGATTCTCTCTTATACTTAAACTAGGTGGCTGAATATGGTCTTTTCTTACTTCCTTTTGGTCAAGTGGTTGAAGCCCTAGTTCCTCTGAACGGCCAGGCTTATCCCCTGGAAACTACAGAGAAATGCCCAAGAGAAAGGAAATAATCTCAGGAGGTCTATAAGCCAGATATAAACCTTAACCAGAACTGCCCAGTAGAGAGGAACAAACCTCAACTCTCTGCCTGAAAAGGAGATACCTCCTATGGGTTCTTTTACCACCAACATGTACAATCATATCGCATTGCAGGCAAAGGGAACTACCATCTACTTCACAGTAAAAGAAGGCTACATACATGTGCCCACAGGGAGGAGAAATCTTCAAAATCTTTCAACATAAGTTCAACATTGATATTCTCACAAAAACCGGAAACATAAAAGTCTTGCATACCAGGAGCATTTTCGCAAATATCACAGCAAGGAACATCACTGGGGCTAGCTAGCCCAACCCGTACATGTCTACTGGCAAGTTTATTACACATATGGACCTGCGATTCCAACACAAAAGAACAAAATAATGCTTCTACTATAGTTTGTGAATTATATAAGATACAAAGAGCAGATGGTGCCATATGCCTGCTAAGAGCTTGTATTCAATACGTATACGTTTCCATATTTGAAACTAACACACTACATTTAATAGAATCCCACAATCACTGCTCTTACCAACATCTCAAAATTCATCATTTATGTGAACTAATTAAGTATCCCCATCTTTGGGTTCAGGCAACAATACACCATAATTAAGCGTAGCCAAAAAGGGAAATTTGAGCAGGCGACAACCACATCAAGTAAGAGGACGAAGTCAATGGATTAAGTATAAACCACCACCAACAACAACAACAACAACAAGTGATTCAGCTTACAATTATGAAATCAACATCATAGAAGCAAGGCAACAAAGCAGTTGCTATAGCCTTTTACTTTTCAAACATGGTAAAGCAATCAAGACTAAAATACTTTGCAAAACCCAAATTCCAAAAACTTGCAAATTTGTATGCTAAGATCACTGGAAGCATAAAAAGCAACCCAATCCCAAAACCCAAATTCAAAATTCCCCAAAACCATGAGTGTCAAATAGAAAGTCAATGTTTGCATAAATAAAATTGCAGATGAACAAAGAAAAGAAGAAATGAAGAACCTTTTCGTCGCAGGAACGGCAAAGAGCGGCCTCGTCAGCTGCGCAGAAAACGATGGCAGCAGCGCCCTCACACACGTCGCAAAGCGTTCGCATTCTGTCTCCCACTCCTTCTCATTCCTCCATTCTACTCCCAAACGCCATCGTTTTCGGTTTCCTCAAATACAGGCAAAGCCAAAGAAAAAGGGAGGAGAATTTAAGTATTGCAGTGGTCCTTTTATACAGAACGTGGGCGGTAGTACTTTGGAGTCTTTACCTGTGACGTTTGATTTGGTCTCTGTGCTTGCAGGTTTTTAATTTCATTACCATTTATGGAAATGTCTCTTTTGGTAGCTACACTTCAATTTCAGTTGATGGTTGTTCCTCAAGCATCAATTAATGCATGTACACATGTGGTTCTGTTGGGATCTTGCCAACTATTAAGTTTTTTTCTTGTTACATTTTTTGTCGGGTCATGCTAGGGAGACCAACTTTAGATACCAACTTATGTATCAACTCTCTAATAGAGGTGGAGCCCACCAATATAATGGGTCCCACGCTCTATTAGAGAGTTGGCACACAAGTTGGTATCTAAAGTTGGTCTCCCTAGCATTTTCCTTTTTAGTTTGACCACGTTTCTAATATATCCTTTCTTGGTGAAGTAAACGCCTGTATAATTACAAAAACTCCTACGAGGGACAAAATAATATTTCAAGGAGCTTGCAATTCTACGAACCTCTATTTACAAATCAATCACATTTTGTTTACTTCTATTTCATTTCATTCAAGATAACTTACCTCTTTCTTTTTTTTTTAACAGTATATAATATAAACCTAATTCTTGTGTAAACAATTCATAATAGGAGCCTAGTTCTTGCCTAATCCATCTTGCATATATACCAAGATATTTAAAGGCTACTCTCAAATTAATTATAGGAACCTAATTCTCTCTCTCTCTCTTGTTGCACTGGTTTCTTCTCTCTTACACTCGACTTGGATCTCACCAAAACCGAGCCAAGCCAAGGGAAGCTTTGGACGATTTGGCGTTAGTCCCCGAGGATGGCTCGCCGATAATGGAGGCATGGTTAGATGCCATTCCTCTGGCCATGGTTAGATGCTATTTCCATGACAATGATAGGATGGGTAGGTAGGGAGTGGAGAGCTTGGGGTGAGGGAGGGCAAGGGATTCGATTTCTTCCCTCAGTATCTAGAAGACCAAAAGGATCCACATAATTTTGTTATTACATGTCATTGTGGCATAGCCACTTGTACAAAGCTGGTCATAGAATGAAAGCTCCTTCCAATCCATTTTAAGCCACTAATCTCCTTTATCCATTGACCCACCACCTTATTTTTTTAAGTCTCTAGTAAATTTAGGCCAGAAGCTCCTCTTTTGTTATCAAATTATTAAAATAAAACGCTAGCTCAATGATTGTGGACAAGATGCTCTCTCAACTCAAAGACCCTTTAAATTAAGCATAGATTTCTTACGTCCCAAGTTCATAGCCCATGATTAGGGACCCCAAACTCAAGACGTTGCCCAAGTTTATCATGTTTAGAGTTTACATCTGAGTTCTGGAGTTCGGGATTCGACTCTTTAGTCCCGTGTATGGAGTCCAAGATCTTGAGTTTCTGGTCCGATACTAAATCTTGAGACTCAGGTCTCATATTATGAGTCCTTCATCTAGGGTCTATAGTTCTGTGTCTAGGGTTGGGCTAAATCCCAATGCAATGGTATTGAGAAACAGTACATTTTTATGTGGAATTTTCGACTCCAACTCCAACCTCCCAACACCAGACTCGGGGCCAAAACCTCAAACATGTCAACTTGTCCTTTAAATAATTTTATTGAGGGACACATTGTAGCGTCCGATACAAATTTTATTTCAACAATTTAAACCGTTTATTTTTCAAGTCTTCATTTAAAGATTATCTTTGAAAAAAATTAGCAAAATCGAAAATCATTAAAACTTTTAATTATAATCAACAAAATCAACGATCTCAGTGGTTCAAGAAAATACTAGAACTACAACCATCGATTGAGTGGTCAAATAATTCAAGTGATTTTTTGCAAATAATTTTATTCGTGGGACACCCTTTACGAATTTTTTCAACGATCCAAACCGTCTATGTTCAAATCTTCATTCATAGATCATTCTTGTAAAAAATCATGCAAATTGAAAATCATTAAGGCATCTAATTGGGAGAAACAAAATAGACGTACATGGTGCTTCAAGAAAAGACTATAATAACAATCATCTAATTGAGTGGTCAAATGGTTTCATATTTAAGTGATTTTTTGCAGAGATAATCTTTGAGGTAATATCTAAAAACTACAATTCGGATCATTGAAATACAATGCGAGGTGGCCCTACAAGGGTTTATTTGAGGGACCCCTCAACTGAAGCCCTATATAAATATATATATATATATATATACACACACTTTTTTTTTCTTATTTAAAAAAAAATGAGGATTATTTTTTCTTAGTAGGAATGTTCTTATTAAATTTGAAAATGGATAAACTTGCTATTAGCTTAATTGGGTTCATGTCTTGAGTTGGGTTTGTCAATCTTTTATGATCCTCCTGATAGTATTAGGTATTTTCTTGGTGAAGATTTATTTGGAGTCTGTAGGCCTCAAGTCATTATTTAGTTTCTTTATTGTGCGGTAGCCCTGTTTCTTCACCCCAAAAAAAAAAAAAAAAAAACTTGCTATTAGAATTTATTTGGGTGTGGATATAAAATTGAAGGACATCAATAAAAGCTCCCTTTTGGTTTCTCTCTTTCATTTTGTGCCTATCAAATTTGAGAGCTGGACAAATTGAACTTTTGGGCTCTATTGGAAATATGTATGGGTCAGCAAGCAATTGCCTTTCCACGAAGCCCCACAGTAGCTGGAGGGGTACCAGCTCCCTTATGGGTATGAGCAATGCAATCAGTGAAAATTCTATTTGAATACTTATATGCAAATTTTACGTCACATATGATAGAAAAATTCAGGTCTGCAACTTGAGAAATGACCCCATCGCTTATGGTATTGGAATTTTTGAAAACATTGCCTCAATCCGTCCATGTTTATTTTACGGTCAGAGTCTATTTTATTTCCCTTGACTTTTTGAAAACATTGCAAAATTCAGACTGATGAAAACCCTTGACTTTTTGTAAAAAGCCTAGAACCATATGCAAAACCCAAAAATCTAGTCTAAGGAGACGATGTCGTCAAGTTGGAAGTCGCATCCTCCCATTAACGAGATCTAGCTTTTATGGTTTGGATCTCTGAGCAACAACGTCGTCGAGTTGGTCTCAAAGCACCGGACAGCCACATGAGAGAGCTTACTGACGAACGCCATGACTCTAGAGAAGGGTTGAAGGCAGTGGAACATAGAGATGAGCGAGATTGGGCTGATGATAGGAGAGAGAGAGAGAGAGAGAGAGAGAGAGAGAGAGAGAGAGAGAGAGAGAGAGAGAGAGAGAGAGAGAGAGGACGCGCACACAAAGAGCGCG
>NC_024131.1:10602836-10629364 GCF_000346735.1 Prunus mume | reverse complement strand
GGAAGGGGAATGAGGGAGAGAGAGAGAGAGAGAGAGAGGGAGAGAGAGAAGACGAGCATACGAAGAGAACGGCTTCGAAACTCATGTCTCACCTTGGGTTTTGATATCCAACGTATGTTGGATTCATATTCTAAACAAAAATTTAAGTCCAAGTCAGTGTGTAATGCAATTAAGCCCACCAAACAACAGACTAGACCCATGTCCATTTTAATTGAAAAAATCTCATTCAGTCCATCCCACCAAACAGGGCCAAAAGTTACAAATTAACCAAAAAACTTCACAGTTGAGAAACTCAAAAAATCAAATTTGTGGCAACTTACCAATGTGACACCCCATATTTCTAATGGCATGTTTTCTTGTGATCCACAAAACTATGTTGTGCTTGAGTACCGAATATTAAAATGTAACATCCAACTCAAAATCAATAAAAACCTCTAATGCAAGACTTTTATTTTCAACGTGGGATAGCACTCTCAACTACGAATATCAATAAATATACGCGGAAGATTGTTATCATTTATATATACGTAATTACGTATAATGGTCCGCAAATAGTTGAAAGCAATGCTCTGTTTGAGAATGTCTTTTTTCTCTGTCTTGAACCTTTTAGTCAGAAAAGGCCGCATAAAGAGTCAAATCACCGCTGCTAGCTGGTTGTGAATGGTGTAAAGAACATGAGATTTGGTAAAGATGCTTTCTTGAGGGGTAAGTAATGTAGGGACTCATTATGTTACAACTTACAATGCATGCCACTTTGAGGTGGTTGCTAGCTAAAAGGTGCCATCAGTTCTGTTGTATGCATTAAAGAGCATGTGGGTTGGTCATGCTCCAAGTAACATGTGGGTGCCTGCAGCTTAGGTCCTACTATGTTAATCTGACTGTTTAACACCACAGAGTGGGGAGTGGGATATAGCTCAGTGGATTGAGCTCTTCCGCCTCCAGTAATTAATGTATTGTTCTTTGTATTGTTCCACTTGTATCATAAAGAAGTTATTTAAAATATTTCGTTTATGACATTTTATTTACCTAACAATGTTATTAGCATGCCAAACTGTTTAACTTGAACTATTTTAGTTTATACATATGTTGACATTACTCCATTGATTAAAAACAATATGTACATTATTAGTGCACCCGATTTAACTCCAACGATTCTTAAAATTAATTGAGTACACCTTAATATTTAAATTAAAATGTAAAATTAACTAAGTACACCCGATTTAACTACTAAAAATACTCTTAATACACTTTAATACACTCTATCGCACAACACCAAACCCATTCGAAAGTTGACTGCCGAACAATATCAGACCACCAAACCCTTGTTGCCGAACACCATCAGACAAACACAAAACTAAATCAAATATCTATGATTCCATTCCCTAAAAATCTGGTAATTAAAAACTCTACTCCCATTTGAGAAGTGGCTGGCGAACACTATCATATAATATTTATAAATTAAAAAAAAGAAAAAAAAAAGAGAACGGAAGATGTGTTTAATAAGAACATCAGTTAAAAAAAAATAACTGGAGAAAAAGAGTGGTTAAATAACGTGGAGAAAAATTTGCAACTTTCACAACCCATAAAGCTGCCTCAAACCTCCGCGGTTGAAGACCCACGGCCCTGCGATTTTTTGCTCTTCAAATGCATTGAGAGGAAATAAGTTGGAGTTTGAGCAACACATATTACCCGCAATTGATTTTAAGAATGAGTGATTGTCCTTCTCCGACCCTTACTGCCCAACCTGAAAGCGGACAGCTAATGCAGTCCACTTATTGGTGAGGACCATAATATGGGCTTCAAATTTGGGATATAATAATTGAGTGTACAATTTGGCACCTGGAAGTTGTTCAGATATCATGAAGTTTAGTTGTGATTAAACTTTTTTATTCATTGGAAGTGATATCCAAACTATACGAAACATGTAAATTGTAATACTAAAAGTGTGGGAATTAAAGATCTTGAAGTTAAATTTTGAGATATCTACCAGAGTTTGGAGACTCTGAGAGTTGCACAATCCTTGACAAATAGAGGAAGATGATACCAACGTTTTTGGAAGTAGGGTTTCTTCGCTTACTTTAAGACCTTTAGACCTTAAGGACCTTTTCTTTTTGGTATTGACTTACCTTAAGACCTTTGTGCACGTTTGTAATTATTGTACAAGACACATTTCCACTTGGAAATTTTGGTGATCATGGTCCCATATAATGATGGGTAGGCGTGCAAAATCTTATAATCGAATGGAACCCTTGTCCTTGCCTTTGACTCCATCAACAACCCCAACTTCTTTTGCATATTTTATTTTGCCCTTTGTCAGCATTTGTTATGCCTCAAATCATGCCACCAAGTGTGGTGCGGAGCCTGAATTGACGACTAGGGTATTCTACCGATCATGAACATAAGGTTTTACCATCGAGATAAAATGTTAAAGACAAGACAAAAACTATTTTACCTTATAGATTAGACATTGATAAACCTAGATGACTAGACAACAGGGTCTAACCTAATAAAAAAGAGCCTTTGACTTGTAGACTAGAGGTTTCAAGTTCGAATCCCTATGACATCTTAGTTTTGTGCGTGTGTGTGAGAAGAGGTTTGAATAAGTGGTGTCATAAGTTCGACCTTGAAACCTCAACTGTGATATTCTCTGTCATGATCTGCTTTAAAAGTGATGTATAATTATAAATGGTTTAGTAGGATCCAGATCCTCTGCTCTGATTTTCTCTGTCATGATCTGCTTTTACTTTTGGTCTTTATACGCCACCTCATTAAAATTTAATCTAAGGGATTTAAATGTTGACACATCACCCTAAAACAAAAACCCAATTGACTCCTAATTCAAAAAGAAAAAAAAAACCCTAACACCCAACTAACGGAATATTTAACGTCCAAAGCTTTTTTTTTCCTTCTTCTTCTTTGTATTCTGTCCTCTTCTCTTTTTTTCTCCTTCTTCGTGTTCTATCTTGTTGAAAGACAAATATTTTTTTCTTCTTCTTCTTCATATTCTGTCATGTTGAAAGACAAATCTTTTTTCTTCTTCTTTTTGTTCCTCATCAACCAAACAACGAGCGTACACTTATTAATTATCTGATTTCTCAAACTCAACCCTCTACAAAGTTTCTACACCTCAACTCAACCCTTGGATGGCAAAAGGATGAACAGACGGGGAGAGAATGTTGTTTATTGCTTTACTTTGTCAAAACTATAAAAAATATATGTTATTTATTTCTAAAATACACGTGTTATATTCTCTATCTTTGGATTGTTTTTTTAATAATGTGGCAGCATTATAGTGAAAGTATAGCAGATCATGGCAAAGAAAATTAGAGCAGATGATCCGGATCCGAGGGGGTTCTACTCGTTTAGGGGTGTTTAACGATTTTGATGACTTTGTTGACAGGATTGGATCTCAGAATTAATTATCAAACATGATTCAATCTGATGACAAATTTGCTTGTAATAATATAATTTTAATCCATTCTAATTGGATTCATGTTTTTCTGCTGGTTTTTTTATTATTTATTTTTACTTTTACATATATTACAAATTTAACGATACTTGTTTCATGTTTCAATATTTATTTAGATAATTTAGGTTACAAATCCGATTATTCAAAATTCAATCAAATCCAACGTAAGTTGAATTAAAATTAGATTGGATCCTAACCTCTGATCGGATTGGATTGAATTATAGAATCCGCGATCTATTCAAAAGGCCTACTTCAACAACCAGAAATGTTTTGAAAAGGACATTAAAAAATCTTATTGCTCACATCATAAGTATATATATTGTTGTTAGATGATGTTGAACGTTTTTAACTACCCAGCTTTCCCAAAGGAACAATGCTTGAAGTCGTCAGCCAAATAAGAAGAAAAATAAAGACGACGCTTGAGATGTTGTATATGCAGAGAAAGTCAGTTGGTATGCGCTCACGCATGCGAAGAGATTAGTTATATAAGGAGAAAGATATAAATAATGAAATATCTTTTTTTTAATACAAGCGATAGTCTAAATTACAAGAGGAGAGAGGTTTCTCACACACGCACTACCAAGATGTTGTGGGGTTCAAACTTGATACCACTATTCTGTAAGTCAGTGTCATTTTCCATTGTACTAGACTCCATTAGCTAAACGGTGAAACATTTAAATCCCCGAAATGCTCTTAGTTAACTTAAATGTTAAAATAATAATAATAATATAATGTAGAAGGTAAATAGTAAATGACAAGTTATTTAGATTTAGAAAATTAAAAATAGAGGAAGTTGGTTGAGAGAACAATTGCCCAGTGAGTTAGGCATACATATAGCATAAACAAGTGAAGGAATTTTTAATATATGATGATGTTTTGGAACTACATGAATATTGCCCCGCTCCCAATCTTTTCATTAAGGTTGGTACTTGGTAGCTAGTCAACCGACAAACCGGCTCAAGCACTCAAAAACTCTTTTTATTTTTTTTATTTTTTTAAAAATTATCATCTTGTTCAATGTCAGATCCGCTGACAGCCAAAAGTTTGGTGATCCGTGATCCATGTTGTTAATCAGAGTGCCGATTGTTTATTTTATTTTAGAATTAAAAAATAATAATAGGTAGATTTTTATTTATGGAAACTAACCTCTCCGCACGCATTTCAAAGCTTGATAGAGGTTTTTTTTAATATAAAAATTTTAAATTTATTTTAGAATTAAAAAAGATAATAGATAGTTGTGTTTCTTAAAAGTAGAATCCATTATCTAATTTTTCTTTTAATTTTAATTTTTTTTAAATATGAAAAAGTATGAATTTACCATATTATCTTCTTTAATTAATAATTCCAATTCTTAATATTTGTATTAATCAAGGGAAATTTATGGTATTTTGAATGTTTGACTATTCTCTGCCTTTTGCTTTATACATATAGATATATATATATTCAAACGTTAAATATTACTCATGTTCTTCACTTTGATCGTTTCATAGTATTTTTTGTTTCAAATTTTATTTTGTAATCAAAATAAAGAAAGAAAAATATAAGAGAAGCATACATATACATTACTTGGTGGAGATTTTTGCTCGAAATTATAGACAACAATTTGCCTTGCCACATTACTATGTTGCCATCTTTTACTTGTATTGCATATTTTGTAGGGGTGGCAATGAGTTGTGTCATGTTGAGGTATTACATGGATCTTAAATTTTCAATTCAGATACAACTCTTATCAAGAAGCTCCAACTTGAACACTATCCGTTTATTAAACGGGTAACACGACATAACATGTTTTTATGAATGAGTTGGATTATTTAGGTTAAGCTATTAACCCATCCAACTCATTTGACATGTTTAACCATTGGAACTTATTTAGCATATTTAAACCAATTTAGTCTATTTAAACTCATTTAATCTATTAAGTATTTATCAATAATGTCACTCACATATTCTAAGAAATTTATAACGATATTGAGAATATTATACGAAAAGACAAATTTAGTGTTAAAAAAAAAGTAATTTTAATCCTATGAAAATTTAAACTAACAAAATTAAATAGGTTAAATTTGACAGGTTACATATGGGTTGAAGGATTGGTGTAACGATCCGAAACCCACCCATTTATTAATAATGTCATAGCAAGTTGACTTGAATTTGACTTATATTTTCTATCGTATAAGTTGACGTGCATATATTATGTCGTTTGAGTTTCAAGTTGTTTATCAGATTGTGTCGGGACCCTAATATTTTGTCTATCGACAGCTTTATGTTTTCTTTCTTTCACTCTTAAACACATTACATACAAAAGGTATACGGCATTTTTTATCGTAGATTAATCTTAAACAATCTCATAATTTAGACAATAGAGCAAGTTGTCAATGAATGTTGCTAGTAGTACACTCATGGATACATGCGTATGTTATGATCATAGGTATTTTCGAAAGGCAAATATCTAATAGTCAATAACGATATGGTCTAGTGACATATTTACTTCAGTTTTTTTGTTATAAGAAGAAAGAAAAACAAACATGTAATACAATTTTTTGTTTTTTGAGAATTATTACCAACTATTAGTTATCAAATTATTTGGTGTTAACCTTATGATTTCTTTGGTAAGCAATCATGTTGATGTGGATTTCTTTTTGGTAAGTCATGTTGATCCATGATTGTTAAATTTAAAGGCAAACATTCATGACTTATTTATCTTTTTTGGGTCAATTTGGGTAACCGAAACATGATTCCTTCTTTTACCAAAAAAAAAAAACAGATGATGCCTTCTTTTTCAGTTTCCTTAATGACCTGCCTTTTCCCTTTTTAGTACTCAACCGCAATCCACCGTCCATTTCCGACGGTTGACGACAACCACCCAAAACCAAAACATCCGACGGTCATCGACTCCAGATCGAACAGTCCCAGAACCCAAAACTACAGCACCGAATCACAAAACCCCACGTGTTGCCCATCCGAAGCCCTCATTGATTCATCCCAAGTCCCTATCGTCTTTCCCTTTTTCACGTGCCATCCCACAGCTTGAAAAAGCCACGGGCAAAACCGTAATTTCCACCCGCTCCACGTTCAGTGAGGCTCTGTTTTAGAACGAAAGCAACCGTCTCTTTTCTTTTTGGGAGCGCGAGAGAGAGGGAGCTTCAGATCGTGGGCTGTGGGATATAATCGCCCAGTTTTACTGTTACATCGAGCTCCTCGGGCCTCCGTTACGACGCCGTTCCGTTCCGTTTCGGGTTCCAAGCTTTTTCTTTTTTCTCTGTTTTGTGCTTTTGCGCTTTATTCGTCGAGTGAAGTAAAGTTCCTTCGTCAGTAAATCTTGCTTCAAGTTTGCTTCAAGTTCCTTCGAAGCTATCTCAATGGCTCCTTCTCCTCCTCCTTTGGATCCCAGAGAAGCTCCAAATCCGAAGCGTTGAGTTTTGTTTGTGTTCGAGAAAGGTAGATAAATCGGATTTCGAGGGGCATTTTTTGAAAGTGTAATAAAATAACACAGGGATTTTTGTGGCACTAGTAGTTCTGGGTTTTATATATATATATTTTGAAATAAATAACCGTTGGAATTGGGTTTTACGGCCAACGTCTAATGCATTAATTCTTAGTTAATTTTTGTCTCTCTTTTGTTGTTTTTTGGTGTTGCAGAACACAAATCAGAGTAGCAGAGAAGCTTCAGAGCTCAGACTGAAACGACAAGTCGTCGGCAAGTGTGATCGCAGTATGCTTCTAGCCACATATTGCCCATCCAATCGGAGAGCCTCTAACGGTTTTGTGAAAACGACAAAGAATTTGAAGGTAAAATCTCATCTGGGTTTTGTCTACTTGTTAGAAATATTAGCGCTAGTGAAAGAAACAGAAAAAAGTACAGTGAAAAGCTTGAAACTTTACTTTGAGAGGTGAAAACGAATAAATGATGATGATCTGGGTAGGTTTGGAACTTTAGGGGACCATTTTCTCTGCAAGCTTGCACGTTTTGATTGCATATTGAAGATTTTTTAAGTGAGATTCCGTTACTTGCTGTTGAAGCATGGTAGTGGGTCGCCACTTTGGATTTGACATTCATGTTGGTCGTTGTCAGATGAAGCATTAAAAAGAAAAAAAAACAAATGAGATTTCATTTTTCATTTTTTAATATAGTGAACTGAAGCTTAGAATCGAAGAATTAAGCTTTAACAAACCTTTTAATTATAATTAACTTTCTTTGTGAATGTTGTCTTCTGGAGGTGGTTGGATTTAGCCACAGACTGGCTTGTGGGTGCAGATATGGGACGTGATTGGCATTCGGGGTTTTTATTGTTTTAACAATCTTTATATATTTTATTTTTAAACGAGATGCTTGGGTTAAAATGCTTAAACCCATGGTTTAGCTTGTTGTTGCTGATGTGACCTGTAGTTAGTATTCTTTTATGTTCTTTTGCTTTTCTGAGGTGGTTGGATAGTACCCATGATTAGCTTCTTGTTGCAGACAATGTGGTAATGAAAGGCCTAATTTATGTTTGGCGAGTGCAACAACCCTGCTTTTAACATTTAAGTCATCTTGCATTTTAGGAAACCAAGAGTGGGTTGGAATACTTGAACACTGAGCTTGTGTTTCCACTTTGAGATTTTTGATTTATGTATATATATATTTTTTAAAAGTTTCAATTAATTGATTGTTGGGTTGAGAAGAGCGTTGGGTGGAAAAGTTAGATAATGGGGGCAATTGGTGGGGAAGATCTAATGAAGTGGGAGAAGATGCAAGGAGCCGGTGCTCGCGAAGAGAAGATTCTAGTTTTAGTGAGGTTAAGGCCCTTGAGTGAGAAGGAGGTTGCATCAAATGAAGTAGCAGATTGGGAATGCATCAATGACACCTCCATCTTATACCGAAACACACTGCGGGAAGGGTCTACATTTCCAACTGCCTATACATTTGGTAAGAAAATATTCATCTGTTGAGAACGGGACATCTGTATACAATGTTACTCACTGTAATTCCTGTTAAGCCTATGATTATGCCCAGCAGTGGCCTTTGCCTGCTGAATTTCTGGGAATGCAAGTTTTATCACAGTTCATAAATTTAAGGTAACATCTAAACTACTTTATCTCTTTATCTCTGTTCGTATTTTTGTGATAGACAGAGTATTTCGGGGTGATTGCTCTACAAGGCAGGTTTACGAAGAAGGAGCCCAACAAATTGCCCTTTCAGTTGTCAATGGTATCAACTGTAAGTACAAAGATCTGGGTCCTAACTATTTCCTCATACCTTACTTTATGCAACTAGTGGAAAGTTTACACCAAGATTTTCTTTTCAGCAAGTATTTTTGCATATGGTCAAACAAGCAGTGGGAAAACGTACACCATGGATGGTATAACAGAGTTTACAGTAGCAGAAATATTTGACTATATACACAGGGTAAGAAAAATGTGTAGTGATTTTATGCAGTTATTTATTTGCAATTTTTTACTTGACTGTACTCTTTATTTACAGACCTTAATAATATAAAGATCTTATTGGAGACATCACTAATCTAAGGATTGCTATTGCTTTCAGCACGAGGAACGAGCTTTTGTTGTAAAGTTTTCAGCAATTGAGATATACAATGAAGCTGTTAGAGACCTCCTAAGTTCAGATAATATTCCACTTAGGCTGCTAGATGATCCCGAGGTGGATGCATTTTTTTATTTTTTATAAAATAAATTCTTTCATGTGTATATGAATTTTGCTTTGACACTTTTCCATTCTCATCAGCGGGGGACTATAATAGAGAAAATCAGAGAGGAAGTTCTGAGGGACTGGAGCCATTTAAAGGAGCTCCTTTCTATCTGCGAAGGTAAATCATTTTAGAAAATACTGCCTTTACCAGAAAATGTTGTATTTTAAGTATTTTAGTGTATTATTGCAGCTCAAAGACAGATAGGGGAGACTGCATTGAACGAGAAAAGCTCTAGATCACATCAAATTATTAGATTGGTGTGCCCTTCCTCCTGGATTTCATTTGATAAGGGTTTTCATTTTTATATGCAGTGCTTTAGACTTTTCTACTTAACACTACTTTAACTTGCAGGCAATTGAAAGTTCTGCTCGTGAGTTTTTAGGCAAGGGAAATTCAACCACCCTTGCAGCTAGCGTGGTATATATATTAATTATTTATAGATTGGATTTGGTTCAATGGATAAAAATTATCTGTTAAATTAATTTAATGGTTTCCAATCCCAAAATCATGTTGATAATACATTCAGAAGTCATGGGTTTGTTGCAGAATTTTGTGGACTTGGCAGGAAGTGAGCGTGCAGCTCAGGCGTTATCAGCTGGGACGAGATTAAAAGAAGGCAGCCACATTAATCGCAGTTTACTTACTCTTGGGACTGTTATTCGCAAGCTAAGGTTGTCTAGTCCGTCCTTTCTTTATGTCTATTCACTTTACCAAGTTGATTTGGCAGGCAACGGTCTAGTAAATTATTACTTATTGTGGATATTTGCTGTTTTATTATGTTTATCTACCTACATGTGTAATAAATTTTTCTGGTTTCAAGTCTGATAGCTTTTTTCTATATCATTGTTTAGAACCACCATGTCACTGGAATATATAATTTCTTGGAGGGAAATTACAACTAGGCACAAAAACTGGCTAAACCCTTTGAATTACAATTATATGCCTCATCTTTATCTGCGTTTTTTTCCTGTCATTTTTTAATAAACTGAAAATGTCTTTTTAACCTTTGTTTTTTCGGAAAAAAAGTTAATAGAATAATGGTCCGATATGCTAGGTAATCTAATCATAATTTCCTGGATTTGTCTGTAATGTTTCTGATAATTAACAAACTATTGAATTTGGGTAGTTATGATGAATGACCTGAAGGTTCCAAAAGCAATGCCTTTGTCTTGGCTATCATTAAAGGTACAAATTTGAGTACAAGTATTCCTAGTGTAAATGAAGGTGGTTAGTATAATGATTAATTAATTTGTTTTGTTACCCACTCCCCCGTTGAAAAAAGAAAAAAAAAAAAAATGTTTTGTTTACTTCCAGGAAAAAATAAGATATATACTTACCTCATATAATTTCTGGCTTTGCAAACATTGACTGACTGACCTTTCTTATGAACAATTTATGTTTCCTCCTTTGTCGTACTTACTCATGTTATATGATTTATAAATCTACTTGTATTGTTCAACACAGTAAAGGAAGACATGGACACATCAATTACAGAGATTCTAAGCTGACACGCATACTGCAGCCTTGCTTGGGTGGTAACGCTAGAACTGCCATCATTTGCACTTTGAGCCCTGCACGAAGCCATGTTGAGCAAACTAGAAACACTCTTTTGTTTGCTTGTTGTGCAAAAGAAGTGACTACAAAAGCACAGGTCAATGTAGTCATGTCAGACAAGGCACTGGTTAAGCATTTACAAAAAGAGCTGGCTAGATTGGAGAGTGAGTTGAGAACACCTGGCCCTCCTTCCTCAACTTGTGACTACACAACATTACTTAGAAAGAAAGATGTTCAGATAGAAAAGGTAATGAGTCACTTTCTGAAGTAGTTTACAATTAGGGATAGCACCTATAAACGGGAATTAAATATATGTACACAGCTACGAAGATATTGCTTAAGACCTGTGACAGATCACAGGACATTATTTAAAATGCAGTACATGAGATGAGTTAAGACTTTAATGTGGGAGAAAATTCTGTCAGAAGATAGGTCAAGAAGACAGCATTTGAGATGTGTTGAGTTTGCTTCCAAGTTTCACAAACACGAACATGTTTCTCCAAGTTTTCATTCAAGGAGAAATACTGCACATGCCTATTCTGACAAATTTTACCAATCATACTTGGTAAAACCAAGTCCACAATGTAGTCCTTGACGCAGTGGAAATCATCAGTTATAATGTACCAAATTGTCTGTTTCAAGGAAATTTGCATGTACCTAGTATCTAAAACACACTTACATCTATGTAGTCATCCGCTAGATGTAAGTGTGCTCTAGGCTTTATATTTATCTATGCTCATATTTGGAATCTGTAAACATGGTTGATTTAAGAAAGCGTCGGATCCAATGCATTTAAACCAAGACATGGCATGCCACATTTTTGCAGATGGAGAAGGAAATTAGAGAGCTGAAAAAGCAACGCGATCTTGCTCAATCACGGGTGGAGGATTTACTACGGATGGTTGGAAATGATAATGATTCAAGACAAGTACATAATTTTGCCTATGTATTTTGGAGTTATATTACAGGTTATATATGCCCTTATTCTTCTAACTCTTGCTTATTTTTTCTCTTTCAGGCTTCAGACAATCATCATCCTAAATGGCAAGCAGGGGACGTTTCGGATGATGAATATTCAGTATCATCAGGTGTGGTTGATTCTCATTATCTGAATGGTGTCAGAAAGTTCAACAATCCACATTTTGATGAAAGAGACAGTGAGAGCAGTCCTGAGGAAACTGCAGGTGGAACTGCAGAAAATACTGATGACTACTGCAAAGAAGTTCGCTGTATTGAGATGGAAGAGCCAAGCTGGGACAAGAACTCTGGATCCCCTGCCTTATCTACTATTGGCAATGAAGGAACATCTGCTTTGGCATCTGGGGATACAAGGGTAACAGGTCAAGAATTGATATCTACCCCAGTGAATGCAGATAGAGAAGGGATTCAGATGCAAAATGGTTTTGCATATGGCACATTGGGGCAGAGACTACATGATGTACAAATGACCATTGATTCTCTTGGTAGTCCTTACCCTGAAGAATCATTTCCGCATGATATTTCAGCAAATATGTCAAGTTCTAGAAGCCTAAAGTTAACTAGGAGCTGGAGTTGTAGAGCAAATCTCATGACTGGCTCATCTTCTCCGGATAAATCGGAGAGAACCCCACCTAATGGGTTTGAGGAAAGCTTTCAAGGGAGACCAGAAAGTTTTGGGAGGAAGGTTCCTCTATTACATTATGATTCCAACAGAAGGTTGTCAAGAAATGATTCTCAATCTTCCCTTGGGAGTGCTGTGGATGAGCTAGGAGCACAGACCACCGATGAAGATATTACTAGTGTCCATACTTTTGTCGCAGGACTAAAGAAAATGGCCAAAAAGCTTGAGTATGACAAACAACTTGCCAATGATCAGGTGAGAGTGTACCTGACTTCCAAACTTTTCCAAAAAGCAAACAAAAAGAATGCCATTTTATGTCTATCTTGCTTTCTGCGGAGTTCATCTCTTATTTGAGCGATGGCTATCTTTTTTGAATGTGCTTGTTATAGTAATTAGAATGATTTTCTGAGAATGTGAAACATTATCCATCACTCTGACTCTTAATATTCACACTTTTATAGTTTTCAAGTTAATAAAGTTGGGAAGAATTTGTGACTGTTTTGCATTGCAACATTTGCATTTCCATGTTGGGGAGAATTTTGCAACTTTTAGAAACTTTATACATTTCAACTGGTTCATGTGGCTTGTGTGTGGATATGGAATTATGCAAATTCATAATCTTCTTAAGTTGCGCATTCTCACAACTTATTTACCAATATTCTTAGCTAGTAAATTGCTTATATGAACTTTAAGGCATTTGGGTGAGTCAGCTTCTCACCCTTTTTTTGCTTCATTTAACATGGATCGGTATGTGCATGCTAGGACCAAGAGACTGGGGTTGCAGCTGAAAACTTTGAGAAGAATGTGAAAGATGTAGGAATAGATCCAATGCTAGAAGTATCCGAAACACTTGATTGGCCTCTGAAATTTGAGAGACAGCAGAGGGCCATACTTGAACTTTGGGAAACTTGCTACATATCAGTGGTCCACAGAACCTACTTTTTCTTGCTCTTCAAAGGTGATCCAACGGATTCCATTTACATGGAGGTAGAGCTTAGGAGACTCTCTTTCCTCAAAGAGACTTTTTCCCGTGGAGATCATGCTGTGGAAGATGGTCAGGCGCTCACACTGGCTTCAAGGTTCTCTCTCTCTCCCTCCCCTGGTTTCCTCTCTTCCTGTAGCTACCCATTTAAATAAAGACTGTTCAATAGTTGTCATTTTCACTAAAATTTGCTTCGCAGGCTAGTAACATGGTATTTTAACAGAGATTGGCCTATATTCTGAATTTCAGAGTGCTTTTAGGTGCTAAATTTAATCAAGGAAAATGTATTATGGTTATAACTTGAAACAAGTTTCTTTTTGTTAGATGAATCAAGTTTTGTTTCTTGTCTCTTATTTTTTGTTTTCTTTATCTAACACAATGTTTCTTTTATTGTTAAAAACCTGTTTACAACCCTTTAGACCAATGTTGGAGTCCATGAAAATTTGAACTTCAGTTTTGTTTCAATGCAACATATATTTCATGCACAAATTAATAAATATCTGTTCATGAATTATTGCTGTAACTCTATGTTATTTAACTGCATTGTCCTATCCGTGCATGTTTATTTGGACACAGCATAAAAGCTATTGGTCGTGAGAGACAGATGCTAAGCAAGCTGATGCAGAAAAGGTTTTCAGAAGAAGAGAGAATGAGACTCTTCCAGAAGTGGGGCATTGCACTGAATTCCAAGCGCAGGAGGTTGCAGCTGGCCAACCGCTTGTGGAGTAACACAAATGATATGAACCACGTAACGGATAGCGCTGCCATTGTTGCGAAGCTCGTGATGTTCGTAGAACAGGGGCATGCCCTCAAGGGAATGTTTGGGCTGAGTTTCACACCCCCGAAAGCAAGGCGTAGATCCTTTGGATGGAAAAATAGCATGGCATCTCTTATATAAACATGTTGCTCATACGTATACTACTTTGTAGAGCCCACATAGCATCATCAAAACTTGAAACAGTTTGCTTATAATTATGATAGGATTGTGTAAATCTTAGTTGGCAATCGGCATGCTCTGGTTAGAAAGCTATGTTGCATCCTTAATGAAATGTTAGTTTTGAATCTTATGTGTTGTCATTATTGTTTGCATCAAATGTGCAGACAAATACTATTGTTTATGCATGATGCAACAAAGACGACATGAGAATGCATAGGGTTCATCATATGGCCCGCGGCCCATGGGCCAAATTGGGTCGGCCTGATTTTTTGATGGGAAGGGTATAGTCAATGAATTTAAAATTTAGACACGGTGCATGGGTTGCCCATTTGAGTTCAGTATAATCCAACTCAGCCCAACCCGACTAGGTCCGCCCATAATATAAATACGATTCAATTAATTTTTAAATATTTATGTCATAGTTAATGGGTGAGATTCAATTTCTCCAAGTTTCAGGGAAGTTTTTATTTGAACCCAATTATTTTAGGGACATTTTAGAAAAAGCAAAAGGAGAGAGAAAAATTTTAAAAGAAGCAAAAATGGACAAAAATGCCCTTATTTATTTTTAGATTTCCTAAGGAATCCAATACATTTGCATGTCTTTGATTTGAAAGTTGAGCGGTTTTTTTGTCTTTTTTGAAAAAGTTTTGGCTTTTTCCAAAAGTGAAATTTTTTTTATGTCTAAAACCTAAAAAACCTATTATTTTAAGTAAAACTCAACCAATGTTTCTTTTATCCAAAAAAAAATACCGATTTTTCTTTGATAAAATTACAAGTTTGTTCATTATAAAATTTTGTTTTAAAATTTTCAGGTTCACATTCTGTCTCCCTCTTGCCCCTGGACATCACCATTCCTGAGCAGTGAGTGAGAGAGAGAGAGTATGAAGAGAAAAAATACTAGATTGATGAAAGAATATTTGTACAGAAAGAGCTTAGAAGGCAGAGAACGCCTTCTCTACGAGAACAAGCGCAAGATTAGAGAAGCTCTGCAAGGTTATCCTTTTTATCTTTGATTTTGTTTTAGGGTTAGTTGATATTATTCTTAACTTAACCATTTATTTAGCAGTTGTGAGGTTTTGTATTTTATACAAAAGACTTCGATTTTATTAGGAGGAAACCATTTATTAAATACAAATTTATAAATAAACCCAATCCTAGACATGTATTTATAAAAAAACCCAAGCACTATTTAAACATAGAAACACACCCAAAATCAACCCCAAAGTCAACTTTTTGGGTGTGTTTATAAATGGGTTTTGAGTGTGTGTAATGATGGGTTTTGGGTGTGTTTATAAAGTGTTTTTGGTGTTGGGTTTTTTTATAATTTCAACCTCCATTTTGGGTGTTTTAGTGAAACTCCCTTTATTAAATGAGACTTTCTATTTTGTTAAATTTACGATGTTGGACTCATGTATTATTCAACAACTCTTGTAACACCATTAGCAATATTGATATTATCTACAACTTAACCACTTGTTAAACTGTGTATTTTATACAAAAGACACTATTTATTATATGAGACTTTCTATTTTGTTAAGTTTCTGATGTCGACTCGTGTATTCTTCAACAAATTTGGGACACCTTTTGTTTTCTTGCAGAGGGAAAACCGATTCCCACTGAGCTTCGGAATGAAGAGGCTGAGCTTTGTCGAGAAATCGATCTCGAAGATGAGAACACTGCTGGTATATGAGTATACAGAAATTCTTCTTTCTCTTCTTTGGTTGTTTAGACCGCCAATGTATATTTCTTGATGGTTCTGTTGGTTTTTAAAGAAGGTAAAAGGAAAGTGTGAGTAGAATGAATGGTTGAAGTTTATTTGATTTTCACATTATAGATATGTGTCTTTTCGAAAACATTCGGGAAACATTTGCATGTAGTTATGATGAGCCTGTACAAGTGCACTTCGAAATTGGCTGTGTACATGATATCATGGGCGATTCTAATTCTTTATTCCTTTTTTCTTGACACCCGCAAATCCCCATGTTGCAGGCCCAGACACGAAACTCGAAACTGGGGTCCTGCTACTGAACCCTATGAAGATACAGGAAAATTCTATACAATCTTTAGGAGGCAGGAAACACTAGAATAAACCTAGAATATGAGGGGAACTTTTCCATAGCTCTGTCATTTCAACTTTTTCATTGACTCTCAAATTCTATGTTTTTGAGTCCTCAAGCAAAGCATCTATACCACTATTCCAAATAGTCGTATGGCTGGAATGGAGGAGGTGAATCATTCCCGGAGGTACATGAGTTTATCTTTAAAATTCAAAGGAGATGGCGACGCCACCTGAGGCATCGTCATAATTTTTTAATCAAATCATTAATACTAAACATAACATCAATCCAAAATCCATGATTCAAAGGTAACCTTCATTAACGAAACTTCAAATATCCATTGCAAAGTCCCCATTTTTCTCTTGTCATATTTTTTGGGTAATATAACTAAGTCCCAGCTTAACTAAGTCATACAATTAACTGGACATGTAGGTGAAGTTCAAACTACAGTCTATGCAAAACAAAAACAATTTCAAACTTGCAGTTTACAAATTCCAAAAAGGATGCAGTGGCTTCAGGCCTCCAACTTCACCTTCACGAAACATAAGATTAAGAAAATTAGTAAAGCATAAATCCAAAGAAAATTTCATTACCTTCCACAAGAAAAGTCATAATCAACAACTAATCAATGGGAAGGTAACAACTACCTGCTTCATACACTCTTCTAGCTTGCTATTCTTCATTACCTTCCACTTCTTTCATTGCCCTTCTCTTCTTCATTACTGTCGTCTGGTGCATTTACCCTGTAGATACAAAGTCAAACAATGAGATAAAATTACGTCAACATAAGATTCTACAAATATAATACGTCTTTCAAGTCACTCTTCTTCATTACCCTCTTCTGCTTTTACTATCACTCTCTTCTTCATTACCGCCATCTGGTGCAGTGACCCTGTTAATAGATACACAGTCAAACAATGAGATAAAATTAGCATCAACATAAGATTCTACAGATAAACTAATATATATGACTGACTTTCAAGTTACTTTTCTTCATTACCCTTCTCTTCTTTTATCACCCTTCTCTTCTTCATTGCCCTCATCTGGTGCAACTACCCTGTCAATGAGTATATCCAAATAATGAGAGTCACATAGCATTAAGTGTCATGCAATTTAGAACCTATACTATCCAAACTTATAAAAGCTCGGAAGCTTACGACATTGGTTGAATGACTCATTATTCAAAGTTTTGATGCTCAGTTCAGCAATAGGAGCCAACATTTAACAAAGAATTTTGTTTCCTGTCATCCAAATAACGGAAACCACAGCTAGCTGCCACGCACCAAACAGCCCCGAAGACCTTTAGTCTTCTTTCATCCTCCAAAACGGCTTAATATTTTCACAACGCAAAGAAAAACTGGTCCTTGGAATTACCCAACTCACATTAGCCAGTCTGAACAACTTGAGGCACAAACTTAAAAGTGCTATTTGGGCAGACAAAGCAAAAAAGAAAAGTTATGCATTTAGTTTGAAACTTCTTATCTCTAAAGAGAAAGTTGTGCTTGTTCAGCTTTTGTTTAAGTTTTAAATTTAGCCATAGACAAACTAACCACACTTAGTCTACTGTCAGTCGTCTCAAGCAGAGTATACGTGTCGATGTGATTGAAAAGAGATAATTAATAGCATGCTGACTTCTCCATATATATATATACTGGGTTGTGATCGGAAAGATGGCACGACACAACAAAAAACACATGCAGCTAGATTGATAAACATAACAACTAATTAGCATATGCATATTAAGGGACGTTACTTACAATCCTGCTGTGCAATTCATCACCATGTAAGTGGTTTTATCTAGATTGCATATTCCACTTGAAAGCAATTCAGCCTTTAATATATCACCACCATTAGGGGTAAGTATCTTGAACTTGCACCAATGAATTTGACAAGACTTTACATCGTTGTCGTAGATGATCATGCGATCCCATACCAAACCCAACTTGTGGTGGCCATTCTCGACTCCAACTTTAACCAACGACAGTGGAACCCACCATGGCTTGAACAGGTCTACAGGCTCATCCGTAGGGAAGAGTACATCTCCACTGTCATATGGACCCTCACTGGGAAGGACTGTCTCAAGGCCAAGGTCATGGTCAAAATTTTCAAGGCCTACCTCATTTTTCAGGCCCTCAAGTGGGCTGGACAACCATGTACGAGCACGAATATCAAACGCATATACCCCTGGTCGAGCATTAAAACCAGGGGATTCTCTATCCGATGATGGGTTTTGCGTTCCAAGGGAGAACAAAAGCGAGTCGTCAAAAAGTATCACCCCAGGGGACCATACACCCCAAAATCTGTCGCAAATGACTTCCCAGCGGTTGGATCTCAAATCTATGGAGTACATGGTGTTATAATATAACATGGGGTTATAAACCAAAATATTACTCATAGTAACACCAAGCATATGTACTTCTCCTGTCAGGCCTTCCTTTTTCGGCAACTTGGTGGAGTCGCCACTAGGATGATTCACACGGTAGAGGTTATCTCCCGAAGTAAAGATCCAGCCATCCTCTCGAGCAATAGCCCCGCCTTGTCTGTCGCTATTAACTCCTCCCCCAATATGCCAGATCGGCGTCGGAGTAGCATCCAAGTCAATGTACCTCAACCCGACCCTACCGATTTTATTTGTGTCCCCAATGATACTGCCAATGAGGTACAAGCGGCGGTTCACGGCAACAAGTCTGCTGAAGTCAATCCAGTCCAACCCTTCGCCCCCAAAACTAGGCAGATTGAGTTGTCGGACTCTGTCTCTTTCGCTCGCACGCAGCACTACAATGTTCCTCCCTTCGTTGTTGTTATCATTTTCTGCCGTCGCTGCCGTGGATTTCCTTTCAATAACGTACCAAAAAATCGTTTCATCTGCCCTAACCATCAGGTATATTGGGCTTTCAGTTTCGGTTGGCATCACCATTGTTCTCGCTAAAAAAACTACCAAGAAACATCAACCAAGAAAAAGAAATTAGTCTTCTTGAATTACAAGAACATAACAGAGAAATGCAGGAAATTCATTTGCTTGCTTGCTTCATGTTTTGCTCAACCCACGGCCATTTTTATGCCATTTTCACAAAAACAAAATAAAAAAGCCATTAACATGCAGAACAAGCAAGGCAATAGAAAATAGATAAATATGGCAACCACCAAAATGGGCTTGCATAATCTCCTCTGTCCAACATAAAGGAAAAGCAAAACCAAACAGAGCAAGAAAAAGAATTAACAAAATAAATGCAATCTCTCAAAGAAAAGATTGCAAAAGAAAAGGGTACCTCAGAATTCCTTCTCCAAAAGTTAAAGAAAAACTCAGATCCTGAAGACCAAGAAAATACATAAGCGACCAAGAAAATGCATAATCAAAGAAAAAAACGGCAATAATCTTGAACATAGTGACTAAAATAACAAAAGGTTCCAACTTTTCAAAGGATTAGCAAGATTTACAAGTTTCTTACCAAAAACATAGTGAAACAATGAACTGAACAAGCCAAAAGGTAGAAATGCAGTGGTCTTCCAAAACCCAGAAGACCAAAAACAAAATTTCGGGGGTGAGGTATCACAGGTAAGGAAGGTTACCTTATGGTGACAGAAGAAGACTCTCTTCAACGAGCAGGAAGAGATTTCCAGCCCAAGACGGAGGAGACGAGGAGACGAGCGCTGGCGTGGTTTTTTCGTCAAGTCTCTCTGTTTTCTTGGTTGTGAATTCTCAGCTCACGTTTGGCAAAAAGAATAAAAGTTCTCAGCTCACGTATGATTGTGTCAAACGCTGGTCGTAAATGGGTCAAATTTTGTTTTATATTCTCCAAGTTAATTTTGGTACCTCTCCGTACGGTACCTTGTCCTAACATGCTTAATTAAACAATTAATTAAGGGTTTAGGGTTTAATTAAACAATTAAACAATTGTTTTTCGGTCAACATTAAACAATTGCTTAATAATTGGTTTTCCTTTTTATTTTTTTGGCTTATCCTCAAATAAAATGGCATCACATACATATGGCTCTTCACGTTATTAGGGGAAGGTTTTGTCCATATATGTCGTGCTAATATTGGGATGACTCATTGACCATTTTTCCCTTTATATTCTTTTTTCTGTTTAATCTAATAAACTTGTATTGGTTTTTTATTTTTTATTTTTATCAAAAGAAGATTATGTTGATAGTTTGTGAGTCTCTAGCCCCTCTCTCTCTCTCTCTCCCTCTCTCTCTGTGAGTCTCAGAGGAAAACTCCATAGAAGGAGGGAGGAAGAAGCGTCACTACCTCTTCTCTCCCTCCTCTCTTCTTGTGTTTTCTTTTTAGGTTAGTGAAAAGTCCACTCGGGAGTTTTGATTAAGAAGCCTCTTATGGGGAAAAAAAATCCTCTTGCTGCTCTTTATTAATTTGTATATTTAAGATTAGTTTAATAGTCTTTCTCTTCACGTTATTAGGGGAAGGTCCATATTATATGTCGTACTGTTGTTATAACTCCTTTACCAATTTTTCCTTTATATTCTTTTTTCTGTTTAATCTAATAAACTTGTATCGGTTTTTTATTTTTTATTTTTATCAAAAGAAGATTACATTGATAGTCTATGAATCTTTTGCCGCGCTCTCTCTCTCTTTCTGAGTCTGAAAGAAAAACTCAATAGAAAGAGGGAGGAAGAAGCGTTACTAGCCCTTCTCCCCCTCCTCTCTTCTTGTTTTTTCCTTTTGGATTAGTGAATAAGTCAACTCGGGCGTTTTGATTAAGAAGCCTCTTGTGGTGATTTCTTTTGAGCCCTACTTAGATTGAAGTTCCCCATCACTCCTTTTAGGCTATGTTCTCAATCAAATCATTCTTTCAAAACCCACACTCTAACAATGCTCATGTTCTCTAAATTTGTTTCTACATCGTCTTTGACGAAATCACCCAATTGTTCTTTCACAGGGTTGTTTATTTCGTTAATTTGTTCACTCTAATGCACAGGTAGATCATTGGAAATTATATTTTCCCCATATCTATTATGGATGCAATGGTGGGTGTGGTCACGACGACGCTTCATCATGTGGTGGTGGTAGAGTTCATTTAGGCTCATGGATTGCTTTAGGGTCATGTTGGGTTTGTGGGCTTTTTTTGGGCTTATGGTTAATTGTGGTGATGTGGGCTAGTAATTTTAGTGAGACTTGTCCAATATAGTTTTGTTTTTAACATGTTAGTTCGTTGCCCTCTTGGGATTTGTACTTTAGATGTCATGTTGATGTTTGTACTGTTGAAATCAATCTCGAAGATGAGAACACTGCTGATACATGAGTATATAGAAATTCTTTTTTCTCTTCTTTGGTTGTTTAGACCGCCAATGTTTTTTTCTTGATGGTTCTGCTGGTTCTTAAAGAAGGAAAAAGGAAAACTGTGAGAAGAATGAATGGTTAAAGTTTATTTGATTTTCACATTATAGGTATAGGGAAGTTGAAATTAAGAAATGAGGCTTAACAGGCTAGGTCTTGTAGAAGACATTCAGTTAAAATTTGCATGTAGTGATGATGAGCCTGTACAAGTGCACTTAGAAATTGGCTCTGTGTACATGATGTCTATAATTTAAAACAAATACTCGAAAAACTCTTGATACCCAACTGTCCTGTAATTTGTAGTTTTACATTTTATCATGTGGTCAATTCTTCCCTGTTTTCATTTCCGAATCCTAGTCCCAAGGACACATATCGACGATGAGTATGCTAAAGCAGCAGAAAGAGATCCCAAGATTTTGATAACTACTTCCCGGAATCCAAGTGCCCCGCTAGTACAATTTGCAAAGGTTGGCCTAGCCTCTTTCATTTTCTCTTGTTCATCTAGTTGCACTTTTGGTGTTCAATTTGTTGGTTCGTATTATTTGCTGCAAATTTGGTTTTGATTAGTGATATTGTGGTTCACGTAACACTTGTTGTAGGAACTGAAACTTGTTTTTCCTAATGCACAACAAATGAACCGTGGTGGCTAGGTTGGTGAACTTTTTTGCCCAAACTTGTTCGGCTTATTTTTCTCTTCTTCCCTATTTGTTTTTACATAAATCATCGGTTTCTTGATGTGCATTTTCCAAGTTTTGCTTTTGTTTCTTTTTCATGTATATCAGATATATGCCCAGTGTGTGATAACAAAATTTTATACTTGGAAAAATCGTACACCTCATGGGGTTTAGTCTGAAAATTAGGACTTGGGTACGTTGGACGTTTTGGTGCTAGGAGTGTTTGTGAGATTGGGCGGATGTTCGGCTCCCCAACCCTGATCTGTTGAATCTTTTATATGAATTCAACAGTGAATTATTTCACAGTTCTATTTTTTATATGGACATTTAGTCTTTTGAAAATAATTTGTTCACCATTTTAAATATGTTGTAGGGAACTGACTAGCTCTTAGTCTACTGGTGTTTCTCTTCCTAATGTTGGAAGAGATCCCAAGTTTGCATGCCCCCTCCCTGATTTATAAAAAAAGAAGTTAATTTTCGAGACAACACGACACCGGTAATAGAAATTAAGCATACTAGGAAGTTAATCAATTAGGATGAATTATTATTTGCTTAACATGAACTCATAACCTGCTAACAAAAAAATCCATGTAGCTTAGGATTTTTTTTTAATTTTATTGATTTTTAGCACCAAGAAAAAATCGATTTTTAGGAAGAGTCTATTGGTTATATGCTCAGTACCGAAATAAGATAATCAAAAAGTTGTGAAAAAATCAACCTAATCGTTGCACTAGTAGTAAAGTTGATGCAGGGCAGCGGCTATAAGCGGCCGTCCAGCGACCCAAACGTACCCGAAATACAGAGAATAGAAGGATAAAGCTGTAGAATTGAAGCTGGAATGAAGATAATTGAGTTGTAGGGCTAAATTCCCAAAGAAAACTCTTCAGACTAAAGTCTGAAATTGTATTGATGAAAAATTGAAACAAAAGTCTCTTAATAGCCTATTTATACTAGAATACATTAGCCTAGAATTCCTATTCCTAGTTTACTAAGAAAACCCAATTGATAAAGGAAAGTAGAAACAAAACAAGAAACTTAAACCAAATCCTAATGAAGAGAGGAAAACATTTAATTTAATAATTTAAAATATCTAAAGCTTAGTCCTTTTTGACTAGGATTGATGCTCCTGCATCAACTCCACTGGGTTGGAAAGAACTCGACTCTGGCGAGAAAGCTTTAACCACTTCAGCATATATCTCTGGATCAATCCTCTTTAATTCTTCTTCAGGAACGTGCTCTCAGTAGCATTCTTACCCAACCATTTCACTAAGAACCGCCTGTACTGGTTACCCCTCCTCGACTTTACCTCTTTGACATCCAACACATCTTCAACAATCTCAGGTTGAGCCTTTGGAAGTTGTTGGACTTGTGCCTCTGTTGAAACTGGTTCTTCATCAAATCCTTCAAATAAATACAAGTCAGACACATTGAAAATTGGGCTAATTTGGAGATCAGGTGGCAGCTCTAACATGTAAGCGTTTGAACTAATTTTCTTCAACACCTTGCATGGCCCAAACTTTTTAGACTTCAATTTATGGTATGTGCCTTTCGGAAATCTGTCTCGTCTCAAATGCACCAAAACCATATCACCTTCTTCAAAATCTTTGATTCTCCAATGTTGATTTGCAGCGGCTGCATACGACTCATTACTAGCCTTTATAGCTGCCTTTACTTCTTCATGCACTCTTTTCACGTGATCCGCAAAACCCCCTCCTTCATCACTCACCCTCATCTCTTGTGGAAGTGGAACTAGGTCAAGAACATGTTGAGGTCTAAGTCCATAAACAGCTTCAAATGGCGTCTTCTTTGTTGATTGATTCACATAATTGTTGTATGCAAATTCAGCTTGTGGAATAATCAAATCCCATGTCTTGACATTGCTTTCAACAAGGCACCTTAGCATATTACCCAGACTTCTATTTACTACTTCAGTTTGACCATCTGTTTGCGGATGACAAGTGCTAGAATACTTTAGATCAGTTCCAAACTTCCTCCAAATAGTCCTCCAGAAATGCCCAGTAAACTTAACATCCCTATCCGAAATAATAGATGTTGGCACACCATGTAGTCTCACCACTTCTTTGAAGAATAAATAAGCTATATGTGTGGCATCTGCTGTTTTAGCACATGGAATGAAATGTGCCATCTTGGAGAAGCGATCTACCAAGACAAAAAGACTGTCATATCCTCTTGCTGTTTTTGGAAGTCCTAACACAAAGTCCATACTAATATGGACCCAAGGGGCTTCCACAACTGGTAAGGGTGTGTATAAACCTGTATTTTGTGAACTTCCTTTGCTAAACTGAAAAATTCGACACTTACGGACCAGTCTATCAACATCCTTGTACATTTCAGGCCAATAATAACGATCAGTCACCATAGCCAATGTTTTATCCCTTCCGAAATGTCCTCCTAATCCATTACCATGAAGCTCCCTAATGATTTGTTCATGTAATGATCCCTCGGGAATACACAACAAATTTCCTTTGAAAAAATACCCATCATGCATTCGAAATGGTAACATCTTCCAACTTGTTGGACCTTGGAGTTCAGAAACTATAGAGCTGAAATATGGATCCGTAGCATATTGTTCTTTTAACTCCTCAAAGCCAATAACTTGAGTACTCATCGTTGTTAATAATAGATTCCTTCGGCTCAAAGCATCCGCAACTTTGTTAGATTCACTAGTCTTGTAGTTGAGAGAAAAATTGAATTCTTGAAGATATGAACTCCATTTGACATGCCGAGCATTCAACTTCTTTTGAGAGTTCAAGTACCTTAAAGCTTGATGATTAGAATAAACCACGAATTCTTTATAAGTGAGGTAGTGCTCCCAATGTTGAATTGCCTGAACCAAAGCATAAAATTCTAAGTCATAGGTAGAATAGCGACATTTAGCACCTGACAACTTCTCACTAAATAACTCCACGGGTCTGCCTTCTTGACTCAAACCAGCCCCAATTCCAACATGGGATGCATCGCATTCAATAGTGAATAACTTCTCAAAATCTGGTAAAGTAAATACTGGAGCTTCGGTCATCAATACCTTTGTTTGTTCAAAAGCTCTTTGTGCTGATTTTGACCATTCAATGCTACACAGATTGTGGCACTGGCCACTCCATAATAGCTCTTATTTTCTCAGGGTCTGCTTGCAAGCCATTAGTTGAAACAACAAAGCCTAGGAATACAACTTTGTCGCTCAAGAAGGAACACTTTTTAAGATTTATATAAAGTTATTCCTTACGAAGGGCCTCCAGAACTTGCCGCAAATGGATTGTGCTCTTCAGAAGTTTGACTATATTAATGTCATCAAAATAAACCACCATAAATAAGCCCAAAAAAGGTTTTAATACCTCGGTCATGATTCGCATAAATGTGCTTGGAGCATTGGAGAGTCCAAATGGCATCACTAACCACTCGTAAAGGCCATTAGGAGTTTTGAAAGTTGTTTTCCATTCGTCACCACTCCTCATGCGAATTTGATGGTACCCACTTCTCAAATCAATTTTGAAAAACATCTTAGATCCTGCCAGCATGTCAAGCATATCTTCCAGTCGAGGGATAGAGAACCCGTATTTCACCGTAATCTTGTTAATGGCACGACTGTCCACACACATCCTCCACGTTTGATCTTTCTTTGGTGTTAACAATGTTGGAACCGCGCATGGACTTTTGCTCTCACACACTAACCCTTTAGCAATTAAATCTTCTACTTGCCTCTGAATTTCAGCTGGTTGGGTGGGTGGCATTCGATATGCAGGAAGGTTAGGTAATGCTGCTCCAGGCACCAAATCAATAGCATGTTGAATACTCCTCATTGGTGGTAAACCTTGTGGTAATTCATCACCAACTAACTCTTGGAATTCCATCAATATGTGCTGAATTTCTTTCGTAAATTTGGAAACTCATTAAATTTTAGCAGTTGATCAGCTCCTATCTCTTTAGCAACAAGTGCATTACATAATTCTCATTTCTTTGCTCTCTTGTTCATAATTATGGCCTATTAAAAATGTAACACCCCGACCCCAAATTTATCCCACGTTTAATTAATTTAAGTGGAATTGAGAAATTACCCGTGGGATAAGGGTATTTTGGTCATTTTCTTACCCGGAAGGAATTTGGGAATTCCGGTTGTACCGTTGCGTAGAGCACGGTGAGATGAGTTCGTAGACACGTAGTGGGCTCGAATCGGAGTTGTAACGAGAGAGATATGATCAGAAGAAGCTCAGTGGCATAATCGTAAATATTTGGAAAATGGATTTTTGGTTAAAA
>NC_024131.1:10570958-10597573 GCF_000346735.1 Prunus mume | reverse complement strand
AGGGCTGGTGAGAATGTAGCCAGGCCCAGTGTGAGGTCGCACGCGTCTTTGGATTAGCCGGCGTGTTGACAGGCCCCGTACGTGGCCGGGTACGTCCCGACGTATGAGTGGGTGATATGATGGTATAAGGGCTGGTGAGAATGTAGCCAGGCCCAGTGTGAGGTCGCACGCGTCTTTGGATTAGCCGGCGTGTTGACAGACCCCATACGAGGCCGGGTGCGTCCCGTCGTATGAGGGGAGTTATGGTTGTGTGAGGGCTGGTGAGAATGTAGCCAGGCCCAGTGGTGAGGTCGCACGCGTCTTTGGATTAGCCGGCGTGTTGACAGGCCCCATACGAGGCCGGGTACGTCCCGTCGTATGAGGGGTGACATTGTGATTGTGTTTGGTGTGTTGTGTTGGATAAATATTAGAATGTATGTATTTGTGTGGTGGTAATGGTTTATTTGATATTAGGAGCCAGGATAGATACGAAAGAGCTACGTGTGGCTTGATCCCTTAGTAGGGTACGTAGGCAGCCTGAAGTTACTAGGTGCAGCCACATATTAGACCCCACTTAGGTGGTCTTATTGGGATTGGTTTGGACCTCGTTGTTGGTCCCAAAACTTGGTTGAATTGAGGCTTGTCCTGGGGACTAAGTGAGTGAAGGTGCGCGTGAGTAGATTTTGAAATTGTTATATGCATGTTTAATGCATTAAGTTTATTAAAAGCTTTGTGGGCAGTTCCACTAGAAGCATTTGAAGGCCGGAGGCCATTTATGTAAATTGCATGAGATTTTATTGTGCATGCTGCCGGTTGGGTTATAAATGTGTTTTATGCAGGTGGAAATTTTGGGGAAATGTTCAATTTATAGGGGAGACTCTGCCGAAATTTCGGCAGGAAGTCTCGTGCCCCTAATCCTCTCTGGTAAACGAGGACATAGATTTAAGGAGTGAACCCGGCATGGGGGTGATGCCGGGGTCTCCGCAGGGTTCGTCTCGGGTTCTGGGAAATTCGGGACGGGTCCTGTCAAAAAACCCACTAACTTTGGTTACCTTAGGAGTGTTCTTCACTTCTTTGAGTGGTTGCAAGCTCAACTTCTTCCCATCTTGATGAAATACATAGGTGTTGGCCTTAGTGTAGTGAATCATGTCTTTGTCAAACAACCAAGGTCTTCCTAATAAGATATGACATGCATCCAAGGGAACAACGTCGCACCACACTTCATCATCAATGGTATTACCAATAGTGAATTTAACCAAACACCTTGAAGTAACTGATACCTTGTTCCCCTTTTGAAACCATGCAACCTTGGATTAGGATGCTTCTCGATAGGTAACTTAAGTTTTTCCACTGCCTCCTTTGAGATGATGTTCTCACTACTTCCTCCATCAAGGATCACATTACACACCTTTTCCTCACAGAAGACTCGCGTTCGGAATATATTATGACACCGTCAATCTTCTTCCTCAACTTCGGGAGTTGCCATCACTCGTCTGACCACCAAAGATTCTCCTTCAACTGGTAATAGATTAATAACTTCCTCTTCATTACCAAAATCGTCATAGGTTGGTTCAGGAAAATCAGTTACCTCATCTTCGTACTCTGCCAAATTCACCCTTTTTTGTGGACAACCGTAAGAGGTGTGCCCCTTCTCATCACATGTGTAACAACGCACTTGTGACGTATTGTCACCCCTAAGATTGCTTGGAACAGCAGTGTTCTGAGACCCAAATTTGGCAATTTCCTTCCATTTTTCATTCCTATCAACGCCCACCATGTTCCTACCACCAGTTCGGGCTCTTTGTTCGCTTCAAACCCCGTGAACAGCTGTTGTATTTCTCTGCCAATAATTATCTGTGCGTCCAGAAACAAATCTCCTTCCTCCACGTCGCAATTGTCGACGCTCGGCCATTAAGCATATTGTCGAGCATCTTCAAGGTTGAACAAGCGAACCACACCCAGCTCATCTCGAATGGTTTTATTTAAACTAGAAAGGTAACAAGATGTCATATGTTCATTAGTCTCATTCAAACCAACGCGAAGCGAAAGATTATCAAACTCAGAAGTATATTCTTCGACAGACATGTCGAGTTGTTTTAAGTTATGAAACCGTTCATATAATTCCATAATGTAATCAGCTGATAGAAACTCCTTGCGTAACTTGGCTTTCATAAGATCCTATGTGTTGATCTTCTGCTTTCCTTGTCGAACATGCTGCTTTTCAACTCTCTTCCACCATTGAAGCGCGATACTCTTCAATTTAAGCTTTAAAAACAACACTCTGTGAACATCTGTCATAGGCTTCCATTCGAAATAATTCTCTAGGCTTGCTTCCCAATCCAAATAATCTTCGGCATGCATCTTTCCATAGAAATCAGCAACTTCAATTTTAATTCCTCCACCATTCAAATCCAACATACGAACCAACCACTTTTCCAATCCACCTCTATCACCATCATCATGGTTTCCAGCGTTATGAAAAGGGTTGTCGACGTCCGTTTCGTCTTCACATTCATCCTCACCACCACCTTCCGGTATGTGTAAGGGTCCGCGGTTGCGTTCCGGAATCTCCATATAGGCATTCGCGCGTTCCTGTCGTTGGAGGGTTTGCACCGCTCTTGATAAGTCTTCCATCATACGCCGCATCTCAGCCATCTCTGTGTGTTGGGCTTGGTTCCCTCATCCATGACCTCTAGCACGTCCAACCATGGTGTGGAGCAAGGATTAACCTGGCTCTAATACCAATTTGATGCAGGGCAGCGGCTATAAGCGGCTGTCCAGCGTCCCAAACGTACCTGAAATACAGAGAATAGAAGGATAAAGCTGTAGAATTGAAGCTGGAACGAAAATAATTGAGTTCTAGGGCTAAATTCCCAAAGAAAACTCTTTAGACTAAAGTCTGAAATTGTATTGATGTAAAACTGAATACAAAAGTCTCTTAATAGCCTATTTATACTAGAATACATTAGCCTAGAATTCCTATTCCTAGTTTACTAAGAAAACCCAATTGATAAAGGAAAGTAGAAACAAAACAAGAAACTTAAACCAAATCCTAATGAAGAGAGGAAAACATTTGATTTAATAATTTAAAATTGGGAGTTTCACTAAAATACCCAAAATAGGGGTTGAAATTATAAAAAAATCCAAGCATTATTTAAATATATAAACACACCCAAAACCCATCATTACACACACTCAAAACCCATTTATAAACACACCCAAAAAGTTGACTTTAGGGTTGATTTTGGGTGTGTTTCTATGTTTAAATAGTGCTTGAGTTTTTTTATAAATACATGTTTAGGATTGGGTTTATTTATAAATTTGTATTTAAAATATCCAAAGCTTAGTCCTTTTTGACTAGGATTGATGCTCCTACATCAAAAGCCGTTGTACGGGTTGTGTTTCTAAGTCCATAAAACAATCCTAGACCACAAAGCTCTGTCATTTCAACTTTTCCACAGGCACCAGAAAATAGAAAAGTTCCCAGAATTGCTTATTTGCAAATATTTTTTGTGCATGGTGCTGTTTCACTTCTGTTATGTGTCATGTGCTTAACCATGCACTACTCACATTAAGTCATTGGCACTAAGGCTGGCATTTTCTACCGAGATACCGCAAAACTGCAATTTCACCGCAACCAAACCATAATGTCGTGAAATACCGACCACATATGTGCCTTTAATTTTCAGTTCAGTTTGTTCAGTCTTTTACTGTTCACCATTTGTTTGGTGTTGCGATTATGTCTAGATTGACCCCTACATTTAAGAACACGGTGAATATCTTTTTTCCAGGCAAATGACCTCTTCAGTTTTTTCTGATGTTATTCTATTTATGTTAGATGTTAGAATTCTTTCTCGACAGCTTATCACATTTGAGGATATACCTGCCATGGTTCTGATCCTTTGGTCTATTTTCCATAGTAAACTATCTAATTGACTTTAAGTGTTTTTCTCCCAAACCCTGCAGGTTATTTATGAAATTATTGAAACTTGCCGTGCACATGATTTTACAGATGTTGTTTTGGTTCATGAAAATCGTGGCCTACCTGATGGTTTGTTTATAATCCACCTTCCTTTAGGTCCAACGGCTTTTTTTGAACTGCGCAATGTGGTAAGTAGTGTAATGATCCATGTTCATGTAAAATAAATATTTGATATTAAAACTGACGTTTGAAAGTGAAAGAAGAATGATGGTCTTTTTTCAATATAAAAGCATCAGCTTCCCAGAGCAAAGAAACATAATAGGAAGAGCTGATAATGACAATTGAAATATGCCAATCATGATGAACATTGAAAATTAAACCCATTTAATTAATTAGATTTATGATCTTGATAATTTTTTGACCTTGTTGCTTTCTGACCGTATGCTTGAACTTAATAGTTTGGGAATTTTGCTAAAAATATTCTACTTAATAGGTTACAAGACATGACATCAAGGACAAGAAAGCTATGGGAACCATGCCGCAGGTTTATCCACATGTGATTCTTGACAATTTCACGACTAAGGTACCATCGTCTTGATTGCTCACATAACCCAATATATTTGAGAAGAAAGATAAGACCCCATGGATTAATAGCATTGGTCACAGATTATAATTGTTGTGCTATTATGACCAGTACAGTTTTCATGAATTTACTACTGACCATGAAATTTCGAGGACTCTCACCCCTTGAAGCACCATTTTGTGTTCTGCTGGTTTGTTTTGGTGCTTGTTTGTATTAATAAACTATCCTGATGGCTCATTATTCATCTCTATCACTCCTATTTTTTTAGTTGGCCTTCTTAGTTACCACCCTATCAACATTATATTATATTATCTTTTTTCTTCTTTATGTGTTGATAGTTGGGTGAGAGAACAGCAAATATTTTGAAGCATCTCTTTCCAGTGCCAAAGCACATAATCACTTTCGCCAATCAGTCAGACTATATTTCATTCAGGTTTGTTGTCTCATTTGTGCTTTTCTTTTCCCGCTGTGTGGTTTAGTAAGTGAGTTTTCTTATTTGCGATTCTGTTCTTCGTTAAATGTGTAAGTTTTGCTTTGCTTTTCCGTTGACAAACTGAGAACCTACAGGCATCATACTTATGGGAAGCATGGAGGTCCTAAATCCATCGTTATGGAGGAGATTGGTCCTCGGTTTGAAATGAGGCTTTTCAAGGTTAGTGCTTTGCCTATATGGTCAAGGATTTGTGCTTCTTGCATTGATATGACGCTCTCTTATTTTCAGTTTAATTTACTGTTTTGTATATATTTTTCTATTTTTAGTCTTTTTGCCTTCATGTCTGTTCACCTTTTGTATTGTTTCAAACTGCACCCAAAAGTACTTCAATATGTCTGGTTATGAGGTTACAGGCATTCGCTGTGGTAGGTTTGCCCATTGAAGTGTCCTGCCTTGAACATTTTAGCCTTTCTTCCCTATGGCCCAACCCTTTCTCCTGAAATGGTTGGGAAAGGGTGGGTACTATTCTCCAAGACCAAGAATAGTTTAAAACATAGCCTTAAACTGGAAAATATTGGTGTACCTTCCCATAAATGGCCATCATGGACAGATGAATGGAGTGTGATTCTTTTTCTTCAATGAAAATGGTTATACATAACTCGAGTAGACTGTAATATTTCATGTATTTTACTTTGTTGGCTAGTGCGCGCGCGCGCGCACACATACACATATCATGTCACTATAATTTTGGAGGAAAATAGGGAGGGATAATAGAAAATACATGGCGTTCGCATAAGAGAATTCTGTATATATAATATATATAAGTTATTATCGTGCAGATGCCATTGTAAACAAAGAGGGGTAGCAGATGATACATGGTATCCGCATGATAATAACTTCCAAACATCCGCATAGGAGAATACATATTGAAATTTTAATCGTCTCCATGAGCAGTTACTAATCACACATAAGGTTTAAATTGGCCATAATGGTTACAGTTGAACCTCGAGATTTCTATGACTCTAGTACATTTTTTATTTAATATTTCATTGTATTGTTTTGCTTACGCTTTTTCTCTATCTGGTGTTGCAGATAAAGTTGGGAACACTGGATCAGACTGAAGCCCAGGATGAATGGGTCTTCAAGCCATACATGAACATAGCCAAGAAACAGAAGTTTATAGTTATTTGATGCGGTGTGAATCTTGATCGCTAGCCGTTACGTGCGGTAGACAGATTAAGATTGAGGAAAGCGATCGGCGGAAGAAACGGCCCAAGAAAAAGGGAAGCATGCAGCAAGGAAAAGGGATACAAAATCTGTCGCACCCGAAATCATGTCCAGTTGCCTCAAATTTTCTGCGTTTGTTTAACTATTTTATGCACTGTATCAAACTCTGTCTGTCTATGCTTAATGAAGATTGTGAGAGTTTTCTGCTCTTTTCTTATCTTCTTCACCCGCTTCGCACTTCATCAGTAGAAAAGTACCCTGCTGCATTTCTTGTGTAGCTTTATGGAAACATGAATGGAAGACTGATAACAGTGCGTTTGGATGAGGAAATTTGAAAGTACAAATGAATTCATAAATAATGGAATTTAAAATGACGGAAATGAATATTTTAGAATTTGTAAATTTTCTTGTTTCGGTAATGAATTTAAATACGAAATTTAGCTTTTACATGTCTCTTGAAATTTTGGAAATGACGACTTTTTAGATGGAATTCAAAGTTGGGATGACTTTCAAATTCCATGTTTTTTCCCACGTGAAATTTCTAAATTTTTATGTTTTTTTTAATCCAAACATTGGAATTGGTTCATGTCTCAATTTAGAAATTTTGACTTTTGTCAAAATACCGAGTTTATTTCTCTCATCCAAACACACTGCTACGGAAACGGTAGTGTGGATGTGTTAAAGTTCAGATGTTCAGGTCCTCGATTGAGTGTAAAAGGCTGTTGTGAAATTTGTTTAACAAATACTCATCTAAAATTTGAATATTATGAGTTGGACAAATAAGAGTCAGGGACTACATTTGAAATCACTGTTTTGGTTGAGCAAGATACTAGATGTAAATAAGTAACCCTCCCTGTCTTGAACTTTTGGTTCTAATTCCTCATTTTCTTTTCTGAATGGAAATAGAAACTCTGTGCACAAATAACCCAAATCACAAAACAGCTACCACCAAACATCCCCAAATAACTGCAGTAGTTTTTCTATCAAAAACCAACCTTGATGCTGTCACAAAACAAAAAATTACCCACAGCAAAGTTGCTCCCCGGAAAGAATTTACCCAACTCACTTTAGCCTCCCCAAAGGGAGAGAATGAGTTTCAAGTTTAAATTGATGCTTCTTGAAGGAAAATGTTGAAAATAATGCACATTTGTGCTTAAGATTTCAAGAAGAATCTAGAGAATTCAAGCGCTCACCATAAAGAAGTTGCATGGCGACAAAGCAAAATGAATATGGTGGAATATTCTAGAAAAAAGTGATAAGTGAATGGCTAGAGTATGGCGGTGGAAGAAATCTCTAGAGCATACAAACATGTGGTTGGAGTTAATAGACTAAGTCGGTGGAGAATGTCTATGTCGGCTACTCTCATCTATAAAAGGACTTGTAGCCTTATCAGGCGAAGTGGAGTGAGCCAATCAACTCCCAATTTATGTTGAGGAGCCAATAAGCTCACCAATCTAAGTGAAGGGCTAAATAGCCTAAACTAATTTAAGTGTAGGGCCAAATAGCCCAAATAAATCTAAGCAAGTATAGTGGCTAATAAGCCAATATGCTAAGTGTATATGGCCAATTAGCCTACACTAAGCCATGTACTATTCTCCTCCAAATCTAATAAAATCACTTTGTTTCCCCTATAATCTAACAGAAAAACTTATCCCTGTTCCGTATATTTATTTTTTTGCTAAAACTGGCATTGACGTTTGAATTTAACTTAGTCAGACAAGAAGCAAACACAGTTCTCCTTTGAGTCCTCAATCAAAGCATCTATACCACTATTCCAAATAGTCGTATGGCTGGAACGGAGGAGGTGAATCATTCCCGGAGGCACTTGAGTTTATCTTTAAAACTCAAAGGATATGGCGACGCCACCTGAGGCATCGCCATCATTTCTGAATCAAATCATTAACACTAAACATAACATTAATCCAAAATTCATGATTCAAAGATAACCTTCATTAACGAAGCTTCAAATATCCATAGCAAAGTCCCCATTTTTCTTTTGTCATATTTTTTGGGTAATATGACCAAGTCCCAGCTTAACATAAGATTCTACAAATATACTAATATGTATTTCAAGTCACTCTTCTTCATTACCGCCATCTGGTGCAGTGACCCTGTTAATAGATACACAGTCAAACAATGAGATAAAATTAGCATCAACATAAGATTATACAGATAAACTAATATATATGACTGACTTTCAAGTTACTTTTCTTCATTACCCTTCTCTTCTTCTTTTATCTGCACCCTTCTCTTCTTCATTGCCCTCATTTGGTGCAACTACCCTGTCAATGAGTATATCCAAATAATGAGAGTCACATAGCATTAAGTGTCATGCAATTTAGAACCTGTAATAAAAGCTCGGAAGCTTACGAGATTGGTTGAATGACTCATTATTCAAAGTTTTGATGCTCATCAGTTCAGCAATAGGAGCCAACATTTAACAAAGAATTTTGTTTTCTGTCATCCAAATAACCGAAACCACAGGGGCCAAGCACCAAACAGGCCCGAAGACCTTTAGTCTTCTTTCATACTCCAAAACGGCTTAATATTTTCACAATGCAAAGAAAAATTGGTCCTTGGAATTACCCAACTTACATTAGCCAGTCTAAACAACTTGAGACACAAACTTAAAAAGGCTATTGGGCAGACAAAGCAAAAAAGAAAAGTTATGCATTTAGTTTGAAACTTCTTATATCTAAAGAGAAAGTTGTGCTTGTTCAGCTTTTGTTTAAGTTTTAAATTTAGCCATAGACAAACTAACCAAACTTAGTCTACTGTCAGTCGTCTCAAGCAGAGTATACGTGTCGATGTGATTGCAATGAGATAATTAATAGCATGCTGACTTCTCCATATATATATATATACTGGGTTGTGATCGGAAAGATGGCACGACACAACAAAAAACACATGCAGCTAGATTGATAAACATAACAACTAATTAGCATATGCATATTAAGGGACGTTACTTACAATCCTGCTGTGCAATTCATCACCATGTAAGTGGTTTTATCTAGATTGCATATTCCACTTGAAAGCAATTCAGCCTTTAATATATCACCACCATTAGGGGTAAGTATCTTGAACTTGCACCAATGAATTTGACAAGACTTTACATCGTTGTCGTAGATGATCATGCGATCCCATACCAAACCCAACTTGTGGTGGCCATTCTCGACTCCAACTTTAACCAACGACAGTGGAACCCACCATGGCTTGAATGGGTCTACAGGCTCATCCGTAGGGCCACGGACAACTCCACGGTCATATGAACCCTCACTGGGAAGGACTGTCTCAAGGCCAAGGTCAGGGCCAAAATTTTCATGGCCTACCTCATTTTTCAGGCCCTCAAGTGGGCTGGACAACCATCTACGAGCACGAATATCAAATGCATAAACCCCTGGTCGATCCTTAAAACCGAGGGATGCTGTATCCGATGATGGGTTTTGCGTTCCAAGGGAGAATAAAAGCGAGTCGTCAAAAAGTATCACCCCAGGGGACCATACACCCCAAAATCTGTCGCAAATGACTTCCCAGCGGTTGGATCTCAAATCTATGGAGTACATGGTGTTATAACCTAACTCGTTGACATAAACCAAAATATTACTCATAGTAACACCAAGCATATGTACTTCATCTCTCAGGCCTTCCTTTTTCGGCAACTTGGTGGAGTCGCCACTAGGATGATTCACACGGTAGAGGTTATGTCCCGAAGTAAAGATCCAGCCATCCTCTCGAGCAATAGCCCCCTCTTGTCTGTCGCTATTAACTCCGCCCCCAATATTCCAGATCAGCGTCGGAGTAGCATCCAAGTCAATGTACCTCAACCCAACCCTACCGACTTTATTTGTGTCCCCAATGGTACTGCCAATGAGGTACAACCGGCGGTTCAGGGCAACAAGCCTGCTGAAGTCAATCCTGTTCAACCCTTCGCCCCAAAAACTCGGTAGATTGAGTTGTCGGACTCTGTCTCTTTCGCTCGCACGCAGCACTACAATGTTCCTCCCTTCGTTGTTGTTATCATTTTCTGCCGTCGCCGCCGTGGATTTCCTTTCAATGACGTACCAAAAAATCGTTTCATCTGCCCTAACCATCAGGTATATTGGGCTTTCAGTTTCGGTTGGCATCACCATTGTTCTCGCTAAAAAAACTACCAAGAAACATCAACCAAGAAAAAGAAATTAGTCTTCTTGAATTACAAGAACATAACAGAGAAATGCAGGAAATTCATTTGCTTGGTTGCTTCATGTTTTGCTCAACCTATTAGATGACTATTGTCCTCAGGACTCTATCTTGTATTTACGTTTATCCTATATGGGATTCCTCTTGGTTATCTGTTTACATTGTATTCTTGATATAGGACTCTATCTGTAATGCTGTATAAATCAATACAATATGCCCTCATAATGTTTGAGGCTTTTCCCATACGTTCCAATTCTTTTATGGTATTAAGAGCCTAGTGACTTAAAGTCTGAAATTTTATTTTATTTTTTGGGCTTCTCCAATATAGTTCCCTACAATTTCTATTTCCTAGACATATACCAATCATTCTATAAATCTATGTGCAAAACCCAATTTCAAACTTAAATGACTAGTAGGATATAAGAGGTTGTAGTATTCCTACGTTTTTACATCCTTGCCATCAGATTTCAGATTTTATATATAATTTATTCCAAGCATTTCAGTAACTGCCATAATTGTAATTAAAACTCCCTATTAATAACATATCAATCAACCCATTTCTTTTGGTTGTCATTCCCTTTAACATATGGCCCCTTAAAATTGCAAAATATATATATATATATATATGTAAATTACATATCCAATAATGTACCTACGAAAAATAAAAATAAAAATATATACGTATAAAAATATAGGTATATTATTTACCAAAAAAATTTACAGAAAAATAGGTACATGATAATTTATAGAAAATATAGATACACAATAATTTATTTTCAAATAATAGGTAGATTATTACAGAAAAATGGGTACATAATAATTTATAGAAAACATAGATACAAAATAATTTGTAATAAAAAAATAATAGGTAAATTATTATCCATGAAAAAACTAAATTATAGAAAAATAGGTGCACAATAATTTATAATAAAAATAATAATAGGTATATTATTACAGAGAAATAGGTACACAATAATTTGTAATTAAAAAAAAAGTTAGATTATTATCCATGAAAAAACTAGGTACAATAAATGAAATCCAAGTTCTAAAATAGGTCATTATTATCCGGGAAAGATGGAACAAAATTTCAAAAAGGCAATAACAAAACAATAAATAGACTATCAAATTATTTTTCAACATAATTAGAATGTACACTATTATTCATTAAACTATAATAAAAAAGAATACTGGTGGTATAATTCATAAAAAGAAAACAACATTAATTCCTAAATTTAATATTGAATTTAATTTATTAATGCTTTAACTAGATTACTAGTCGTATTCATAGAAGGAAACACCATTAATTCAAAAATAGATTACTAGTTGTAAAATAGATTATAGATTACTAGTTGTAAAATAGATTACTAATACTTTAATGTGGAATTTAATATTTAATTTTAAAATAAGTTTCTAAATTAGTTCCTACATCCATTATAACTATTTGGAGATTTTCCAAATTCAACGGGGTGTCATTAGTTACACCCCCATAACACATTAACTTATAAATAGGGGTAGTTTTGGAATCCGAAAAATATAATAAATCAGATTTTAAGTTATATTAGGTAACTTGCTTAGTTGGATATTTGTCATCGGGTATTATTTGAAAAAATTGGGTATTTTAAATAAAAAACTAAAGGAATGGGTTGTAGGTGATTTTAAATAAATTTTATGGGTTTAAGCTCAATTTACTATATTTTTTTTCCATGGCCTCTTCTTCTGATTCCGCTGCTGCTTCTCCCTCTGTTTCTCAAGCTGTTCATATCAAGCTTGATCGCAATAACTATTCCCTTTGGTTGGCCCAAATTCTTCCTCTCCTCAAGAGTTGCAATCTGATGTCCTTCGTCGACGGTACTACTGTCGCTCCTCCTCCTTTTCTTGAAGATGACAAGGGCAAGCTTACTGATGCCATTAATCCTGCTTATGATACTTGAATTCAACATGACCAATTGGTTTTATCCTGGATCAATGGTTCTCTTAGTTCTACAGTTCTCACCACCGTCACTCGTTTCAGTATTCTTTGTTTGTTACGCATACTCCTCTTGCATTCATTCACTCTGATGTATGGAGTTCGTCTAATAAATCAGTTTTTGGATTTCAATATTATGTTCTTTTTGTTGATAATTTTTCTCGCTACTCATGGATATTCCCTATGTGCTTGAAATATGAGGTTTTCTCTTTGTTTGTTAAATTTAAGACACTTGTTGAGAATTTATTTTCTACTAAAATTAAAGCTCTTCAAACTGATGGGGGTGGTGAATATACTAGTCGTATTTTTCATAATTTTTTGGTTACTCATGGTATTGACCATCACATTTCTTGTCCCCATCACCCTGAACAAAATGGTTTGGCAGAACGAAACATCGTCATATTGTTGACACTGGGCTTACCTTGTTGGCATGGGCGGAATTAGACTAATGGCTATAGTGGGCTGTAGCCTAGGGAGGTTTTTGGGGATAAAAAAAATCAAACCAATATATTTGACTTATTTTAAATATAGCCAAGTATGTATTAATCTATTAAAGTCTAAAGAAGTCTAATTCTTTATGAATTTAGTCGTTGGACATCAATAAAAATATACATGAAAATGTGTACACTTTCAATTATGTTGTTGAATACATTTTCATTTTGATAATATGTGTTTTTTGGTTGCATTTAATTTGTATTTGTTTTATGCTAAAACTTATGGGAAATTAGCATTTAGCCTTGCACTCGAGAAACTAGTGTGGTTTATATGATTTAATGAATACTTTTGTCTCTAGAGAGGCAATAGAAATTGTAAGTACAAAAGAAAATGATTATTAGATTTTTAAGCTAACAAATTTAGCTAGCCCACACGTTAATAAATTCTTGGTTCCGCCCTTGCTTGTTGGCCCATGCTTCCATGCCTCTTGCCTATTGGGCTGAGGCCATGCATACTGCTGTGTATTTAATTACTTGTCTTCCTTCTAAAGTTTTGGGTCTTCAGTCTCCATATCAAATTCTTTTTCATAAAGAATCTAACTTTGCTTTTCTTAAAATTTTTGGGTGTGCATGTTTTCCATATCTACGGCCTTACAATACTAATAAACTTCACTTACGATTTGTTAAATGTGTCTTTCTAGGCTACTCATTAGATCATCAAGGTTATTGTTGTTTAAATTTGACCACGAACAGAGTCTTTTTATCACGCCATGTTATTTTTGATGAACATTGCTTCCCCTTTCAAGAGACCAAGGGCTCTCATGCCTCCATTTCTTCTTCATCTTCTGCGGATTCTGCCCCACCTTTACAAGTGTTTGGGTCTCTTCCCAACTAGCAGGCTATCTCGCAGCCCCATGGCCACCAAAATGTCATGCCCACTTCTCCTAACCCATCCTCACCCTTGCCAACCCTCATATCCACCAACCCACACTCAACTTCTCCCTTGCCCAATGCCACCAATCATCCCACAGCCGTTGCCTCCCCAACAAACCAACACTCCCCGCCTAGTTCTCTCCAAGTTTATCGTCGCACCCCACATAGGACCGTCCTCACTTTTCCCTCTCCTGACCCTGAACCTGTTTTACCAAGTTCCTCAAGACACTCATCACCTTCGGCCACTTCTCGGGTAAGACCTTCTACTACTCATTCTATAGTGACTCGTGCTAAAAATTGTCTACGTAAGCCCAATCCTAAATGTGCAAATCATGCTTTCTTGGACTTTACTAATGATATTGTTGAGCCCACTTGTTTCAGTCAGGCTAAAAAATTTCAGGAATGGCGCACCGCTATGGGAGAAGAATTTAATGCTCTTAAACGAGTCGGTACTTGGGTCCTTGTTCCTCTAAAGCCCACCTTGAATGTTGTGCCAAATAAGTGGGTGTTTCGCATCAAACGCAATTCTGATGGCTCCATTCAACGTTACAAGGCCTGTTTAGTGGCTAATGGTTTTCATCAGCAAGAAGGGTTGGATTATGGCAAGACATTAAGCCCAGTTGTGAATCATTCCACCATCCGTCTTATCTTAGCCTTATCTGTTCAATTTCAATGGCCCGTTCGTCAGTTGGACGTTCAGAATGCTTTCCTCCACGGCTATCTAGATGAGGAGGTTTATATGCGTCTGCCCACTGGGTTCATTGACCCCCAATTTCCTGACCATGTTTGTCATCTTAAGCGTTCTCTCTATGGGCTCAAACAAGCCCCTCATGCCTGGTTTAAATGTTTCTCCACTCATTTGGAAGATTTGGGCTTTACTGCTTCCACATCCGACTCTTCTTTATTCATCTATCTTAATGGGTCCATTTGAATTTATTTGTTAATTTATGTTGATGACATTTTAATTACAGGCAATGACCCAGCCCACATCTCTACACTCATTCAAGACTTGAGTCGTCTCTTCTCCATGAAGACCTCGGGCCTGTTCATTATTTTCTGGGCATGGAAATTCTTCACACTCCTGACGGGTTTTCTCCCACTCAATCTAAATATATCAAGGACTTTTTGGTGCGAACAAAGATGCAAGACGCCAAACATATTTCATCTCTTATTGCCAGTGAACGTCGTCTTAGCCTCCATGATGGTGTTCCATTGGATGATCCTTCTGAGTACCGAAGTGTCGTAGGTGCCTTGCAATATCTCACTCTCACACGTCCTGATATTGCCTTTGCTGTGAACCACGTCTGCCAATTTATGCACCAACCTACCTCTGCTCATTGGGTTGCTGTCAAACGTATTTTTTTCTATCTTAATGGTACTTCCACCCATGGCTTGTTCTATAAACTTGGTTCCCTGTCGTTAATGGCTTATTCTGATGTGGACTATGTCGGTGATCCTGATGATCATTGCTCCACGGGTGGCTACTGCTTGTATCTTAGGCCTAATTTAATTTCATGGAGTTCTAAAAAGCAAGGAGGTGTTTCTCGCCCCAGCACCGAAGCCGAGTACTGCCAACTTGCTTATACTGCTGCTGCGATTTCTTGGTTCCGTGCACTATTTCGTGAGCTGCAGCTTTCTCTTTCCTGTCCTAAACTTTGGTGTGACAACATTAGCGCCATCTCCTTGGCCTCCAATCCTGTATTCCATGCGCGTACTCGTCATGTTGAAGTCGATTATCATTATGTTCGTGAAAGGTTGTGCGGCAGGAGCTTGACGTTCAATATCTTGCTACTCATGACCAAATTGCCGACATTTTTACAAAGGGGTCTATTTCACGTTTTTAGCTGTTGACCTCCAAGCTTCCATTGAGTTCCTCCCATGTCAGCTTGCCGGGGTGTATTAGATGACCATTGTCCTCAGGACTCTATCTTGTATTTACGTTTATCCCATGTGGGATTCCTCTTGGTTATCTGATTACATTTTATTCTTATCATACTTGATAGAGGACTCTATCTGTAATGCTGTATAAATCAATACAATATGCCCTCATAATGTTTGAGGCTTTACCCCATACGTTCCAATTCTTTTACAACCCACTGCCAGTTTTATGCCATTTTCACTCAAACAAACTGTAAAAGCCATTAACATGCAGAACAAGCAAGGCAATAGAAAATAGATAAATATGGCAACCACCAAAATGGGCTTGCATAATCTCTTCTGTCCAGCATTAAGGAAATGCAAAACTAAACAGAGCAGGAAAAAGAATTAACAAAATAATGCAATCTCTCAAAAAAGAGATTGCAAAAGAAAAGGGTACCTCAGAATTTCACTTGTGCTTACGATTCCTTCCCCAAAAGTTAAAGAAAAACTCAGATCCTGAAGACCAAGAAAATACATAAGCGACCAAGAAAATACATAATCAAAGAAAAAAACCGCAATAATCTTGAACATAGTGAATAAAATAACAAAAGGTTCCAACTTTTCTAAGGATTGGCAAGATTTACAAGTTTGTTACCAAAAGCATAGTGAAACAATGAACTGAACAAGCCAAAAGGTAGAAATGCAGTGGTCTTCGAAAACCCAGAAGACCAAAAACAAAATTTCAGGGGTGAGGTATCATAGGTAACAGTCCTATCATCAATAGGAAAGGGAAGGTTACCTTATGGTGACAGAAGAAGAGACTCTCTTCAACTAGCAGGAAGAGATTTCCAGCGCAAGGAGGATACGAGGAGACGAGCGCTGGCGTGTTTTCTTCGTGAAGTCTCTCTCTTTTCTTGGTTGTGAATTCTCAGCCCACGTTTGGCAAAAAGAATAAAAGTTCTCAGCTCACGTATAATTTTGTCAAACGCTGGTCGTAAATGGGTCAAATTTTGTTTTATATTCTCCGAGTTAATTTTGGTACCTCTCCGTACGGTACCTTGTCCTAACATGCTTAATTAAACAATTAATTAAGGGTTTAGGGTTTAATTAAACAATTAAACAATTGTTTTTCGGTCAACATTAAACAATTGCTTAATAATTGGTTTTCCTTTTTACTTTTTTGGCTTATCCTCAAATAAAATGGCATCACATGCATATGGGGAAAAAAATTCCTCTTGCTGCTCTTTATTAAGCTCAATAAAAACTTTAATAATTTGGATATTTAACATTAGTTTAATAGTCTTTCTCTTCACGTTATTAGGGGAAGGTTTTGTCCATATATTATATGTCGTACTAATATTGGGATGACTCCTTTACCATTTTTTCCTTTATATTCTTTTTTATGTTCAATCTAATAAACTTGTATCGGTTTTTTATTTTTTATTTTTATCAAAAGAAGATTACATTGATAGTCTGTGAATCTCTAGCTGCTCTCTCTCTCTCCGTGAGACTCAAAGGAAAACTCCATAGAAAGAGAGAGGAAGAAGCGTCGCTGCCCCTCCTCCCCATCCTCTCTTCTTGTTTTTTCATTTTGGGTTAGTGAATAAGTCTACTCAGGCATTTTGATTAAGACGCCTCTTGTGGTGATTTCTTTTGAGCCTTGCTTAGATTGAAGTTCCCCATCACCCCTTTAGGTTATGTCCTCAATCAAATCATTCACTACTACAAAAAGTGAAAAAAACGACCATAAAAAAACGACAGTTTAACAAAAAATCATCATTGTGTTTGAAAAGACGACGGTTTTATAAACCCGCCGTGTAAGAATAACTTAAACACCTAAAAAATGAGGAGTCCAATGGTTGTTTTTAAAACACGACACACCTAATTTAAAAAGCGACGTCTTATTGAAAAATGATTTCCTCAGAGTAAACTCGGAGCCCAAAAACAACAGCAGAAGGTATGAATCAATCGACGTAGAAAGAAAAGATGACGTTTTAAAGAAATAGACGCTGTTTTTTCTCTGCAATAAGCACGACCAAGTTTTCGTATCTGGTGTCACACAATTTCAAAAGAATCCACGGCGGTATATTACAAAATACCGCCGTCTTAAATACATGTACAACGACGTAAAATATAATTTTTCCGACTTATTTCATGTTCCATACTACGACGGTATCATTAACTCTAACCACGTTGGTTTGTTCAATTAACGCCGTGTAATAAAATTTACCATGTCGTGAAGTTAAAATTACCGCCGTATTTATTTTATTTATACGTCCAACCTTATATCTAAACCGTTGTCTTAATTATAATTTATTTATTTAATTTTTATTTATTGAATTTTGTTGTCCTACGTCTGTAAATCAACTTAATGTCAAGAATTGAGAATAACCACGACAGTTTATATAGAAAACAGCCGACAGAATCAGATCTGAATCCCAAGAGTTACAAAATCTTACCAGATGGAACTCTGTTCCTCATCATAATCGGACCACAGAAAGACATAGATTTGCATTTAGAAATGTAATTTTTTGGAAGTGGATGATGTGTGTGTGTTCGTGTCTTTCAGATACACAAACGCACATACACATCAACATCCAAGCAATTGCCTCTAAAATTTAATGACGGCAGCCACAAATTTGCATTCAGAGAGACAATATTTAGGAGATTGATTATGTGTGTGTCTTGTCTTTGTGTCTCAATTGAGACACAAATACACACACACATCAACATCCAAAAATTTGCCTCTAAAATTTGACGATGGCAGACATAGATTTGCATTCAAAGAGACAATTTTTTGAACGTTGGTGATGTATGTATGTTTGCGAATAAGATACACAAACATACACACGTTTGCGAATCAGATACACAAACATACACACACACACCAACATCCAAACAATTGCCTCCTAAGAGGTGAGACAGAGGGCAAGAAGAAGTTGGAACCCTAAATGAAAACTGAAACTGAAAGAAAACTCGGAAAAAAACACAATTTATAAAAAAAAAATTCATATCCACGTCGGTTACATTAATACTAATGACGTTTAACAATGTAATCAACATCGACTCTTACAAAAATGAGGACGTATTAAACACAAAAACAACGTCGTTATTAAACTCAGGGCATCGAGGTTTTGGCAAACTACGTCGGTTTAATATAAAAAAACGACGTGGTAACTTATAATATTATTTATTTAAAAGTAAACTTTTGACGTGTAGTGCCCAACTAACCACGTCGTTTTCGGAATACAAAAGGTCAAAAGGCTTTTTACTAACTACGTTTGTTCATATTATTTTAATGTCGTGGTAACAGCATACTAGGGCAGTTTTTATGACCATCATCGTTGTATTTATCTTTGGGACACTATATAAATGTTGGTTTGTTTAATTAAAGTGTGTAATACAATTTACCACGTCGTGAAGTTAAAATTACCGTCGTATTTATTTACTTTATAAGTCTACATTTATACCTAAACGGTCGTCTTAATTACATTATTTTTTACTATTTATTTCTTAGATTTTGGTATTCTACGACGGTAGAACAACTTAGTGACAAGAATTGAGAATAACCACGACGGTTTATATAGAAAACCGCTGAAAAAATAGATTTTTCTGAGATCCAAGATATACGTCGTGAAGTTAAAATTAACGTCGTATTTATTCACTTTATACGTCCAACCTTATATCTAAACCATTGTCTTAATTGTAAATTTTTTTTAAATTTTTATTTCTTGAATTTTGTTATCCTACGTCTGTAAATCAACTTTAATGTCAAGAATTGAGAATAACCATGACGGTTTATATAGAAAACAGCCAGCAGAATTATATCTGAATCTTAAGAGTTACGAAATCTTACCAGATGGAACTCTGTTCCTCATCATAATTGGACCACAGAAAGACACAAATTTGCATTTAGAAAGGCAATTTTTTGGAAGTTGATGATGTGTGTGGGTTCGTGTCTTTCAGATACACAAACGCACACACACATCAACATCCAAGCAATTGCTTCTAAAATTTAATGACGGCAGCCACAGATTTGCATTCAGAGAGATAATATTTTAGAGATTGATGATGTGTGTGTATTTGTGTCATTGAGACACAAATACACACACATCAACATCCAAAAATTTGCCTCTAAAATTTGATGATGGCAGCCACAGATCTGCATTCAGATAGATAATTTTTTGAACGTTGGTGATGTATGCATGTTTGTGAATCAGATACACAAACATGCACAGACACCAACATCCAAACAATTGCCTCCTAAGAGGTGAGACAGAGGGTAAGAAGAAGTTGGAACCCTAATTGAAAACTGAAACTGAAAGAAATCGTGGAAAAAAACTAAATTTATAAAAAAAAATTCATTTCCATGTCGGTTATATGAAAACTAATGACGTTTAACAAACAGAATCCACGTCGGTTCTATAAACATGAGGACGTATTAAACAACCAACAACGTCGGTTATTAAATTCAAGGAACCGAGGTTTTGGAAAACCACGTCGGTTTAATATTAAAAAACGACGTGGTAACTTATAATATTATTTATTTAAAAGTAAACTTTTGACGTCTAGCGCCCAACTGACTACATCGTTTTCGGAATACAAAAAGTCAAAAGGCTTTTTACTAACTACGTCGGTTCATATTATTTTAATGTCGTGGTAACTACTTACTAGGGCGGTTTTTATGACCCCCGTCGTTGTATTTATCTTTGGGACACTATATAAACTTTTTGGCCACCTGACCTAAACTTTTACGTTCTCTCTAAAATTTTCAGTTTTCTCTCACTTTCCCTCTCATTTCCGAAAAGCTGCGTTTCTGATTCTCAGTTTCCCTCTCAACTTCTACGTTCTTCCTCGTCTTCGTGTCCAAAATTTGATTCCGAAGGAAACTTTCTTTGCAAGCCAAAGGTTTGAAAACTTTCTCACTCCCTTTTTTTTCTTCCTTTAAAGTTTTTTTATTTAAAGAACTATTCTCGCTGATGTTTGAAACTAAGACTTAGGTTTGAAAATGCAAAATCTTTCATTGTTCGCACTCACAGGTCATGTGAGGATGACGAGTTTTATTTAAACCGTCATCTGAATGGAAGAACGTGGGAGAGAGAAAACTGGGTGATTATTTTATGAATTTACAATACGACGACGGTCTTGTTTAATGACCGTCGTGTTAAGTTAATTACTACATCGTATTAGCACATCCACGTTTCTGTTCATTAGAACTACGGTTTTGTTTTTTGTCCGTCGTTTGAACTTTCATTTTACGTCTGTATTTTATCTAACCGTCATTGTTTTTCTTGCAGTTTTTATTTCTCTGTAAGCATGGTTTTGAAATCTCAAAGTAAGGATTCTCAGGCATCAAAAGGTCATGGCAAGGACATTGCAGTTTCAAAGGCACAATCTCTTCCAAGCAATCCCCCCAAAGAAGATGAGATTTACTTCATTTTCCGAGAAAGACCCAAGCTCTGCGACATTTGATGAAGTGACGAAATCTACTCGCGGTATCAAGACAATGAGCTGTGTTGTGAATAGGAAAATTCAGAAGATTAAGCCTGTGGTTGAGTACAATAAAAGTGGCAGACCACATGGCAAGGCATGCAGAGTTACATTGGTGTTTTGGCATGTACCAGAGTCCCTCTTGTGGACAAGAAATGGACTCAATCGCCTAAGGACATGAAGGAGCAGATTTGGGAAGCTATTCAAATGACTTATGTTGTTGGGGAAGGGGGCAAGAAGATGGTGCTGTCGTCTGCCGCCAAAAAATGGAAGGATTTTAAGTCTACCTTAACTAGGCAGTTTATCCTTCCATTCGCAAATGAGAAGGAGAAGTTAAAAGAGCCCCCTCAGCTTTATAACTTCATAGAGAAATCTGAATGGGATGCCTTTGTAGCTTCAAGGTTATCCCCATATTTTGAGGCTGTGCATTCTGAGCAGTCACAGAGAAGGGAGAAATGCCAGTACAACCATAGGTTGTCTCGAAAAGGGTACGTTGGTTTGGAGGATCAATTGGAAGAAACCATGCCCGGTGAAGAAATCGATCGATCTCTGCTATGGAAGAAGGCAAGAGAAGATAAACAGGGAAACATCCCTGATCCAAAGGTTGCAGAGAAGGCAAAATTAATCGTAAGTTTCACTGACTCTGTTCTAAACTTGTAAAACAAAGGTTTTATTTTTCATTCAGACGTCAGTCTTTTTATCAACCATCGTTGTAATTCAATGAAGACGTCGGTTTTTAAACACCGCCTTTTTAAAAATATATAACGTCAGTATTTTTATAAAACCGACGTCTTCATTGAATTACAACGACGATTTTGTGTTTCTGTATAAGGTTTTTAAAATTAAATTTTGAACTTTCTTCATATTCACACGCACACACACACACACACACACTCTCTCCCTCTCTATTTCTCTGCAATTGGTTTGTACACTATTTCTGGATCAATGAATATTTTGCTTAAGTGTTTTTATCAAATAAACGACGGTTATTTCATGGACCGACGTTTTAATGTATACAAAACGACGGTAGTTTTGGGACAACGTATTAAATTATTTTCTGCGTCTGTTTTTAAAATAAACTGTCATTATAACATCTTTACCACGTCGGTTAATATTTTTATTAATTTATTTATTTGATCAGTTTTACTATCTGTTCACTCACTGGCATTCTCTCTCTCACTTTTAGGATGATTTGAAAAAAAACAAGTCTCCGAGGGCACTCTGACTGTCTCTGGGGCAACGATGTTTTGACCTTGGCTTTGGAAACCCCTAAGCATGGTGGGAGGGTCAGAGGTGTTGGAGCTAGGGTTTCCCCAACTCAATTCTTCAATTTGCCGAGACAACAAAGAGTAAAATTTGCTGACAAATTGAAGGAAAGTGTTATGGCTGCAGTGAGAGAGGAAACCAAAAAGATGGAGGAAAGGGATAAGGAAAGGGTTATGGAGGTAGTCAGAGCAGAGAGGGAAATTATGTTGAAACAATTCAGTCAACTAATTCCCAACTTTGATCCCAACATGCTCAGTAAAATTCCAACTACCCCAACTACACCAATTACTCCAATTACTCCAATTCCTCAAGAGCAAAGCCCAAAAAATCCAATGTCTGACAAAGCAAGCTGCTCTAATGTGAGAGCCCTTGAATTGGATGAAGACAATCCCATGAATGATGCTAATGTTGATGCTACTGAAAACCGTCAAGATCAAACGGTAAAATCTCTGACATTTGCTTTTTCAGAATTTTGAATTTTAAATTGACATCGGTGTTTATTTTAAAACCCGCCGTCTAGTTTAACCTAGACGACCTTTCTATTGTGTAGCGACGTTATAACGTTTACACAACGACTGTTATGTATTTACTGTCGTCTATAACCTTTATCCCGTCAGTATGTTCTAGAAACCGTCATTGATATGATATACCACGTCGGTTTTGTTGATTTGTTGGAGTCTTTTATTTTAGTTCATGAACACACTAACTTTTATTTCTTTATTTATTTCTTGTTACAGGATCTCTCAAAGCCTGACATGCCAGCTCCTCTGTTAGCCCTATGCCAATATGTCGAGACCAAGTTGAAGCCTGCTAACGAGACCATTACAGTTCACATGCCTGAGGAAATGTTTGGCACTAATCATACCTGGCTCTTGAGTGAAGACATTTTACAGTTTGCTATCATGGTTGAGATTGGAGCCACAGTGATTGCAGTATACATGAGGTAATTCTAGAAATCCAATTTTGGTTTTTTTACATTTTCTTTCTTTTAAATTAAAATCTCATTTAATTGAATTTCATATATTTAATTAGGTACCTATTTGACTATTTAAAAATGGCAAATATGGTAAAACTTGTTGGCCTTATGGACCCTAGACAAGTCAGCTCTCAATCTGGAACATTATCTCACGGCTCAAAACATCTCTCAGAAAGCCTGAAAAAGGCAGATGGGGATCAATTTTACTTGGTGCCTTATAATCCAGGGTTAGTCCCCTTCTATACTTAATTGGTTCCTTGTAATATATTTTTTTGTAGTATATTTAATATATACGGATAATATTGTGTAGGGGTCATTGGGTGTTAATAATTGTGAGACCAGCTAAGGAGACTGTCTATTACATGAATTCATTGCCAAACTGCTTTGTTGACGAGGACATGAGAAATATAGTGAATACGTAAGTTTATTAATGAAAACCTATGATTTTTTATATCTGCATTTGATTGATATGACGGCTTTTTCCAATACCACGTTATAGTGAAAACACAACGACGGTATATTATAACCGATGTTTTCAATCATTTACAACGTTAGTATTTTCTTGAAACCGTCGTCGTAATTGAAATACCACGTCGATTTTGTTTTTAATTTTAGGACTTTTTAATTTTTTCTGTTAAACTTTTATTTAAAATTAACTTTGGTTATACGTCGTGTTTCTTCGTCACCGACGTTAGAATGAAACACGACGACGGTTCTTATTTTCCGACGTTGGATATAAACTACAACGTCATTTGTTTTACAAAACCGTCGTCTTCATTTATTTACCATGACAATTAATAATTTTGAAGCTGGTTTTTAGTCTTGTCATTAACACTTTTTGTTTTCTTGAAACAGGTCAATCAAAATGTATAACTCTCACACAGGGAAACAATCATCACATAAATCACCCATATGGAAAAATCTACAAGGCACTCCTAGACAACCAACAAATGTAGAGTGTGGCTATTACGTGATGCGTTTCATGAGAGATATAATTCATGATCCAGGCCTAGGCTTTGAGAAGAAATTAAACTTTAATATATAATTTCTTTATTTTAATACCACGACGTTTGCTTTCAAAACCGTCGTTTTATTACTTGTAACACGTCGGTTTTTGTTCTTTATTTGCAGTTTGACAAGAAAAAGGAACCAGTTATGTATACTCAAGAACATACTGACGAAGTCAGGCTGGAATGGGCAGAATTCGTGAACAAGCAAATACAAAACAATAATTGATAATATACATTTATTTAAAAATGTTTAGGTTTATTTTAATTTTTTGACAATGTATATAAACATATTTTTAGTAATTATTTGATCAGTCATCAAAAAAATCAAATGAAATATATTGTTGTTTCTAATTTTTTTTTGTTGTTGTTGTATAAAATATAAATGTATTAAAATGAACTAAAATGAAAATAAATCATAAAAATGTAATTTAATTCCCAAAATCCGTCGTCTCATTCATCTTTACACGTCTCTTATATATAAACCACCGTCGTCTTGTTATAGCGGGAAACAATACATCAACGGCATTTCTCAAAAACGACATTTAAGGTTTATATACATGTCGGTTTCTTTAAAAAATTGAAATCTACAAAAAAATTTGTAGAGACATACAACGTCCGTTACAGGTTAAATGGTGACGTTGTATCCATAAACAACGTCATCATCAGAATAATAATAGACGTTGTAAATAACTAAACACGGCGGTTATTACATGGCGACGTTTAATGTGTACTAGGACGACGTTATGAGTTACTTAACGTCGTTGTAAACTGATGCAACATCGGTTATGTATTTTTATATTCAATTTTTGTATGACTTTTATATTTTATTCATAATATTCATAATAATTTCAAAACAAATTCCAAAAAATAATCTGACAACTACTATGCACTCATTGGAAGATTTTATCTCCCCTAAATCTTTAAATTTTTGACAATGTATATAAACATATTTTTAGTAATTATTTGAACATTCATGAAAAAAATCAAATGAAATATATTGTTGTTTCTGATTTTTTTTTTTTGGTTGTATAAAATATAAATGTGTTAATGAACTAAAATGAAAATAAATCATAAAAATGTAAATTAATTCCCAAAATCCGACGTCTCATTCATCTTTACACGTTTCTTATATATAAACCACCGCCGTCTTATTATAGCGGGAAACAATACATCGACGACATTTCTCAAAAATGTTATTTAAGGTTGATATACACATCAGTTTCTTTAAAAAACTGAAATCTACGAAAAAAGAAAAAAGAGATATACAACGTCCGTTACAGGTTAAATAGTGACGTTGTATCCATAAACAACGTCATCATCAGAATAGTAATTGACGTTGTAAATGACTAAACACGGCAGTTATTACATTGCGACGTTTAATGTTTACTCGGACGACGTCATGTGTTACTTAACGTTGTTGTAAACTGATGCAACGTCAGTTATGTACTTTTGTATTCAATTTTTGTATGACTTTTATATTTTATTCCCAATATTCATAATAATTTCAAAACAAATTCCAAAATAAACTGACAACTACTATGCACTCATTGGAAGATTTTATCTCCCCTAAATCTTTAAAAAATATAATGTCAAAATGATTTAGAGACAAAGCACAATAGTCATTACTACTTTCCATTACATAACCCTAAGGTTTATGTGATCCATTGGTGGTCATAAAATTGAAAATTCTTTAATATAAATTTTAGCCTAATAATATAGAACGCATTGTTGTAAGGAGTCCATAGCAATTTTTGGTTCATTTTTCTCGTACTTGTGTATTTTTTTTTATAATTATTGTAAAATTTAGGGTTTAGGGTTTAGAGTTTAGGTTTTATTGAAAAGACGCGGGTTTGCTTTTGCTCTTTTTGGTCAATACGCGCATTCGAATCCCAGGAAACGCACACCAAAGCTAATTTTTTAATATTTTAGACGTCGGTTTTTGTATGGGCGATGTCAAAACACAATACAACGTCGTAAATGTAACATAACCATCGTTACGACTACTGGGTTGTATTTACTGTCGTCTTTAATAAACTCAGTCCTTTGAAATTTTTGACCGGATTCTAAAATTTTCCGAATTTCCATTTAACCCTAAAGTATTTCCTTCTCTCTCTTCAACGTAAATTTGTCTTAAAGTTGTCGCTCTCTCTCAAAGCATTGGGTATATTCTCTGAGCTCTCTCAAGCATTTGATATTTTCTCTCAGCTCTCTCTCAATATCCATGTAAGTATATTCTCGCAGCTCTCTCTCAATATTCTCTTATTATTAGTTTGTATATATTCTCTCAGCACTCTCTCAATATTCTCTTAGTTTGTATATTCTCTTAGATCTCTCTAAATATTCTGTTAGTTTGTATA
>NC_024131.1:10516684-10567702 GCF_000346735.1 Prunus mume | reverse complement strand
AAGCATGGCAGTGCCATCATATAGGAGCTATCTTATTAATAGTGTTAAATATAACACCAAGACACAAGATGATGTGAGAACTGACCAAAATAGTGGAGTTTATTTACTTGCACATACTATGCAAGTTGCTAGTGCCAAGGATAAAAACCCTATTGTCTCAAATATGGGTTTTTATAGTGTTATTCAAGAAATTTGGGACCTTGACTACCAAAAGTTTAGAATCCCAGTCTTGAGGTGTGATTGGATAGATAACACTTCGGGCCTTGTAGTCGACGAACTTGGATTTACCCTTGTAGATCTGAGTAAAATTGGACATAAGAATGACCAATTTGTTATGGCTTCTTAAGTCAAACAAGTATTTTATGTTGACGACCCAATGCATCCTGGTTGGTCGATAGTGTTATCAATGCCTAATAGAGAATATAATGATGTTATTGGTGATGATGTGCTAGGTGATACTAGAATTGAGTGTGAGTCATTTACTAGAGGGATACCAAATGTTGACACATTTGATGACCTAGTGGGTGAGTTTGGGAATGAAAATATTAGAGATGAGTGTGAAGATATATGGATTGATTGATTGTTGTAATGTATGACCTTAGTATTCAGTTAATTATATGACATTAATTAATAATTTTGTACAACATTTTAATTCTTATCATATTTTCATTATGTAGGCTTTGGGCAAGACAAATCAAAAATTTAAAAAGCTGGGTTAAAGCTGTAAAGTACGACGGTCAGGGATAAAAATTGGAAACACAGACGTCTAAGATAAAAACAACGTCGGGTTTCAAAAAGGCAACATACAGTAAAACAAAAAAACAATCATCTGAAAAAGAAATCAAGACGGTTTGCTTAAAATAAACCGTCGTCTAAATCTAAAAATAAAGGTCGTTCAGTTCCATTAACTGTCGTGACAGATGTTATGCACGTTTGCTAGTCTAAAACAACTGACGTCTCCGCCCATACATACGTCACAGCTGGTCAAACAAGCGACTTTTAAAAGGACAACCAGGTCATTATGTAATAAGAACCAACGTGGTAAGTAATTACAACGTCAAGCAGGTGGATCTCTAGACGTAGTGAAGTAATTAACTGCATCCTTTATTTTAAAACAACGGACGTTAAATCTATAATCCACGTCGGTTATGTTTCTATCCATGCCTTAAATACTATTTATAACGTCAGTCTTTAACATAAACCGACGTGTGGGAGAGTTTTGTACGTCGATATTGAGTAATATTATGTCATTTTAAATATTTTAGATGTCGATTATTTAGAAAAAGTGACGTCTACCTCTGTCAAAGGGCCTTCTTTGCACTATTTAAACGACGATTCTCGAAAAAACTAGACGTGGAAACTGGTTAAAACGTCGGTTTGTATTATATTTCGAGACGTTGATAAACACTTGAGTGTCGGTGATGCCTAGTGCAATTTGTGGTTATTTTATTTACAGCGGTTATTGAAAGACAAATGACATGTAATACTATTTAAACGTCTGTTCGTTTGTTTTTACGTCGTTGTTTATGGTCCACACGTCAGTTTCTTTCTTTTTTTAACGTAGTAAATATTAACCATGACGGTTTCTAACTTATCAAAGTCTTTTTTCCTTCATTTAGAGACGTGGATAATTATCTGTACGTCGGTTCTTCTTTTGATCTTGACATGTAATAGTCTGTAGATGTCTCCATTTTCATAAAACCGTCGTCTAATGTTGTCGGAGATTTCATTTTAGGCTAATTATATCGTAATTACATGTCAGTTAGTAATAAATCTGGACGTTGAATCCCTGAACAAAGTCGGGTATTAACCGTCGTTGTTGATAGTACAAAAGATGGCGGTCGATTTCACGACAGTTGGAAAACCTTGTACACGACGGTGGTTTCTCGTCGTCTATTTCGATTTTTGTAGTAGTGATTCTTTCAAAACCCACACTCTAACAATGCCCATGTTCTCTAAATTTGTTTCTACATAGTCTTTGATGAAATCACCCAATTGTTCTTTCACAGGGTTGTTTATTTCGTTAATTTGTTCACTCTAATGCACAGGTAGATCATTGGAAATTATATTTTCCCCATATATGTTACGGATGCAATGGTGGGTGTGGTCACAACGACGCTTCATCATGTGGTGGTGGTAGGGTTCATTTAGGCTCATGGGTTGCTTTAGGGTCATGTTGGGTTTGTTGGTTTTTTTTGGGCTTATGGTTAATTGTGGTGATGTGGGCTAGTAGTTTTAGTGAGAAATATAGTTTTGTTTTTAACATGTTAGTTCGTTGCCCTCTTTAGATTTGTACTTTAGATGTCATGTTGATGTTTGTACTATTGAAGTTTATCTAATGAAGTTTATATTTGATGATAATAATAATAAAAGATTATGTTGATATAAAAAAACAAAAACACAACACATTTAGAAAGAACCTCTTGGCCAACGGGGTTTAGCCAAGTGGAAAAAGGCCTTGACTTGTAGACAAGAGGTCTCGGGTTTGAACCCCGATGACATCAGTTGTGTGTGTGTGAGAAACTCATTCCTCTTTAGTTTAGACTATCTCTTGTACTTTAAAAAAAATAAAATAAAATAAAATAAAAAACCTATTGCCCTTTCAGACTTAGGGTTTAGGGTTCAGAAATCATCATCCATTCAAGCTTCAGACAATCATGATCCTAAATGGCAAGCATGGGATATGTCAGACGATGAATATTCAGTATCATCAGGTGTGGTTGATTCTCATTATCCGAATGGTGTTAGAAAGTTCAACAATCCTCATTTTGATGAAAGAGACAATGAGAGCAGTCCTAAGGAAACTGTAGGTGGAACTACTGAAGGTACTGATGACTACTGCAAAGAAGTTCCCTGTATTGAGATGGAAGAGTCAAGCTGGGACAAGAACTCTGGATCTCATGCCTTAACTAGTGTTAGCAATTAAGGAACATCTGTTTGGACATCTGGGGATACAAGGGTAACAGGTTAAGAATTGATATCTACCCCAGTGAATGCAGATAGAGAAGGGAGTTTGATGCAAAATGGTTCTGCATATGCACGTTGGAGCAAAGACTACATGATATACAAATGACCATTGATTCTCTTGGTAGTCCTTCCCCTGAAGAATCATTTCCGCATGATATTTTAGCAAATATGTCAAGTTCTAAAAACCTAAAGTTAACTAGGAGCTGGAGTTGTAGAGAAAATCTCATGACCGGCTCATCTTCTGTTAGTATTGATTTTTTATTGGCATTTCCTAGAGACAAATTAGACTAAGTATAGATGGTAAATTAATTATGATGGTGGCTATCAAAATTCCAAGATATGCTCTGAAGGCTTATATGTCAACCAACGATCACTAAGGTAAATTCTTCATTCAATCATGCATCCTGATTGTGGTATTTCAAACATTATTTCAAACTCACAATCTGATTAACATTTTGATTAAGAAAACTTTTTATTTTAAGAAAGATTAATTTATTTTATAAATTACTTTCCAGTTTTGAACATTAAAAGTCTTTTTTGATTGGAAATCAATTAGTTTGTTTTTGGCAAATTAATCTGTTGATTAGGACTAATTGGTCTTGTTTCCAGTTTTGAGAACCTTTATAAAAAGGAAGGCTTGATTTTCATTCAACAACAACTTTCAACGAATAGAGTATTTCTTGAGTTTTCATATACACAAAAGAAAGTTGTTGTGCTTTATTTTCTAAAAGGATAAATCATCAAGAGTAAGATTATCTTGGTGATTTATCTTTGTATTCATATTGCATTCATTTTCATGTTCGGTGACTCATACGGTTGAGGGCACAAAGACTGTTGTGATAGTTTTTCTCCTGTGAGCTTGAATCGATCGTGACCAGTATCAGATTCAACATAAGAAGAGTTGGAATAACTCCGTCGAGCTTGAAGGAATCATGACCAGTATTGCGTTCAACATAAGGAGTGTCGAAAGATCATCCTGTGAGAAGTTGAGTTACGAAGAAGTTGGTACGTTGTCAAGGGTATCTAGGACAAGTTTGTATACTACTTGTAATCATCATTTTATAGTGGATTTGCCTTGGACTATCAGGTCCCGTGAATTTTCCCCAGAGATGGGGTTTTACCACATAAAATAACTTTTGTGTTTTTATCTGTTTTTACGTTCTATACGATAGAGGATTGATACATCGTATCAATCCCTTTGGTGTATTTTTATATATTATTGTATTACTCTTGATTACTCAAAACGCAGACTTTACATTTTTAGTGTTTTAAGCCATCCTATAGATATTTTCATCTTCTCCATATAAATCGGAGAGAACCTCACCTAATGGGTTTGAGACAAGCTTTCCTGGGAGACCAGAAGGTTTTGGGAGGAAGGTTCCTCTATTACATTATGATTCCAACATAAGGTTGTCAAGAAATGATTCTCAATCTTCCCTTGGGAGTGCTGTGGATGAGCTAGGAGCACAGACCGCTGATAGTGTCCATACTTTTGTTGTAGCTTTGCAGGACTTAAGAAAATGGTCAAAAAGCTTGAGTATGACAAAGTGCATCTTTCCAAAAAGCAAACAAAAAGAATCCCATTTTATGTCTATCTTGCTTTCTGTAGAATTCATCTCTTATTTGAGCGATGACTATCTTTTTTGAATGTGCTTGTTATAGTAATTAGAATGATTTTTTGAGAATGTGAAACATTATCCATCACTCTGACTCTCTTAATATTCACATTTTTATAGTTTTCACGTTAATAAAGTTGGGAAGAATTTGTGACTGTTGCATATTGCAACATTTTTATTTCCATGTTGGGGAGAATTTTGTTCACGTATCGCAAACAACAACCTACAAGACGATCTTGTTGCACATCTTTGGGCGAAATGAGCACTAGAATGATGAGCAGCCTTGTGACATTAGCTAGTCTTTTGTGTTTGCAACTAATAATAATTGACAAGACATTGTCATGTTCAAGTTTTCGTTTTGTTTTAAAAACAACGTTGGTGTTTGTAATAAATAATAATTGACAGTAGATTATTGTTATGTTCAAGTCTTTGTTTTGTTTTAAAAACAACTTTAAAATTAAGTTAAATAGAAAAAAATGAAGGATAGTTTATAAAAGAATGAAGAGATTGTGAGAAATTATGTAAAATGATAAAATTAAGGAAGGATAATATGTAAAATGATGAAGATTTTGTGAGAAAATGAAGATATTTATAAATATAACAAAATTTAGGGTTTTTTTAAATAAAATAAATCATTTTTTCTGATCTAAAAAAAACCTGGCCGACGTCACCTAACGGCTAGGAAGGCAGAAGTTAATTAAAAAATATTGTAAAAAAAACTCGGGGCTGCGAACCGTGGTTTTTCTATTTATTTATTTAAAGTTATATATATAAATATTATTCTTTTTGTTCATTTTAACGTGGGGCAATCAAAAAACAATTATTTTATACTAGATTAATAAATAGGAAGGCAGAAGTTGTAGCCGCCTTCGCTCTACTGTCTCCCTCTTGCCCCTGGACATCACCATTCCTGAGCAGTGAGCGACACAGAGAGAGAGTATGAAGAGGAAAAAATACTAGATTGATGAAAGAATATTTGTACAGAAAGAGCTTAGAAGGCAAAGAACGCCTTCTCTACGAGAACAAGCGCAAGATTAGAGAAGCTCTGCAAGGTTACCCTTTTATCTTTGATTTTGTTTTAGGGTTAGTTGATTTTCTACTTAATCTTATGAAGATTCCAGAGGGATGGAGTTTGAACAACATCGATATTGTCCCCAATTTAACCAGGTTTATACTAAAGGACTCGATTTTATTAGGAGGAAACTATTTATTACATGAGACTTTCTATTTTTTTAAATTTCTGGTGTTAGCCTCTCGTGTATGCTTCAACAACCCTTGGCCCACCACTAGGAATAATATTGTCCAGTTTAGTAAATTCTCGATTTTTTTAGGAGTGAAACTATTTATTATGCGAGACTTTCTATTTTGTTAAGTTTTCGACGTGAGACTCATGTATTCTTCAACAAATTTGGTACACCTTTTGTTTTCTTGCAGGGGGAAAACCGATTCCCACTGAGCTTCGGAATGAAGAGGCGGAGCTTCGTCGAGAAATTGATCTCGAAGATGAGAACACTGCTGGTATATGAGTATATAGAAATTCTTTTTTCTCTTCTCTGGTTGTTTAGACCGCCAATGTATTTTTCTTGATGGTTCTGTTGGTTTTTGAAGAAGGAAAAAGGAAAACTGTGAGAAGAATGAATGGTTAAAGTTTATTTGATTTTCACATTATAGGTAAGGAAGTTGAAATTAAGAAATGAGGCTTAAAAGATATGGGTCTTTTCGAGGACATTCAGTAAAAATTTGCATGTAGTGATGATGAGCCTGTACAAGTGCACTTCGAAATTGGCTCAGTGTACATGATGTCTATAATTTAAAACAAATACTCGAAAAACTCTAGATACCCAACCGTCCTGTAATTTGTAGTTTTACATTTTATTATGTGGTCAATTCTTCCCTGTTTTCATTTTTGAATCCTAGTCCCAAGGACACATATCGACGATGAGTACGCAAAAGCAGCAGAAAGAGATCCCAAGATTTTGATAACTACTTCCCGGAATCCAAGTGCTCCGCTAGTACAATTTGCAAAGGTTGGCCTAGCCTCTTTCAATTTCTCTTGTTCATCTAGTTGCACTTTTTGTGTTCAATTTGTTGGTTCGTATTATTTGCTGCAAATTTGGTTTTGATTAGTGCTATTGTGGTTCACGTAACACTTGTTGTAGGAACTGAAACTTGTTTTTCCTAATGCACAACAAATGAACCGTGGTGGTCAGGTTGGTGAACTTTTTCGCCCAGACTTGTTCGGCTTATTTTCCTTTTCTTCCCTGTTTGTTTTTACATAAATCATCAGTTTCTTGATGTGCGTTTTCCAAGTTTTGCTTTTGTTGCTTTTTCATGGATATCAAATATATGCCCAGTGTGTGATAACAAAATTTATACTTGGAAAAATCGTACACCTCATGGGGTTTAGTCTGAAATTAGGACTTAGATATGTTGTACATTTTGGTGCTAGGAGTTTGTGAGATTGGGCCGGGATGTTGAATCTTTTATATGAATGCAACAGTGAATTATTTCACAGTTCTATTTTTGATATGGACATTCAGTCTTTTGAAAATAATTTGTTCACCTTTTTAAATATGTTTTAGGGAACTGACTAGCTCTTAGTCGACTGGTGTTTGTCTTCCTAATGTTGGAAGAGATCCCAAGTTCGAATGCCCCCTCCCTGATTTATAAATAAAAAAAAAAATAAAAAAAATAAAAAAACTATGTTGTATAGGGTGTTAATTTTCTAGACAACATGACACCGGTAACAGAAATTAAGCATACTATGAAGTTAATCAATTGGGATGAATTATTATTTGCTTAATGAACTCATAACTGGTAAGACCTGCTAACAAAAAAATCCATGTACCTTTTAAAGCTTAGGATTTTTTTATTTTTTTATTTTATTGAATTTTAGCACCAAGAAAAAATAGATTTTTAGGAAGAGTCTATAAGTTATATGCTCAGTACAGAAATAAGATAAACAAAAAGTTGTGAAAAAATCAACCTAATTGTTGCACTAGTAGTAAAGTGGTTGTACAGGTTGTGTTTCTAAGTCCATAAAAGAATCCTAGACCCCAAAGCTCTGTCATTTCAACTTTTCCATACGCACCAGAAAATAGAGAAGTTCCTGGAATTGGTTATTTGCAAATATTTTTTGTGCAAGGTGCTGTTGCACTTCTGTTATGTGTCATGTGCTTAACCATGAGCTACTCACATTAAGTCATTGGCACTAGGGCTGGCATTTTCTACCGAGATACTGCAAAACCGCAGTTTCACCGCGACCAAACTGTAATGTCGCGAAATACCGACCACATATGTGCCTTTGATTTTCAGTTCAGTTTGTTCCGTCCTTTACCGTTCACCATTTGTTTGGTGTTGCGATTATGTTTAGATTGACCCCTACATTTAAGAACATGGTGAATATATTTTTTCCAGGCAAATGACCTCTTCAATTTTTTCTGATGTTATTCTATTTATGTTAGATGTTAGAATTCTTTCTCGACAGCTTATCACATTTGAGGATATACCTGCCATGGTTCTGATCCTTTGGTCTATTTTCCATAGTAAACTATCTAATTGACCATTTTATTATGTGGTCAATTCTTCCCTGTTTTCATTTCCGAATCCTAGTCCCAAGGACACATATCGACGATGAGTACGCAAAAGCAGCAGAAAGAGATCCCAAGATTTTGATAACTACTTCCCGGAATCCAAGTGCTCCGCTAGTACAATTTGCAAAGGTTGGCCTAGCCTCTTTCAATTTCTCTTGTTCATCTAGTTGCACTTTTGGTGTTCAATTTGTTGGTTCGTATTATTTGCTGCAAATTTGGTTTTGATTAGTGCTATTGTGGTTCACGTAACACTTGTTGTAGGAACTGAAACTTGTTTTTCCTAATGCACAACAAATGAACCGTGGTGGTCAGGTTGGTGAACTTTTTCGCCCAGACTTGTTCGGCTTATTTTCCTTTTCTTCCCTGTTTGTTTTTACATAAATCATCAGTTTCTTGATGTGCGTTTTCCAAGTTTTGCTTTTGTTGCTTTTTCATGGATATCAAATATATGCCCAGTGTGTGATAACAAAATTTATACTTGGAAAAATCGTACACCTCATGGGGTTTAGTCTGAAATTAGGACTTAGATATGTTGTACATTTTGGTGCTAGGAGTTTGTGAGATTGGGCCGGGATGTTGAATCTTTTATATGAATGCAACAGTGAATTATTTCACAGTTCTATTTTTGATATGGACATTCAGTCTTTTGAAAATAATTTGTTCACCTTTTTAAATATGTTTTAGGGAACTGACTAGCTCTTAGTCGACTGGTGTTTGTCTTCCTAATGTTGGAAGAGATCCCAAGTTCGAATGCCCCCTCCCTGATTTATAAATAAAAAAAAAAATAAAAAAAATAAAAAAACTATGTTGTATAGGGTGTTAATTTTCTAGACAACATGACACCGGTAACAGAAATTAAGCATACTATGAAGTTAATCAATTGGGATGAATTATTATTTGCTTAATGAACTCATAACTGGTAAGACCTGCTAACAAAAAAATCCATGTACCTTTTAAAGCTTAGGATTTTTTTATTTTTTTATTTTATTGAATTTTAGCACCAAGAAAAAATAGATTTTTAGGAAGAGTCTATAAGTTATATGCTCAGTACAGAAATAAGATAAACAAAAAGTTGTGAAAAAATCAACCTAATTGTTGCACTAGTAGTAAAGTGGTTGTACAGGTTGTGTTTCTAAGTCCATAAAAGAATCCTAGACCCCAAAGCTCTGTCATTTCAACTTTTCCATACGCACCAGAAAATAGAGAAGTTCCTGGAATTGGTTATTTGCAAATATTTTTTGTGCAAGGTGCTGTTGCACTTCTGTTATGTGTCATGTGCTTAACCATGAGCTACTCACATTAAGTCATTGGCACTAGGGCTGGCATTTTCTACCGAGATACTGCAAAACCGCAGTTTCACCGCGACCAAACTGTAATGTCGCGAAATACCGACCACATATGTGCCTTTGATTTTCAGTTCAGTTTGTTCCGTCCTTTACCGTTCACCATTTGTTTGGTGTTGCGATTATGTTTAGATTGACCCCTACATTTAAGAACATGGTGAATATATTTTTTCCAGGCAAATGACCTCTTCAATTTTTTCTGATGTTATTCTATTTATGTTAGATGTTAGAATTCTTTCTCGACAGCTTATCACATTTGAGGATATACCTGCCATGGTTCTGATCCTTTGGTCTATTTTCCATAGTAAACTATCTAATTGACAGTGTTTTTCTCCCAAACCCTGCAGGTTATTTCTGAAATTATTGAAACTTGCCGTGCACATGATTTTACAGATGTTGTTTTGGTTCATGAAAATCGTGGCCTACCTGATGGTTTGTTTATAATCCACCTTCCTTTTGGTCCAACGGCTCTTTTTGAACTGCGCAATGTGGTAAGTAGTGTAATGATCCATGTTAATGTAAAATAAATATTTGATATTAAAACTGACGTTTGACTGCAGAAAAAGAATCCAGACAACAGCAATTTTCTAGGGGTCTTCAGCAGAAAAAAACATAGGGAAAATTGAGGCAGAGATAGTGTTTTTAAAAGTGAAAGAAGAATGATGGTCTTTTTTCAATATAAAAGCATCAGCTTCCCAGAGCAAAGAAACATAATAGGAAGAGCTGATAATGACAATTGAAATATGCCAATCATGATGCACATTGAAAATTAAACCCATTTAATTAATTAGACTTATGATCTTGATCATTTTTTGACCTTGTTGCTTTTTGACTGTATCTGTGCTTGAACTAAATAGTTTGGGAATTTTGCTAAAAATATTCTACTTAATAGGTTAGAAGACATGACATCAAGGACAAGAAAGCTATGGGAACGATGCCGCAGGTTTATCCACATGTGATTCTTGACAATTTCACGACAAAGGTACCATCGTCTTGATTGCTCACATTACCCAATATATTTTAGAAGAAAGGTAAGACCCCATGCATTAATAGCATTGTTCACTGATTATAATTGTTCTGCAAATCAATGACCAGTACTGTTTTCATGAATTTACTACTGACTATGAAATTTCGAGGACTGTCACCCTTTGAAGCACCATTTTGTCCTCTGCTGGTTTGTTTTGGTGCCTGTTTGTATTAATAAACTATCCTGATGGCTTATTAGAAAACCTCTCCCGATGGTAATGTGATTGGATGTGGCTCATTATTCATCTCTATCACTCTATTGCTTTTCCCCTTTATTACTGTTCTTACTTTTTCTAAATTCTCCACTCTTTTGGGTTTGCATATGTGGTTCTGCTACACCTTAATCTTATGTATAAATACATCACTCCTACTTTTGAGTTGGTAGTTGGGTGAGAGAACAGCAAATATTTTGAAGCATCTCTTTCCAGTGCCAAAGCCAGATACAAAGCGCATAATCACTTTTGCCAATCAGTCAGACTATATTTCATTCACGTTTGTTGTATCATTTGTGCTTTTCTTTTCCCGCTGTGTGATTTAGTAAGTGAGTTTTCTTATTTGCGATTCTATTCTTCACTAAATGTGTCAGTTTTGCTTTGCTTTTCTGTTAACAAACTGAGAACCTACAGGCATCATACTTATGGAAAGCATGGAGGTCTTAAATCCATCGTTCTGGAGGAGATTGGTCCTCGGTTAGAAATGAGGCCTTTCAAGGTTAGTGCATTACCTATATGGTCAAGGATTTGTGCTTCTTTGCATTGATATGACACTTGCTCTCTTATTTTCAGTTTAATTTACTGTTTTGTATATGTTTTTCTATTTTTAGTCTTTTTGCCTTCATGTCTGTTCACCTTTCGTATTGTTTCAAACTGCACCCAAAAGTACTTCAATATGTCTGGTTATGAGGTTACAGGCATTCGCTGATGGTAGATTTGCCCATTGAAGTGTCCTGCCTTGAACATTTTAGCCTTCTTCCCTATGGCCCAACCCTTTCTCCTGAAAAAATGGTTGGGAACGGGTGGATACTATTCTCCAAGACCAAGAATAGTTTAAAACATAGCCTTAAACTGGAAAATATTGATGTACCTTCCCATAAATGGCCAGCATGGACAGATGAATGGAGTGTGATTCTTTTTCTTCAAGTTGAAGTTAAAATGAAAATGGTTACACATAACTCGAGTAGACTGTAATATTTCATGTATTTTACTTTGTTGGCTATCTCCTTATTCACTAACCAAAGGCATCCGCATGATAATAACTTCCGAACATCCGCATAGGAGAATTTATATATATATATATATATATTGAAATTTTAATTGTCTCCAAGAGCAGTTACTATTCACACATAAGGTTTAAATATCGAAGTAATTATGATTTCCCATAATGGCCGTCTTTTATTCCAGTTCAAGTTAAATGTTTAAATTGGCCATAATGGTTACAGTTGAACCTCGAGGTTTCTATGACTCTCTGGTGTTGCAGATAAAGTTGGGAACACTGGATCAGAATGAAGCCCAGGATGAATGGGTCTTCAAGCCATACATGAACACAGCGAAGAAACAGAAGTTTATAGGGATTTGATGTGGCCTGAATCTTGATTGCTAGCCGTTACTTGTGGTAGACAGATTAAGATTGAGGAAAGCGATCGGTGGAAGAAACGGCCCAAGAAAAGGAAAGACTGCAGCAAGGAAAAGGGATACAAAATCTGGCGCACCCAAAATCATGGCCGGTTGCCTCAAATTTTCTGCGTTTGTTTTTTTCCTTTCGTTCTCATGAACCTTCTGTGTCTTTTGGTAATTTAACTATTTTATGCACTGTATCAAACTCTGGCTGTCTATGTTTAATGAAGATTGTGAGAGTTTTCTGCTCTTTTCCTATCTTCTTCACCCGCTTCGCACTTCATCAGTAAAAAAAGTACCCTGCTGCATTTCTTTTGCAGCTTTATGGAAACATGAATGGAAGATTGATAACAGTGCGATTGGATGAGGAAATTTGAAAGTACAAATGAATTCATAACCCAAACACGAGAATTGGTTCATGTCTCAATTTAGAAATTTTGACTTTTGTCAAAATACCTATTTCCCTCATCCAAACACACTACCACGTGAAAGGTAGTGTGGATGTGTTAAAGTTCAGATGTTCAGGTCCCAGCAGTCGATTGAGTGTAAAAGGCTGTTGTGAAATTTGTTTTACAAATACTCATCTAAAATTTGAATATTATGAGTTGGACAAATATGAGTCAGGGACTACATTTGAAATCACTGTTTTGGTTGAGGAAGATACTAGATGTAAATAAGTAACCCTCACTGTCTTGAACTTTTGGTTCTAATTCCTCATTTTCTTTTCTGAATGGAAATAGAAACTCTGTGCACAAATAACCCAAATCACAAAACAGCTACCACCAAACATCCCCAAATAACTGCAGTAGTTTTTGTATCAAAAACCAACCTTGATGCTGTCACAAAACAAAAAATTTACCCACAGCAAAGTTGCTCCCAGGAAAGAATTTACCCAACTCACTTTAGCCTTCCCAAAGAAAGAGAATGAGTTTCACGTTTAAATTGATGCTTCTTGAAGAAAAAAAAACTTATCCCAGTTCCGTATATTTATTTTTTTTGCTTAAACTGGCATTGACGTTTGAATTTAACTTAGCCAGACAAGAAGCAAACACAGTTCTCCCTTGAGTCCTCAAGCAAAGCATCTATACCACTATTCCAAATAGTCGTATGGCTGGAATGGAGGAGGTGAATCATACCCGGAGGTACGTGAGTTTATCCTTAAAACTCAAAGGAGATGGCGACGCCACCTGAGGCATCGCCATCATTTCTGAATCAAATCATTAACACTAAACATAACATTAATCCAAAATCCATGATTCAAAGACAACCTTCATTAACGAAACTTCAAATATCCATAGCAAAGTCCCCATTTTTCTTTGTCATATATTTTGGGTAATATAACTAAGTCCCAGCTTAACTAAGTCATACAATTAACTGGACATGTAGGTGAAGTTCAAACTACAGTCTAAGCAAAACAAAAACAAGTTCGAACTTGCAGTTTACAAATTCCAAAACTTGCAGCTTCAGACCTCCAACTTTACCTTCACCAAACATAAGATTAAGAAAATTAGTAAAGCATAAATCCAAAGAAAATTTCAGGCAAAACAAAACCATCAAATATACCTTGAATAACAAAGTAATCAGCGAGTTTCCCCTATCTGATTTGTTGGGAAGCAGCTGCAACAAGAAAAGTCATAATCCACAACTAATCAATGGGAAGGTAACAACAACTATTCTTCATTACCTTCCACTTCTTTCATTGCCCTTCTCTTCTTCATTACTGTCGTCTGGTGCATTTACCCTGTAGATACAAAGTCAAACAATGAGATAGAATTACGTCAACATAAGATTCTACAAATATGTCTTTCAAGTCAGTCTTCTTCATTACCCTCTTCTTCTTTTACTATCACTCTCTTCTTCATTACCGTCATCTGGTGCAGTGACCCTGTTAATAGATACACAGTCAAACAATGAGATAAAATTAGCATCAACATAAGATTCTACAGATAAACTAATATATATATGACTGACTTTCAAGTTACTTTTCTTCATTACCCTTCTCTTCTTCTTTTATCTGCACCCTTCTCTTCTTCATTGCCCTCATTTGGTGCAACTACCCTGTCAATGAGTATATCCAAATAATGAGAGTCACATAGCATTAAGTGTCATGCAATTTAGAACCTATACTATCCAAACTTATAAAAGCTTGGAAGCTTACGAGATTGGTTGAATGACTCATTATTCAAAGTTTTGATGCTCAGTTCAGCAATAGGAGCCAACATTTAACAAAGAATTTTGTTTCCTGTCATCCAAATAACGGAAACCACAGCTAGCTGCCACGCACCAAACAGCCCCGAAGACCTTTAGTCTTCTTTCATCCTCCAAAACGGCTTAATATTTTCACAATGCAAAGAAAAATTGGTCCTTGGAATTACCCAACTTACATTAGCCAGTCTAAACAACTTGAGACACAAACTTAAAAAGGCTATTGGGCAGACAAAGCAAAAAAGAAAAGTTATGCATTTAGTTCGAAACTTCTTATCTCTAAAGAAAAGTTGTGCCGTAGACAAAACTAACCACACTTAGTCTACTGTCAGTCGTCTCAAGCAGAGTAGGGACGTGTCGATGTGATTGCAAAGAGATAATTAATAGCATGCTGACTTCTCCATATATATATATACTGGGTTGTGATCGGAAAGATGGCACGACACAACAAAAAACACATGCAGCTAGATTGATAAACATAACAACTAATTAGCATATGCATATTAAGGGACGTTACTTACAATCCTGCTGTGCAATTCATCACCATGTAAGTGGTTTTATCTAGATTGCATATTCCACTTGAAAGCAATTCAGCCTTTAATATATCACCACCATTAGGGGTAAGTATCTTGAACTTGCACCAATGAATTTGACAAGACTTTACATCGTTGTCGTAGATGATCATGCGATCCCATACCAAACCCAACTTGTGGTGGCCATTCTCGACTCCAACTTTAACCAACGACAGTGGAACCCACCATGGCTTGAATGGGTCTACAGGCTCATCCGTAGGGACATGGACATCTCCACCGTCATATGGACCCTCACTGGGAAGGACTATCTCAGGGTCAAAATTTTCAAGGCCTACCTCATTTTTCAGGCCCTCAAGTGGGCTGGACAACCATCTACGAGCACGAATATCAAATGCATAAACCCCTGGTCGATCCTTAAAACCGAGGGATGCTGTATCCGATGATGGGTTTTGCGTTCCAAGGGAGAATAAAAGTGAGTCGTCAAAAAGTATCACCCCAGGGGACCATACACCCCAAAATCTGTCGCAAATGACTTCCCAGCGGTTGGATCTCAAATCTATGGAGTACATGGTGTTATAACCTAACATGGTGTGATAAACCAAAATTTTACTCTTAGTAACACCAAGCATATGTACGTCTCCTCTCAGGCCTTCCTTTTTCGGCAACTTGGTGGAGTCGCCACTAGGATGATTCACACGGTAGAGGTTATCTCCCGAAGTAAAGATCCAGCCATCCTCTCGGGCAATAGCCCCGCTTTGTCTGTCGCTATTAACTCCGCCCCCAATATGCCAGATCGGCGTCGGAGTAGCATCCAAGTCAATGTACCTGAACCCGACCCTACCGACTTTATTTGTGTCCCCAATGATACCGCCAATGAGGTACAAGCGGCGGTTCAGGGCAACAAGCCTACTGAAGTCGATCCAGTCCAACCCTTCGCCCCCAAAACTCTGCACATTGAGTTGTCGGACTCTGTCTCTTCCGCTCTCACGCAGCACTATAATGTTCCTCCCTTCGTTGTTGTTATCATTTTCTGCCGTCGCCGCCGTGGATTTCCTTTCAATAACGTACCAAAAAATCGTTTCATCTGCCATAACCATCAGGTATATTGGGCTTTCAGTTTCGGTTGGCATCACCATCAGGTATATTGGGCTAAAAAAACTACCAAGAAACATCAACCAAGAAAAAGAAATTAGTCTTCTTGAATTATAAGAACATAATAGAGAAATGCAGGAAATTCATTTGCTTGCTTGCTTCATGTTTTGCTCAACCCACTGCCAGTTTTATGCCATTTTCACTCAAACAAACTATAAAAGCCATTAACATGCAGAACAAGCAAGGCAATAGAAAATAGATAAATATGGCAACCACCAAAATGGGCTTGCATAATCTCCTCTGTCCAACATAAAGGAAAAGGAAAACCAAACAGAGCAAGAAAAAGAATTACAAAATAAATGCAATCTCTCAAAGAAAAGATTGCAAAAGAAAAGGGTACCTCAGAATTTCACTTGTGCTCCTCTAAGTACGATTCCTTCCCCAAAAGTTAAAGAAAAACTCAGATCCTGAAGACCAAGAAAATACATCAGCGACCAAGAAAATGCATAATCAAAGAAAAAAACCGGAATAATCTTGAACATAGTGACTAAAATAACATAAGGTTCCAACTTTTCAAAGGATTGGCAAGATTTACAAGTTTCTTACCAAAAACATAGTGAAACAATGAACTGAACAAGCCAAAAGGTAGAAATGCAGTGGTCTTCCAAAACCCAGAAGACCAAAAACAAAATTTCAGGGGTGAGGTATCATAGGTAAGGAAGGTTACCTTATGGTGACAGAAGAAGACTCTCTTCAACGAGCAGGAAGAGATTTCCAGCCCAAGACGGAGGAGACGAGGAGACGAGCGCTGGCGTGTTTTCTTCGTCAAGTCTCTCTGTTTTCTTGGTTGTGAATTCTCAGCTCACGTTTTGGCAAAAAGAATAAAAGTTCTCAGCTCACGTATAATTGTGTCAAATGCTGGTCGTAAATGGGTCAAAGTTTGTTTTATATTCTCCAAGTCAATTTTGGTACCTCTCCGTACGGTACCTTGTCCTAACATGCTTAATTAAACAATTAATTAAGGGTTTAGGGTTTAATTAAACAATTAAACAATTGTTTTTTGGTCAACATTAAACAATTGCTTAATAATTGGTTTTCCTTTTTACTTTTTTGGCTTATCCTCAAATAAAATGGAAAAAAAAAAAAAATCCTCTTGCTGCTCTTTACTAAGCTCAATGAAAACTTTAATAATATGGATATTTAAGATTAGTTTAATAGTCTTTCTCTTCACATTATTAGGGGAAGGTTTTGTCGTACTAATACTGGGATGACTCCTTTACCATTTTTTCCTCTATATTCTTTTTTCTGTTTAATCTAATAAACTTGTATTGGTTTTTTTATTTTTTATTTTTATCAAAAGAAGATTATGTTGATAGTATGTGAATCTCTCTCTCTCTCTCTCTAAGTCTCAAAGGAAAACTCCATAGAATGAGGGAAGAAGAAGCGTCATTGCCCCTTCTCCCCCTCCTCTCTTTTTGTTTTTTCCTTCCACTGGGCATTTTTCCTTTAGGCTATGTTCTCAATCAAATCATTCTTTCAAAACCCACACTCTAACAATGCTCATGTTCTCTAAATTTGTTTCTACATTGTCTTTGATGAAATCACTCAATTGTTCTTTCACATGGTTGTTTATTTCGTTAATTTGTTCGCTCTAATGCACAAGTAGATCATTGAAAATTATATTTTTTCCATATCTGTTACGGATGCAATGGTGGGTGTGGTCACAACGACACTTCATCATGTGGTGGTGGTAGGGTTCATTTAGGCTCATAGATTGCTTTAGGTTCATGTTGGGTTTGTGGGCTTTTTTTGGGCTTATGATTAATTGTGGTAATGTGGGCTAGTAATTTTAGTGAGACTTGTCCAATATAGTTTTGTTTTTAACATGTTAGTTCATTACCCTCTTGGGATTTGTACTTTAGATGTCATATTGATGTTTGTACTATTGAAGTTTATATTTGATGATAATAATAAAAAAAGATTACGTTGATATGAAAAACAAAAACACAACACATTTAGAAAGAACCTCTCGGCCAACGGGGTTTAGCCAAGTGGAAAAAGGTCTTGACTTGTAAACAAGAGGCCTCAGGTTTGAACCCCCATAACATCAGTTGTGCGTGTGTTAGAAACCCCTTCCCCTCTAGTTTAGACTATCGCTTGTACTTTAAAAAAAAATAAAAATAAAAAAACCTCTCGCCCTTTCAGACTTAAGGTTTAGGGTTCAGACAATCATCATCCTTTCAGGCTTCAAACAATCATTATCCTAAATGGCAAGCATGGGATATGTCAGATGATGAATATTCAGTATCATCAGGTGTGGTTGATTCTCATTATCCGAATGGTGTCAGAAAGTTCAACAATCCTTATTTTGATGAAAGAGACAATGTGAGCAGTCTTGAGGAAACTGCAGGTGCAACTGCTGAAGATACTGATGACTACAGCAAAGAAGTTCCCTGTATTGAGATGGAAGAGTCAAGCTGAACAAGAACTCTAGATCCCCTGCCTTATCTAGTGTTGGCAATGAAGGAACATCTGTTTGGACATCTGGGGATACAAGGGTAACAGGTCAAGAATTGATATCTACCCTAGTGAATGCATATAGAGAATGTAGTCTGATGCAAAATAGTTCTGCATATGGCACGTTGGAGCAAAGACTACATTATATACAAATGACCATTGATTCTCTTGGTATTCCTTCCCCTGAAGAATCATTTCCGCATGATATTTCAGCAAATATGTCAAGTTCTAAAAGCCTAAAGTTAACTAGGAGCTGGAGTTGTAGAGAAAATCTCATGACTGGTTCTGAAAAGCTTTCTTGGGAGACCAGAAGGTTTTGGGAGGAAGGTTCCTCTATTACATTATGATTCCAATAGAAGGTTGTCAAAGAAATGATTCTCAATCTTCCCTTGGGAGTGCTATGGATGAGCTAGGAGCATAGACCCCCGATGAACATATTACTAGTGTCCATACTTTTGTTGCAGCCTTGCAGGACTTAAGAAAATAGCCAAAAAGCTTGAGTATGACAAACAACTTTGTTGATATTCTTTTTGGGAGGTCAACTTAGAGAGAAGTGGATAGTCTTCAGCATAGGGGAAGGTGAGTACCTTCAGCAAGGGAAGGGCCTGCAGAAGACAAAGTAGGAGAAGCAGTCGTTAAGCTTCGGACACTGGTGTGGTGCCGGTCGAAGGCTCTCTGATGCTTAAGTCAGCTATGAGTGGTAGAATTGGCAGAGGAACAATAAAAGTGAGAGAGAAATTACTCTTTTTACTTGGGTATTGTTCTCTATTTATAGGGAAGTGAAAGTGGGAGGTTTGCACAAAGTTTCGATGTGGGACTTTGTCAAGCTGCTGTGATGGTGACACGTGTCCTTGGAGATTAGGTTCGGCAGTTGGGAGCTTCGGCAGGTGGGAGCTTCAGCAGTCGGGAGCTTCGGCAGGGGCAGGTGCTTGGCACCTCGGAAGAGTGTCTTCCTTCGGCAGAAGAGAAGGCGTGTCTGTCTTGGTGCTAGTCGTTTTGAGGCTGGATATGCTCGGTTGATTATGGTGTAAACAGTTGTCCCCCAAGTTCGCGGTCGATAAGTAACTTTTGGGTTTAGAACTTGTGAAATTTTTGTGTAATCATGACCGAGCATTCCAGATTCAGTGGGAGCCGTAGGGCCCTAGTCTCCTAAGTTGGCAAGCTAGAAGTTGCGTCAACACTTGGAAGGTATGATAAAAGCTGTGTGAGCTTCTAGAATTGTTGGTAGCTGGGTACCTGAACTTTCGGCAAGGAGAAAGAAGAATGTATGAGCTTCCCGAACCCTTGGTAGCTAGGTACCTGAGCGTTTGGCGAAGAGGCCAGGATTGAGCTGCCAGGGGTTAGGTAATTGTCAGCCATAGTCGGATCAATGGGTTGGCCTATTGGGTCTCGGCAAGGTGTAATAGTTTGTAGGTGGGGTTGAGCCAGAGCCAGGCTTCAGTTAGGGAGTGTTTGGAAGGCTTAAGCATGGGTTGAGGAAGACATGCGTGAGATTTTGGCAACAAGGGCCCTGCCGTTCGACAGGGTTGATGTACGAAAAATTCTTGAAAAGCGCCTTACTAACTTTGAAAAGCCTTTGCGGTTCGGCAAGGCTAGTTTCCTTTTTTGCCTTTGGGCTTCTATTTGTTTTGGCCCGGAGCCTGCCGCTCGACAAGCAGGCCCGGTTGGTGTATTGGCTTGACCCCCGAAAGCATGGAGTTTGCATAGGGGGCTTAGGGTATGGGTTTGGTTGAACCATAATTGGGCTTCGGTAATGGCATGGGGGCTGTGAGCTAGGCCCTTCATAAGAGCTGGGCCAAGTCCAATAGGGTGTAGTTGGGGCTAGGGTTTGGAGGGCAAGTATAAATACTCTTTGTGCCGTTCAGCAAGATCAAATAAGCCTATCGTTCTGCAGGGCGTGTTGTCTTCAACCCTTTTCGGTGTCGAGTCCTAGCCATTTTTCAGCAAAGATGCTGAATGGTAAGGGCTGGGTTTCAGCAATTGGTGTCCATAATTTATACATAGCCTGTCGTTTGTCAAGTTGGAATTCTTGGAGGAAAGTTTTCTGGTGTTCTTCGTTCCTTCTTCACGACCCTTGCCGTTCGGCAAGGGTGGGTGAAAGATTTGTGAGGACTGCATCAGTGGTTTGGGGATCGGGTCCTTCAGTGGAGATCGGGTTCTAGCACTTGAGAAGGGGACTGGAGTACAGAGTAACTTCGGTAGGGTCAGCGAAGTGATTTCGTGAGTTCCCAAGCTTCTGCAAGGCTGGTTTTGAGAGGCGAGGCTGCTTGAGATTTTTGAGGGAGTATAGTTTGCGCAACGCATGGCTCTTGCCATTCGGCAAGCTTAACTTGGAGCCTTCATTTTTGTTTCCCAAGCTTTGGTAAGATAGTGGTGTCGACAAGGATTGGTTGAGCTCGAGCTTCGGCATCGTTCGGTAATTGTTCTTGGAGGGGGTTCTTCCAATCTAGAACCGTCTAGGGTGTGGGTTCTTGACTGACAGCAAGGAAGGAAGGGATTGGGCTTACAATCTTGAGTCGAGCCTTCGGTAGGAAACTGTTGGGTACTATTTGAAGCCCCTTATCTTCTGCTCAACCTTTGTCGTTCGACAAGGGTGGCTTGATTAAATTTTTTGAGGCCCTTTGTGTTCAGAAAATTGGGGATCTAGTGTGTTGTCTTTGGCAAGAGTGTCTTGGTGAGAACCAGTTTTTGTGAGCCCTCATTTGGTTCTGCACGATGCTTACCGTTCTTGAGGGATTATTGGAGCTGTGATTTCAAGGTTTGGCTTTTGTGACCTTTAAATTTCTGTTTTTGTCTTCGGCAGCCTTGAGCTTTGTGTTTTATTTCTTTGAGCTCCTTCATCTGGTCCCATAAGTTGAGAAAAGAATTGGGCCTTCTCTACGGGGCAATGGAAGGAGGGGTTGGGCTAAGGGTCAATTTGGTGCTGAAGCGTTGGCGCAAGCACATGACCATGGGCACCGAGTGTCCCCTCTCGATCTAGACAATGCTTGCTGTTCAGCAAGCTAAATTGGGTGTACCAATTTCATTCGGCTAGACTAGGTGGAGGTTCGGTTATAAATTTTAGGCCTCAACATGGAGTGAGGACTTGGGAGCTGATCTTGCTTCGGCAGTAAGAGTAAGTGGTTTTGAGCCCATGTTCTTTACGCACGGGCCTTGCCGTTTGGCAATGTCTTCCCAATTCCTTTCTCCGTATTATTTCTTGAATTTTAATTTGGAATTTTAATTTCAAATTGTGAAGCAGGTACAAGGAATTTGAAAGGGAAGGTGAAAGGGTGCTAAGGTTTTCTCGTGAATTGAGGCGTTGGTACCTTTGAGGCTTTATAAATAGGAGCTCTAGGTGGAGAAGGCAAATATACTTGAGTCTTGAAAAAATTTCTAGAAAGTGAGAAGGAATAAGGGAGATTTCCGGCGAGATTTTGGTGGTGGTGCTTGTGGCCAAGGTGATTTCCGGCGTCGTAGTCGTGGTGATGCAAACAAGGTTAGACCTCATTTCCCTTGAACTTTTGAATTGAAATGTCATTTTTGGTATGAACATGTTGAAGATTAGGATGAACACCTTGAATATGAGTATGCACTTGATGAACACCTTGAACATTGATACGAACTTGTTGAATGTATGTTTCTAGATCAAAGAGCATGTAGGTGTGCCCTCCTTTTTTGTGTTCTTGTGTTTTCAATCCATCTTGCATGTGCATTAGTTCCTTTTCCTTGTTTCTGCATATTGTAGATGTCTAAAAGTTCTGATAGAGAAAGTCATGACCCCCCTATCTTTGGTGGGGAAGATACTGAGAGTGCGAAGCCCAGCTAATATGTTTGTTCTGAAAGTAAGAGTTTTGAGACAGAGGGGGTGGTAGAAGGTATGATAGAAAGTAGGATGATAGTGCATGAAGGTGAGAGGGGTGAGCCATCAATAAATTCCCGGGAGGCCGAGCACAGAGAGATGCAGAGGAATTACAGAGTTTTAGAGGCTGTGGCTGATCGGGTTCTAGCCTTGTCTCATACACTAGAGGTGGGCTCGAGCAATCAGGCATCATCGTCAAGGTCTGTGGGCGTAGCCGTGACTTCAGCTTTAGAGAGGGTGGATATACAGGTTGGTGTCCCTTTGTCAATGCGTAATATACTTACAGAGGTAAAGCTGGCAGAGCTTCGGACAGATTTTTAGTGTCCCACCCTCGGTGGGCTTGAGGTTACCCACTACTGCTGATGTGGTTAAATATCCTCTGTAGGGATGTGTGTTGATATTCACTGATATGTACTAGCATGGCTTCAGACTACCATTTCATCATTGGGTACAAATGATGTTGGCTAAGCTGAGGTATGCACCGGGGCAATATAATCCAAACTTCTGGATTCTTTTACATGGGGTGTATATTGCTTGGTGGTTTGCTGGATTAAGGGAGCCAATATTTGAGCAATTTATGTATCTTTATTCGATCTCCAAGCAACATGGAAGTTTTGGCTGGGTACAGGCTAATTGCCGAAAGGCAAAATAGAGAGGTTACTTTATTGGTCACAAGTTTTCTACTCATAAGTCTTAGAGGAACAGGTGGTGCATGGCTTATGGTGACTAGGAATGTCCGCCAGGGAAGACCGTCTCCAAACACATTCTTACCCACTTCCAGTCTATAGGTCCTTGGCCCCATCCTTTAAGACTGATTATTGTTTTGTAGTGTTTTTACCTGCTTTAACTCTTAATAATCCATTTTTGTTTGTGCAAGTGTAAATGGTTGAGTAGTATCTAACTTTTGGTGCAGGTTCGGTGAAGTGGGGGCCGATTTCCAAGGAGCAAGAAGATGAAGTTGAGAGGGTGAGATCATTGCTATCAGAGACCGAGCGTGATTACCGAAACCTAGTCACCCAGAAGAATCTGTTTGAGTCCGGCCTTTTGCAAGGAAATAAGTATTTGGGTCGCCTTTGTTGTTTGTCTTCTGATTCCTTTTTGTAGTTATGACTAACTTAATTTTTGATATGCAGTGGCAGGTGTTATAAAGGGAAGCACAAAGGTGGCTGTGGATCTTAATGAGGCCGAGATGCAGAGGCGACTTAGGGAGCCTCGGGCGAAGAAGACGGAGAAAGGGGGTGCCAGGCAAACGACTAGAAAGCGCCCTAGAGATGACGATGAAGGGCTGGTTGCCGACGTGCTGGGGAAGAAGAAGGCGTTGGAGGAAGCTCACCAGAGTGTGATGGGGACAGAGTTAAGGCTTCCTCCCTTTAACCTACAGGCACCGCCGAAGCTCTCATTCGGTATGGAGGATGTGTTTGCTGAGGGGGTGGAGAAGGTGGACTTCTCCGAGCTGCGTCGGCAGAAGAATGAGGTGAACCTGGCCATGCATCAGCGGGAGGTTCCCTTGGTGAACGTCTTCCTGGAAGGCGTGAAGAGTGACCCCGAGGCTCTGGCGAGGACACATGCATATTTCTTTGCAGATTGGGCCCAGAAGATGTTTCTTACCCATGCCTATACAAATTATATCTATCTGAATTTGTTCTTATCATTCTGGTTTGCTCTGACTAATAATGCTTTGTTTTGTAGGTCTTTGGCGAGATGCATGTGAATATGGCCAAGGCAGATAAGGAGATCCAGAGGTTAAAGAGGCGGTATGTGAAGAACGCCATGTTGTTGTAGAAGGCGCACTGGCCAGAGAGATGAAAGAGCTGAAGCGCTCAAAAGCCGAGGAGATAGCTGTCGTCTGAGCTGAAGCGGAGCAGAAGAAGGCCGAAGAGGGAGCTATTGCCCGAGCCGAAGCGGTCGAGTTGTTCCGGAGTTCAGAGGAGCTGCGGAGTTACATCATGGATCGGTTAGTATATGAGCAGTTGCGCTGGAATGAGAGATTGGCGAGGTTCAACCCTTCGGTCGAGATCAACTTTGATACGAGTGGTGAGCCTCCTTCACCTAGTCCTACCACCGAGACCACTCCAGAGCTATAGCCGGCAACCACGGATGCCCTCTCTACCGGGGCCTAAAGGCGTTGCCTTCTTGATGTATTCTAGTTATTTTGTTGGAACACTTGGTGTTTATTTTTGTTTTGTATAAACATTTTACCTTACTTAGGGCAATGTTATTTTGATTTTCTTTGATAGTAGACTCGTTGTCCTTTGATATCAATTGTGCTAGCGAAATGATAATCATGTGATTGATAAGAATTAGCCAGAGTCGAGTTTTTCATTAGGTAGGTGCCAAAAGGCAGAAGATACAAGAGATGGTTGAGTCAAGGCTCAAGACCAAAGTCGAAGAAAACATAATGTCCTAAGGTCTAGTTGTGTTTACTTATAGTAGTACTTGAGGTGATCAGCATTCTAAGAATGAGGCAAAGTCTTGCCCTTGGGATTACGAAGTTGATAAGTGTCGGGGCGGCAGACTTTGGTAATCTCATAAGGACTTTCTCATGTAGGACCCAAGGTACCTTAAACAGGGTTCTTAGTGGCTAAGGAAACCTTGCCCATGATCCAGTCCCTAATCTTGAAAGCACGGGGTTTGACTCGAGAGTCATAGGACTTGGCGATACGCTGTTTGTACACGACGTTGTGCATGTTGGATTGGTCACAAAGCTCGTCAATGAAGTCGAGGTTTAGGGCTAACTGCTCGTCATTGGCTTCGGTATCATAAGTGGAGGTTCGGTATATGGGCTGACCAATCTCTATTGGTGCCACAGTTTTGGTACCAAAGGAAAGAGAGAACGGTGTTTCTCTTGTTGAGGTACGGAATGTGATGCAGTAGGACCAGAGAACCTCTAGGAGTAGCTCTAGCCAGTAACCTTTGGCTTTATCAAACTTGGTCTTCAGGGTCTTCTTGATGATCTTATTCACGGCTTCAACCTGGCCATTGGACTGAGGATGGGATGGGGAGGCAAAGCAAAGACGTATCTTGAGGTTGGAACAAAATTGTTTGAACTTTGCATTGTCAAATTATCGGCCATTGTCTGTGACGATGGTGTTGGGGATGCCGAAGCGACATACGATATTCTGCCATATGAAAGTTTCGATGCGAGCTGCAGTGATGGTGGCTAACGCTTCAGCTTCATCCCACTTGGTGAAGTAGTCCACAGCTACAACTGCATATTTGACCTGGCCCTTACCCTCAGGCATAGGTCCAATGAGGTCAAGTACCCATTGGGCGAATGGCTAAAGACTGACCATGGCTGTCAATATTTCAGTTGGAAGTTGTGGAATGTTGGCAAACCGCTGGCACTTATTGCACTTTTGGGTGAAGGCTTGAGCATCGGTATAAAGTGAGGGCTAGAAGTATCATTGTCGAATAACCTTATGTGCTAGTGAGAGAGCACCTGAGTGGTTGCCGCAGATACCCTCATGGATCTCCCTAAGGACATAGTTACCTTCCTCTGGAGTCAGACACCGAAGGTAAGGGAGCTGAAGCCTCACTTGTATAAAGCGCCATTGATGATCAGGTATCGAGCGGAGCGATAACGAACACGTCGTGCTTCAGCAAAATCAGCAGGTAGTGTCTGGTTTTGCAAGTATTGAAGGATGGGGTCCATCCATGTGGGGTTATGATCAATGGTACAGATGAGCGGTGCTCGTGTGCCGGGCTAATCCAAGAACTCCATGTGGATGTTACGACCGATGCCTTGTTCTATAGCGGATGCTAGCCTGGCCAATGTATCAGCATGATTGCTTTCAAAGCGTGGCACCTAGCTTATAAGATAAGCGTCGAATGTTGCCACCAAGTGGCGGGTATTGCGAAGATATGTCGTCATATAGGTGTCTTTAGTAGTGAAGTCCTAGTTAACTTGGTGAACGACCAATTGGGAGTCACTAAATATCTGGATTTGCTTAGCGCCCATCTCTTTAGCTAGCCGAAGGCCAGCTAAGAGTACTTCGTACTCAGCGACATTCTTGGAAGCGAGGAATTTGAAGCAGATGGCCTACTAAAGAACAACTTTATCTGGGGAGATAAGAACAAGGCCAACCCCACATCCCTGGGCATTGGATGAGCTATCCATATATAAGGTCCACAAAGGCTGGGTTGGGCTAGAGTGCCGTTGCTGGCTCCGTTGACCTGGTTTAAGGGAAGTGTGGAGTCGATTCTGATCTGGGGAACGGCCAAAGCTTGGTCTATGAATTCTGAGATGAAGTCAGCAATGACCTGGCCTTTTATAGCCGGGCGGAGTTTATAGTGAATATCAAATTCACCTAGCTCAATAGCCCACTTAGCCAACCTGCCAGAAGTATCTGGCTTCTGCAATACCTGTCTTAGTAGTTGGTTGGTTAGGACATGAATGGTGTGTGCTTGGAAGTATGGTCTTAGGTGTCTGGCTGACATCACTAGAGCAAAGGCCAGCTTCTTCATATCTAGGTACCGAACCTCGGCATCTTGCAATCCCTTGCTAACATAGTGCATCGGATGTTCAGCACCTTCATGGGGGTGGATAAGCGCTGAGCTAACTGCTGTGGCCGAGACGGAGAGATAAATCATGAGGATATCTCTAGGCTCGGGGGTTGACAACAAAGGGGCTTGGCTCATATACTCATTGAGTTCGTTGAAAGCCTTGTCACATTCTGCAGTCCAGGTGATGTTTCGCTTGTTACCCTTAAGTGTCTTGAAGAATGGGGCGCATCGATCAGTGGCCTTGGAGATAAACCTGGTCAGGGTCACGACGCGTCTGGTAAGGCTCTGGATGTCTTTGATCGTTTTGGATATCTTCATGTCTAAGATGGCCTGAATCTTTTCTGGGTTAGCTTCAATACCCGGCTAGCTAATCATGAAGACAATGAATTTTTCCGAAGCTACGCCAAAGGAACACTTCGGGGGGTTGAGCCTCATTTTATACTGTTTCAGGATGGTGAACATGGCAAATAGGTTAGAGATGTGCTGGTTAGCAGTACGACTTTTGAATAGCATGTCATCGATATGAAACTCCATGGTGTTGCCAATCAGTGGGGTAAAGATGTTGTTCACAAGATGCTGATAAGTAGCCCTAACGTTTTTTAGGCCGAAGGGCATAACCTTGCAGCAGTAGAGGTCACGGTCGGTGATGAAAGATGTATGGGTTTGGTCATCAGGGTGCATGAAGATCAGGTTGTACCCTGAGTAAGCATCCATGAAGCTAAGGAGGGCGTGGCCAGCTATGGCGTCAACAAGCTGGTTGATTTGAGGTAAAGGGAAGCTGTCCTTCGGGCAAGCCCGATTAAGGTTGGTATAGTCTACACACATGCGCCAGTCTTTCTTTGGTTTATGTACCATCACCACATTAGCTAGCCATGTGGGATAGTCCACCTTCTTGATGAATCCAATACTGCTTAGCTTATCCACCTCCGCATTCATGGCCTCATACCTCTTTGGGTCATAGGCATGACGCTTCTGCCGAACAGGGCAGATAGGAGGATTAATGCTTAGCCGATGAGAAATAACATCAGGGGATATACCAAGCATATTGTTGTAAGACCAGACAAAGACCTCTTAATTAAGGCGAAGGAATGCCACGAGGTCAGAGCCAAGCTTCTAGGAGAGGCAGGTGCCGATCCGGGATGTCATCATGGAGGCAGACAAGCTCGAGGTCTTCCACGGGTTTGGCCTGCTGTGTAACCGATTCCTCCCTGGGGTCCTCAGGTCGTTCGGTGCCAGTTCGAGAAGGGGCTGAAGCCTTGGTTAATGCTAGGGCCTCACCCCTATGCTGGTGATTGGTGGACTTGACTTCAAAAGTAACAGCTTCGGGCGTCAAGTTGGTCGCCACGCATTGTGCTCATGCCCTGGGAAGTGGGGAACTTCAGTAGTAGCATATGCGTGGAAATGAAAACCTTTATTTGCTCCAGGGCAGGGCGTCCTAGGATGACATTGTAAGCTGTGGGGCAGTAAATGATAAGAAAGGGAGTGGTGATTGTCTCCCACTAGGGTGCTGAACCAATAGAGATAGGAAGATGGATGCTGCCAATGGGCTGAACAACATCGTTATAGGAGCTCACAAGGGGTTTGATGATTCGGTCTATCAAGTGAGTAGGGACTTGGAGCTCGTTGAAAGTATCAGCAAACATTACACTGACCGAGCTGCCAGTGTCCACCAGAATACGCCCAATATTGAAGTTAGTAATGTCCGCGCGAATAATGAGTGGGTCGTCATGTGGGAGAATGACACCACGTTCTTCCTCCTCGCATAAGGTGATGGGGGCCCAGCTTGATTTTTGTGTCTTAGGCAGGCATCTGTGCTCAGTGCTGAAGAATTAGTGCGCATAAGAAGAACGAACATAGTGTTTAATGGAGTTATTGGAGGTTTCGGCCAACGTGGGACCACCGCTGATGGTGGAGATCATGTTGATATGTCTTTGGTGAGGGTTAGGTGAGGGGTGGGAAGTTGTGCACATATTTATCCAACTTCCCCTCACGAATAAGTCCTTCAATGATGTTGCTTAAGGCAACACAAAATTCGGTATCGTGGCCACTGAACTGATGAAAATGACATAAGACACCTGTGTTTGGCATAAGCTTGTTGGTTAGTCTCCTAGGGAGAGGCTTGGGTATCATGAGTGCCTCGTGCATTAGGACATTCTCATAGGTGGTATTGAGGGTGGTGAAGACCTCAAACCTAGGCTTGGGTGTGAAGGGGAGTGGGGCCCGATCACTTGTCCTGGAAGGGTTACTTCCACTGGGCTGGAAGTGGTTTGCCACGCTTGCTATTGTTGAAGGTATGCTGGTAACTATCCTTCTTTTTTTGGTGCGGGGTACCTTAGTTATCTGGGGCGGGAGTAGAACGCTGAGGTGGGGCTGGGCTAGGTACCGAAGCATGTGAAGGATCACCAAAGGTGCTGTGTGCAGAGGTGGCTAGGTTATGCTTGGAGTTGAAATACTCGGCCTTAGCATGAACGGCTGCCTGCTTCATTAGCTCTGCATATGTGTTCCAAGGGTTGCTGTGGACCAAGTACCAAAAGTTGGACTCACGGAGTCCACTCTTGAAAGCACCGAAAGAAGCGCGATCGTCAATCTTCGAGCAACGAGAATACTCATGGCTGAAGCGGGCTGCATATTCCCGAATGGGTTTATCCTCACCCTGCCGAAGCATGTACAAGTCATCTGCGGAGTACAGGTGATCGGTCTGGATCATGAAATGATCTAGGAAGGTATGCTTCAGACTATTAAATGAGTTGATGGTGCGGGAGTTCAGCTGTAGAACCAATTCAGGGCCGCGCCACTAAGAGTGGAAAGGAAAATGAGGCACATGCCTTCGTCAGTGAAACCCTTGCATCCGAGGGCAGACTGGAAAGAGTATATGTGGGTAAGAGGATCTTCCGTGCCAGTGGCTGAATGTCCTTCTCCTAGTGGTAATTGAGGATACGTTCGGTAAAAGGCCCAGGTCGTGGCTTCGCCCAGAGGGGCTGGTAGCTCCTGTGTTGCTCACTCTCTAGATGCCAAACCTTCTAAAAAATAAGCCTCATGGTCGGGTCGGCATGAGGAAGAGTGTCGGGTACTAAAGGCCTGGGGTGTGGGTTGGCAAGGGCTTGGTAAGGTTCCCATTCTTCGAACGCCTTGGTATGATACAATTCCCAGTCATCTAGATGGTAAGACTACCAATTATCCGAGTCCCCTGCACCTTCTCCAGCAAGTAGGTGAGTTGGCTTCGGTGGGGGGCCTAGGTGTGCTACCATTGGGTCCTTGAGATTAACAGGAATAGGGATAGGGTCTGTCTGACGGTCCAAGAGACGGTCCTTGCAATCTTTATAGATTTTGACTAGTTCATGGAGCTGGTCATTCCGTGGGGAGATGTGAAGGAGCCATGACTTGGTTGTCTTTGGATGGAGGGGGCCTTTACCCTTACTGAGCCTAGACTGGACTGGGGCACTATGGTGGGAGTGCACTAGCTGGTTTGGCTGGGTATGCTCAGCATCCTGAGTAAAGTCATGTTGGGAGCCTTAAGGATGAGTCCTCTCCCAGTTACGCTTCAGGTCGATATTTTTGGTATGGAGATGTTCGTATTTCTTGGACATCTTGGCAACGCTGGTGCAGATAAGCTCTACTTCTGCCTGGAGATTGGCATCTGCTGAAGGTTTTCTTCGGAAAGTACCTTTGTCGGGGGTGTGGTGCTGAGTATCATGGCTATCCTCGGTCGGCATAGCAGAGTGTGGGGTAAAGAAGAGGCGACGGGGCCTGACAGGAGAAGGAGTCAGCTGGGCTGGTAGAGGAAAATGGGATTCAAAGGTTGTTTCCCACAGACGGCGCCAAACTGTTGATGCTCTTTTTGGGAGGTCAACTTAAAGAGAAATGAATAGTATGCAGCAGGAGGGAAGGTGAGGACCTTCAGCAAGGGAATGGTCTGCATAAGACAAAGTAGGAGAAGCAGTCGTTAAGCTTCGGACACCGGTGTGATGCCGGCCGAAGGCTCTCCGATGCTTAAGTCAACTATGAGTGGTAAAATTGGCAGAGTAATAGTAAAAGTGATAGAGAAGTTACCCTTTTTACTTGGGTATTGTTCCCTATTTATAGGGAAGTGAAAGTGGGAGGTTTGCACAAAGTTTCGATGTGGGACTTTGTGCAAGCCACTATGATGGTGACTCGTGTCCTTGGAGATTAGATTCGGCAGTTGAGAGCTTCGGCAGGTGTCTGGCACCTCGGAAGAGTGTCTTCCTTCGGCAGTGGAGAATGCGTGTCTGCCTTGGTGCTAGTCGTTTTGAGGTTGGATATACTCGGTTGATTATGGTGTAAACAAACTTGTCAATGGTAAGGTGAGAGTGCGTCTCTCCAAAAAGCAAACAAAAAGAAAGCCATTTTATGTCTGTCTTGCTTTCTGCAGAATTCATCTCTTATTTGAGCGATGGCTATCTTTTTTGAATGTGCTTGTCATAGTAATTAGAATGATTTTCTGAGAATGTGAAACATTATCCGTCACTCTGACTCTCTTAATATTCACACTTTTATAGTTTTCACGTTAATAAAGTTGGGAAGAATTTGTGACTGTTGCATATTGCAACATTTGCATTTCCATGTTGGGGAGAATTTTGCTCTCGTATCGCAAACAACAACCTACAAGAGGATCTTGTTGCACATCTTTGGGCGAAATGAGCACTAGAATGATGAGCGGCCTTGTGACATTAGCTAGTCTTTTGTGTTTGTAACAAATAATAATTTACAATACTTTGTCATGTTGAAGTCCTTGTTTTGTTTTAAAAACAACTTTAAAATTAAGTTAAATAGAAAAAAAAAAAATGAAGGATAGTTTGTAAAAGAATGAAAAGATTGTGAGAAATTATGTAAAATGATGAAATTGAGGATAATATGTGAAATGATGAAGATGTTGTGAGAAAATATGTAAGAATGAGGTAGATATTTATAAATTAAAAAAATTTAGGATTTTTTAAATAAAAGAAATCATTTTTTTCTGACTAAAAAAAAAAAAAACCTGGCCGACGTCACCTAACGGCTAGGAAGGCAGAAATTAATTAAAAAATTGGAAAAAAAACTCGGGGCTGTGAACCGTGGTTTTTCTATTTATTAATATATATATATATATATATTATTCTTTTTGTTCATTTTAACGTGGGACAATCGAAAAACAATTATTTTATACCTAGAAAGGCAGAAGTTGTAGCCGCCTTCGCTCTACTGTCTCCCTCTCGCCCCTGGACATCACCATTCCTGAGCAGTGAGTGAGATAGAGAGAGTATGAAGAGAAAAAATACTAGATTGATGAAAGAATATTTGTACAGAAAGAGCTTAGAAGGCAAAGAACGCCTTCTCTACGAGAACAAGCGCAAGATTAGGGAAGCTCTGCAAGGTTACCCTTTTATCTTTGATTTTCTGTTCAAGTTTTGTTTTAGGGTTAGTTGATTTTCTACTTAATGTTATTAAGATTTCAGAGGGACGGAGCCTTAGCCCACTACTAGCAACATCGATATTGTCCTCAATTTAATCAAGTTCATACTAAAGGTCTCGACTTTATTAGGAGGAAACTATTTATTACATGAGACTTTCTATTTTGTTAAGTTTCTAGTGTTAGCCTTGTGTATGCTTCAATAACCCTTAGTCCACCACTAGCAACATCGATATTGTCCAAAACTTAATCACATGTTTAGTAGATGTGGTATTTTATACAAAATACCTCAATTTTATTTGAAGTGAAACTATTTATTATATGAGACTTTCTATTTTGTTAAGTTTTCGACGTGTGACTTGTGCATTCTTCAACAAATTTGGGACACCTTTTGTTTTCTTGCAGAGGGTAAACCGATTCCCACTGAGCTTCGGAATGAAGAGGCGGAGCTTCGTCGAGAAATCGATCTCGAAGATGAGAACACTGCTGGTATATGAGTATATAGAAATTCTTTTTTCTCTTCTTTTGTTCTTTAGACCGCCAATGTATTTTTCTTGATGGTTCTGTTGGTTTTTAAAGAAGTAAAAAGGAAAACTGTGAGAAGAATGAATGGTTAAAGTTTATTTGATTTTCACATTATAGGTAAGGAAGTTGAAATTAAGAAATGAGGCTTAACAGGCTAGATAGATATGGGTCTTGTAGAAGACATTCTGTAAAAATTTGCATGTAGTGATGATGAGCCTGCACAAGTGCGCTTAGAAATTGGCTCTGTGTACATGATGTCTATAATTTAAAACAAATACTCGAAAAACTCTTGATACCCAACTGTCCTGTAATTTGTAGTTTTACATTTTATTATGTGGTCAATTCTTCCCTGTTTTCATTTTTGAATCCTAGTCCCAAGGACACATATCGACGATGAGTACGCAAAAGCAGCAGAAAGAGATCCCAAGATTTTGATAACTACTTCCCGGAATCCAAGTGCTCCTCTAGTACAATTTGCAAAGGTTGGCCTAGCCTCTTTCAATTTCTCTGGTTTATCTAGTTGCACTTTTGGTGTTCAATTTGTTGGTTCGTATTATTTGCTGCAAATTTGGTTTTGATTAGTGCTATTGTGGTTCACATAACACTTGTTGTAGGAACTGAAACTTGTTTTTCCTAATGCACAACAAATGAACCGTGGTGGTCAGGTTGGTGAACTTTTTGCCCAAACTTGTTCGGCTTATTTTCCTTTTCTTCCCTATTTGTTTTTACATAAATCATCGGTTTCTTGATGTGCATTTTCTAAGTTTTGCTTTTGTTTCTTTTTCATGTATATCAAATATATGCCCAGTGTGTGATAACAAAATTTATACTTGGAAAAATCGTACACCTCATGGGGTTTAGTCTGAAAATTAGGAGGTATGTTGGACGTTTTGGTGCTAGGAGTGTTTGTGAGATTGGGCTGGGATGTTCAGCTCCTCAACCCTGATCTGTTGAATCTTTTATATGAATGCAACAGTAAATTATTTCACAGTTCTATTTTTGATATGGACATTTAGTCTTTTGAAAATAATTTGTTCACCATTTTAAATATGTTGTAGGGAACTGACTAGCTCTTAGTCTACTGGTGTTTCTCTTCCTAATGTTGGAAGAGATCCCAAGTTTGAATGCCCCCTCCCTGATTTATAAAAAAAAAAGTTAATTTTTGAGACAACGCGACACCGGTAACAGAAATTAAGCATACTATGAAGTTAATCAATTAGGATGAATTATTATTTGCTTAACATGAACTCGTAACTGGCAAGACCTGCTAACAAAAAAATCCATGCACCTTGTAAAGCTTAGGATTTTTTAATTTTTATTTTATTGACTTTTAGCACCGAGAAAAAATAGATTTTTAGGAAGAGTCTATTGGTTATATGCTCAGTACAGAAATAAGATAAACAAAATGTTGTGAAAAAATCAACCTAATCGTTGCACTATTAGTAAAGTGGTTGTACTAGTAGTACAGTGGTTGGACTAGCGTTTCTTCTAAACATATTAATGTACAGGTTGTGTTTCTAAGTCCATAAAAGAATCCTAGACTCCAAAGCTCTGTCATTTCAACTTTTCCATAGGCACCAGAAAATAGAAAAGTTCCTGGAATTCCTTATTTGCAAATATTTTTTGTGCATGGTGCTGTTTCATTTCTGTTATGTGTCATGTGCTTAACCTTGCACTACTCGCATTAAGTCATTGGCACCAGGGCTGGCATTTTCTATCGAGATTCTGCAAAACCGCAATTTCACCACAACCAATCCGTAATGTTGCGAAATACCAACCATATATGTGCCTTTGATTTTCAGTTCAGTTTGTTCAGTCTTTTACTGTTCACCATTTGTTTGGTGTTGCTAGTATGTCTAGATTGACCCCTACATTTAAGAACATGGTGAATATCTCTTTTCCAGGCAAATGACCGCTTCAATTTTTTCTGATATTATTCTATTTATGTTAGATGTTAGAATTCTTTCTCGGCAGCTTATCACATTTGAGGATATACCTGCCATGGTTTTGATCCTTTGGTCTATTTTCCATAGTAAACTATCTAATTGACTTTAAGTGTTTTTCTCCCAAACCCTGCAGGTTATTTCTGAAATTATTGAAACTTGCCGTGCACATGATTTTACAGATGTTGTTTTGGTTCATGAAAATCGTGGCATACCTGATGGTTTGTTTATAACCCACCTTCCTTTTGGTCCAACGGCTTTTTTCGAACTGCGCAATGTGGTAAGTAGTGTAATGATCCATGTTAATGTAAAATAAATATTTGATATTAAAACTGACGTTTGACTGCAGAAAAAGAATCCAGACAACAGCAATTTTCCAGGGGTCTTCAGCAGAAAGGGAAAATTGAGGCAGAGATAGTGTTTTTAAAAGTGAAAGAAGAATGATGGTCTTTTTTCAATATAAAAGCATCAGCTTCCCAGACCAAAGGAACATAATAGGAAGAGCTGATAATGACAATTGAAATATGCCAATCATGATGAACATTGAAAATTAAACCAATTTAATTAATTAGATTTATGATCTTGATCATTTTTTGACCTTGTTGCTTTTTGACTATATCTGTGCTTGAACTTAATAGTTTGGGAATTTTGCTAAAAATATTCTACTTAATAGGTTACAAGACATGACATCAAGGACAAGAAAGCTATGGGAACCATGCCGCAGGTTTATCCACATGTGATTCTTGACAATTTCACGACTAAGGTACCATCGTCTTGATTGCTCATATTACCTAATATGTTTGAGAAGAAAGATAAGACCCCATGGATTAATAGCATTGTTCACAGATTATAATTGTTCTGCAAATCAATGACCACTACTGTTTTCATGAATTTACTACTGACTATGAAATTTCGAGGACTTTCACCCTTTGAAGCACCATTTTGTCCTCTGCTGGTTTGTTTTGGTGCCTGTTTGTATTAATAAACTATCCTGATGGCTTATTAAAAAACCTAATCCTGATGGTATTGTGATTGGATGTGGCGCATTATTCATCTCTATCACTCTATCGCTTTCCCCCTTATTACTGTTCTTACTTTTTCTAAATTCTCCACTCTTTTGGGTTTGCATATGTGGTTCTGCTACACCTTCATCTTATGTATAAATACATCACTCCTATTTGTGAGTTGGCCTTCTTAGTTACCACCCTATCAACATTATATTATATTATCTTATTTCTTCTTGATGTGTTGATAGTTGGGTGAGAGAACAGCAAATATTTTGAAGCATCTCTTTCCAGTGCCAAAGCCAGAAACAAAGCGCATAATCACTTTCGCCAATCAGTCAGACTATATTTCATTCAGGTTTGTTGTCTCATTTGTGCTTCTCTTTTCCCGCTGTGTGATTTAGTAAGTGAGTTTTCTTATTTGCGATTCTATTCTTCGCTAAATGTGTAAGTTTTGCTCTGCTTTTCCGTTAACAAACTGAGAACCTACAGGCATCATACTTATGAGAAGCATGGAGGTCCTAAATCCATCGTTCTGGAGGAGATTGGTCCTCGGTTTGAAATGAGGCTTTTCAAGGTTAGCGCTTTACCTATATGGTCAAGGATTTGTGCTTCTTGCATTGATATCACACTTGCTCTCTTATTTTCAGTTTAATTTACTGTTTTGTATATATTTTTCTATGTTTAGTCTTTTTGCCTTCATGTCTGTTCACCTTTGGTATTGTTTCAAACTGCACCCAAAAGTAATTCAATATGTCTGGTTATGAGGTTACATTCGCTGTGGTAGGTTTGCCCATTGAAGTGTCCTGCCTTGAACATTGTAGCCTTTCTTCCCTATGGCCCAACCCTTTCTCCTGAAAAAATGGTTGGGAAAGGGTGGGTACTATTCTCCAAGACCAAGAATAGTTTAAAACGTAGCCTTAAACTGGAAAATATTGATGTACCTTCCCAGAAATGGCCATCATGGACAGATGAATGGAGTGATTCTTTTTCTTCAAGTTGAAGTTAAAATGAAAATGGTTATACATGACTCGAGTAGACTGCAATGTTTCTTGTATTTTACTTGGTTGGCTATCTCCTTATTCACTGACCAAATATTGGGTTCCAGCCATACATACATACATATGATGATACATTTCATCCACACGATAATAATGTCCGGGGATCCGCATAGGAGAATTTAAATATATATATATATATATAATTGTCTCCAAGAGTAGTTACTAATCACATATAAGGTTTAAACTGGAAAATAATTATGATTTCCCATAATGGCTGTCTTCTATTCCAGTTCAAGTTAAATGTTTAAAGTGGCCATAATGGTTACGGTTGAACCTCGAGGTTTCTATGACTCTTGTACATTGTTTAATTAATATTTCATTGTGTTGTTTTGCTTACGTTTTTTTCTCTCTCTGGTGTTGCAGATAAAGTTGGGAACACTGGATCAGACTGAAGCCCAGGATGAATGGGTCTTCAAGCCATACATGAACACAGCGAAGAAACAGAAGTTTATAGGGACTTGATGTGACTCGATAAACGTTTTGGTGTGGTCATAACACTGTCATGTGGCGTTACTGATTCATGTAAAAACACATAATTTTGCTTTTATTAATATAATATCGTCTACTCATATTATAATATGTGAATTTGTAACATGATGTGAAACGTGTAAAAAACTGAGTTATTCTATCCTGCACAAATGCTGACCTAACTACTAACTAACATTGCATCACTTTTTGTTTGGTATAAACATAATTTATCTTCTCCTTTAGCTAAAACCACCAAGTTTGCACGCCGTTTCTTGTTAATCTTCCATACCTATCAGCATGAATTTTCACCTCAATCCAACAATTTCGCGTACTTTTACTTGCTCATTAAAAGTGGCATAGGATTCTGAGTAGCCCTTGGAAACCAAGCATCCGATTGTTTGGGAGTGCTTCTTCCTGAAGCGCTTATGCCAGTAGCGCTTATGTCAGTATCGCTTATGACATAAGCGCTTCTACAAAGAAAAAGTTTGTCGTTTGGATGTCACATTTAAAAGTGCTTTTACATTACATAAAAGTGCTTTTGATATTTTGTTGAGTGTTTGGCTGACACAGTAAAAGCGCTTTTAAAGAGTGCTGCTATTTCCACCCCTCTCTCTGTCCTATTTTCCCACCCACCTTATCTTCAAAAAATTTAAGACAAATTTACCCATTTGTAAAATGACTTCTAAGGACTTAGGGACAAAACCAATCTCCCTCACCTAAGAGTGAGCAACCATTTTATACCAGCCATTGGATTAATCTCACAATACAGAGAGCCTTTTATTAACTTAAATTCTTGACCCGCATATTGCACACAACTTCTTCTTCCTCATCTAGTCATCTCTTTGTTTAAAGCTTCCCAAAGTTTTACTATTTTTCCATCATAAATCTGATTTCTCTTAAAGGTACTATCATATTCTCTGCGAAACAAACGTGGGCAAAATTAATTTTCCCTTCAAAGGCTCCTATTGTCCTTTTAAAATTTCATGAAATTCTATATCATGAAGTTGTTTTATTTTCATCTATTCGCTTCAAACAACAAGCGATTTGTATTATTTGATTGAGGGAGATCAACATGATAGGAGCCTAGGGACCATAAGCATTCGAACCTTGCTTTAACTTCATGTTCTTCAACCACATATGTATTAAAATAAATACATAAGAAATTAAAGAAGACCTAAAAGAAAATAAATACCCAAATCCCCTCTTCTACCGCACACAACCCCTCTCATCACAAAGCCCATGAGTCACCTCCTCTAGGATGAGAAAGAGGGATGAACTCTTGAAAGAACCACAATTGGCTTGGAGGAAAGAAAGGGGGATTTCCCTTAATACGGGTCAGGAAATAAAACGAATATAAGTTGGATTTTTGAGAGAATTTGCTTTGAATTAATAATTAAATGGTATTTTAGGAATAATGGTGGGTGGAAAGATAGGATTGTGTTTTTTTAAAATTTACATGGTGGGTGGGAAGATAAGGTGGGTGGAGAAATAAGACAGGTGGGTGGAAATAGTAACACTCCTTTTAAAAGTACTTTAAAAAAATTTAAAGAATCCCAAAATATTATAATTAAAAATTCACAGGATCCCAAAATAAAAACACGACTTAAAGTTGTGAAGAACCATTGAAACAACAACTATTTGTATTTGTTTTTCATAGGAAAATTATGCATCTATGGTATCATTCTCCAACAACGATAATCTAAGGATGACTTCGACTCACTCATGAATACTAATTGTGTTCATAGTAGGATTTAGGAACATAATCCATAACGAGGATTATGCCTGCCAGTTGTGTTCATACTAAACTAAGAAATCCTCACTTTTGGTTTTTCACCTTCATATGAAATTATGAATTCTTTCAATCTTCATATTCCTCACTTTGGTAGCACACCTAAGTGCTATATATATATATATATATATAGAGAGAGAGAGAGAGAGAGAGAGAGAGAGAGAGAGAGAGAGAGAGAGAGCTAAAGAGTTGCATATTCAAGAAGAAGAAGAAAAAACAAGTTATTTCTACTAATTCTAGAATCAACAATAATGGATTCTGAAGCTTTTGGAGCTGAAACTGGCAGCAGCAACAGGGTTTTAAGCATACTGCTATTAATCATAGAGCTCTGATACCAGTGGTTGGTTGCGAGATTTCGATGTCATGGATGGTGATTTTAGTGTCTCTAATGTTGTGCCTTAACATATCAACATTGCAGACGAATTTAATGTTGATGCATATTGACAATCGTAAATGTCTGTTCGTCCAAAAAAAAAAAAATCGTAAATGTCTGTGATAGTTTTAATTTTAATAGGAGAGAAAAAGAGAGAGAAAAAAGAGAGGGTATTTTAGCATTTAAAAAAAAATAAGTATGGGTATTTTCGGCATTTTAAAAGTTTCATTAAATGGAGCCAAGTGCTTCCCGTGTTTTTGTCCTGCAGCACTTTTAAGAAGAAGCACATCTTAAGTGCTTCTTCCAAAACCATTCCAAGTGCTTTTGGATCGCACCCAAAGTGCTTTTGCAATTTTTGCGAAACACCATTTTTAAAAGATAAAAGCGCTTTCACCCTTTTAGAAGCGCTTTTCACTGCTCCAAAAGCACTCCCAAACAAGCTCTAACTTAGCAGGCGATCCATTTTTTTTATGGAGTGCAGCATGTTACCATATGCCATGTTTATTTCACATAATAAATCATTATACAGCTCTCTGTTCCCGAAACAGCTTAAGGCACCACCTTTTCCCAAAATGCACTATTCAGAACGAGGTTGCCTAAAACTAAACTAGTCCCATCAAAATGCATTTTTATCTGCAATTATCAAAATTCATTTCCTGCTCAAGTGTCTCTCTCTTTGCCCACGCAACAATGCAGCACAGCACTCATAAAGATATAATTTCAACTTCCAGAGCTGATGTGAAGAAACATACGGAATAATAGAGGATGATAGACAAGCACTTTGGGTGCCGTTTTGTGGATTCTGCTTTGAGAGTCTCTTGCTTCATGAGAATTGTAGAGATAAATAGAAGTATATGAATTGAGTGAAATTGTTGAAAAAAAAAAATTGAGTGAAATTAAAAAAGATTCGGATGATTCATGAATTGCCGATTTAATCTAAACTTGTACATGCCAAAAGCTTTTGAGGGCTTTTGGAGAACACTGCGATGCCCCAGTCCTTTTGTAGGTTGATGTTCAACTGCAATGCGTTACTTGTTGATCAAGAAAGGCTCGCCTAGGCCCTTAATTTGGGCTTGACGTCCCTTTCATCAGATGCATTAGGTGTGCCACTACTAGTGTTTTACTCTTCTATTAGAAAGAGAGAACGAGTGATCTAATGATGTGAAGATAGTGTTGCGCTCGTGTATCTTAACTTCTAACCAAAGCCATTGTGCTCCCTCAGTTCTTGCACTTTTAGCTGGCCCAAAACAAGCTTAAAAGGTCAATCTGCATGGTTCAAATCATATTTAATATGGTTGTCTTGCACCGCATGACTTTCCATCAGTTGTCGAAATCACTTACCTTGTCACTAAGCATGGGAAGCAAAAGTCGATGGCCCAGTATAGTTCAGGTGGATGTATCCTGTAGAGAGGTAATGTATGGTTTATAAGTTATTTTTGTATAGATTGTCTTTGATTTATATTTTCAAAAAAAAAAAAAAAAGTTCTAATGTTTAATACTTATACAGGTATTTGCACAAGCTAAAGAGTTATGTTCACAATAAGGCTCACCCAGAAGGATCTATTGCGGAAGGTTACTTGGCAGATGAATGCGTAACATTTTGCTCTCGCTATTTGAGTCATGTTGAAACTAGATTTAGTCGTACATAGAGAAACTATGATGGAGGACAACCATCATCTGATGCATCTAAACTATCCATATTTTCAGCATCTGGTAAAGCTTTTGGGAAAAGTGAATTAAGGGAGATGAGTATTGAGCTTCACAGGGCTGCCACATATTATGTCTTAACCAATAATGATGATTCTGAGCCTTTTATTCAGTAAGAAATCTTCACACTCATTGAGAGAATATGAGCATACATTAACTTGTTTGTTAACATATGCATTGTTATCTCATGCGTGCAGAGAACATAAAAATTCTCTAGTCCACTCTGGAGTCCAAGATGTGGATGGGACACATAGGCATCAATTTGCCAATTGGTTTGAAAAGAGAGTAAGAAAATATTTTTTTGTTTGCAATTTCACTTTAAGTGTTGGGATCATATAAAGGTCATTGAAAATATATATTTTTCTTAACTTGTAGATTGAACAACTATACAAGGACGGGAAAGTGAGTAAGGAAATGCTTGCTTTGGCCCATGGTCCTGAAAGGCGAGCCACTTACTATTCTGGTTACAATATGAGCGGATTTAGGTTCCATACCTTGCATCGTGATGAGAATTAAAAAAAAAAACACAAAATAGTGGTGTCATGGTTAAAGGGGAGAATCAAATTGATGATGTTCCTTGGTATGGAACATTAACAGAAATTGTAGAGCTTTGTTATACACAGAAGAAAAGGGTTGTATTGTTCAATTGCAATTGTTATGATACAACCCAAAGAGGAAGGGGTTATAAGATTGATCGCTATGGGATTACAAGTGTTAACACAACACGCAAGTTACATACTAAGGATCCATTTGTGTTGGCAAGCCAAGCAACACAAGTATTATTTTATGTCAAAGAAATAAAGAATAAGACATGGAGTGTGGTGGTGGAAACGAAGGCTAGAAATGTTTATGAAATGCCTAATGATGAAGGAGAACCATACCAAGAAGATGGGGCTCAAAGGTGTATACACGCAACTACCAACCAAAATGAAGACGAAAGTAATGATATTAACAACAGTGGGGATGAAGGGTGGAGATGAGGACGAGGATGAGACTAATCATATGGATTTGGAATGAGATATAGTGTGATTCTGTTTATTGCATTATTTGGTGTCATAAATTTTTTATTTATAAATGGGTAGTATTTTTATTTATGTTTGGAATACTGAAACTCTTTGGTTATTTCAGTTGCTATTATATTTGGTGGAGTATTTTTTATTACTGCTTTGATTGTTTTATGTCTAATTCTATTATAATAGTATTTCTTTCTAGTATTGTCTATTTTGCTAATGAACACAAATGGTAGCTATGGCAAGAAAAGGAAGGAGTCGCAATACATCATCAACCAATGAACAGAGAGAGTTACTTAGATCCTCTGCAGCCCAACATGCCTCTGTTGAACCATCTCATGATAATGAAGTACAAGAAACTCAAGAAACATGCTCTAATTAATTATCACTTATTAGTTTATTTGATGGCATGTAAAGTACTTTAATGATTCAATTTCCTCCAACATTGTAACCAAAGAAGCAGCTCGGAATATAGGTGTACTTTTCAAGCAAGAGATTAAAGGAGCTTGGGTAAAATTTTCAGATTATCCAGAGACTCAAGTAAATCTATTATTTGAGCATTTCATCGAAGCTGGATATACTTACACATGTTCTGAGGAAGAATTGAAGGTTGCATTCACTGGACATATAAAAAAAAAAAATTGCTGATTGGATGTGGAACTTGAGAAATTTTTCAAAAATACAAAAGCACTGGTCAGAGATATGCAAACCGCCTAGAGAATGTACCAGATCCTTCAATATGGATTGCAATGGTTGATGAATGGTTAAAGCCTGAGTGGCAGGTAAAAGTTAATTTAAATAAGATGTTTTAGCTATTTCATACATTATTATTAAGTTATCATTCTACTGTGGGTTATTAATTTTTACATTGTTTGCAATAACTATCTATTTGATGGCATCTACTTTGAATTATATTTGCAGGATCAAAGTAAAAGAAACAAATCTAATCGGAAAAAATCAGCAATAGTGCATACCACCGGTTCAGTTCCAATGGCGAAATACCAAAAAGATGAGGTAAACAATTGAATATTTTATGTAAGGCATGTATGGAAACGTCTTCAACTATTTTCATTGTTGAAGCTATGATTGTGAAGTTGGTGATTGCACTAGTATCATGATTAGAGCTTATGTCATTTGTTTTTTAAGGGAAAAATTGGCCAAGCGAAAAGGCGAAAGAACTTTATGTATGGTTTCCACTTCAATGTCCAGCTTCTTATTTTTCCATTAGCATGATATTGTGTCTATATATGAAACATGTGTTTATAATTTCACTACATGAAAAAATGGAAAACAAAAAGGCTGCTGTTGAACAGGAAAACCTTGATGTCAATGATTGAGACATATATAGGGAGGTGATTGCCCCGAGTCATGGTCGCGTTCTTGGCTCAGGCGGTGGCGTCAAAGCTAAAGATGCGTACTACTCCTCAACTAACCAAAATTGTAATAAGCGTAGGTGCGTGGAATTGGAAGAAAATCATGTGCATTTGAAAGAGGAATTGAATGATGTCAAAGGTCAATTGAGCACTTTGCAACAACAAGTTCAAATGCTGATTAACAATAACCCACAAAATTCTGCTCACAGTGTAAGGCAATCACCTAATGCGGTATAGCTTTTGTTATGTATATTGCTGCTTCTTAATTGTATTTGTTACTCAAATTCTATTAGGTCTTATTATCATTCTTTGTTTTTGTTGTTGTTATACCAGGACAATGTGGGAAGCTGTTCCGATGCTTATCTTAGTGATGATGTCGTGGAAGAGCCCAACTAGTTCTTTTATCATCTGCCAAAGACATTTTATTTAGTAATGTCAGACTTGGAATTTATATTCAAAGTTTAGAAGTTGGAGACATATATGAGTTGATATGAAATGAATATTGTTCAGTTCTTTTATATTAATGAATGAGAAAAACATATTTATGAAAAAAGTTTCTGTTTGGAAATATTATTTATATATTTTATTATGAATATAATATTTATGAGAATAATTATTCTATTTACGACACGTCTGATTACATTTTCGACATCCTTGTTCATTGTAAAAAAACTTCTACAACAATTTATGTTGTAATTATTCTATTTACGACAGGTCTGATTACATTTTCGACATCCTTGATCATCGTAAAAAAACTTTTACGACAATCTATGTTGATCGGAAATATAACTTACGAGTCATTTCCGAGAATAGTGATTTCATTTACGACACCACATTCCCATCGTAATTGTCTACTTTCGATGACGCGTTTCATTATTTCCAACCGGTCTACAACGTCGTAAATAACATTTCTGACGACCTATGTTCCTCACAAATAGGTCCTACGCATTATTTCCAACAAAGAATAATTATTTTTCGATGCAATTTTGCTATCGAAAATGTCTATTTCAGATGAACAAACATAGTCGGAAATAGTATTTTAGACAAGATTTCTTGTCAGAAAAGTTTGGTCGGAAACAACAAAAGCTCGTTGTATAAGAAATAGATCCGACTACCTTCAAATTATTTCCGACCATTTTGGTATATCGGAAATACTAAATTATCATTGTTTGTCAAATTAGTTTCCGACGATGTCATAATATTTACGACACACATCGCTGGTCGAAAATAAAAACTTTTCTGACGGCTCATCGGAAATGTACCTTTTCCGATGATCGCTTTTCCGACACCATCCGACGGCCATCTGCTCTCGGAACAAACACTTTACTGCATTAGAATCCTAATTAGACATGTTGTGTCCGAAGTTTAGATTTCTCAATTGACTTTGCCTGTAATTTGTTAGCACATGAAGGAGATAATGAAGAGAAAAAGTCTCCCATGATCAAAAGGAAGAGAAAAATGACCACGAAGATTGTAGAGCAAACAAGTGAAGTTGAAGAACATGATCATATTCAAAGTGAGGCTGAGGAAGAGCTTGAGGCTGCAGTAGAGCCTCCTTCCTCACCACTGGGACAACGCAAGCCTCACAGATCAAGAGAGGTAAATCTATAGGACCTTGATCTGACATTTTTGTCTTTTCAAAAGTCATCGGACTAACTGAACTTATTTCTTTTTAGATTTGCAGTCAAAACCTTAGTTCAGAAGCAGAAAATTCCTAAGGTGTCTCTTCCCCAACCTGCGATCTCCAGAGGAAATGAGAAAATGAGAAAAAAGGTTCAAGATGTTGATGCTGGAAAGGTTGAAAATCTCACAAGGTCTGAAACTATAGGAGCTTCTCCAACTCCAATTGTGAGCAGAGCATCTCTCCTGGCAGATCCGAGGATTAATGAGCTTGCAGAGAAACAAGGATTGGTCTTGCATATGGTCCTCTAGCTAGTAAGCATTTTTTTCTCTTGTGGCTCTTATTAGTCATTTGCCTTTAGCTTATGCAATAACTAATTGCACTTTTGGTTTCAACTGACTGAGATAGAGATAAAAGAGAGAAGCAAGAGGAGAAACAATAATGGAGGCCCATACACTTAATGTAGATGCCGCAAAAACTGCCTCAGTTGCTCATGTAAGACCATTGTTGGTCTCTTGTCTTAACGAGTGTGAGTTCGGAGAGGGAACTGATCTTTTGATTTGCAAACCAAGCCTGTCCGAACCTATTCTTCCAAGACCAGGCAGACTTCAAAGATATCTGCTTCTCCTTCTAAGGTGAGCAAAAGCTTAGAAGTTTGTCTAAAAAACCATGTTTTAGTCTATTAACAGCTTGTTTTCTGCTTTTTCCTTAGGCAAAAGAGACTGTTTCAGTGGATAAGCCAGCTGAAACAACAAATGTTATAAAGAGCCCGGTGACTCAACAGGTAACAGTTCCAGCTGCCTATTCAAGTCATAGACCATTATTTGGTTTAATTGGGGCTGATTTTGAGTTTTGATTGCAGACTTCAAAGGTTCCAACTCCTCAACCATCAACCAAAGCTTTTGAGACACAAACTGTTTCATCAACATATGCATCCTTTCCTCCCATCATCTTAACATCAATGCGTGAACTGGTAGACCATGATTTGGTCCTTCAATCACCTTGCTAATGTTTCTCTTAATGTGCAAAAAATTACTGAAGTTGGCCCCCGTGTGGACACGGGGAAAAAGGTGATGGAGAGTCCAAATAGAGTGAGGTTATCACAAAGAGCACTGGGGCTGAGCAGGGAACACATCGGACAGAAAAATCTGAGATGCTGGTTCATATAACTTCAACTCCTCCTAGCCACAAAGTAGGCATACTTCCAAATTTCTTCAGATTACCTTTGGCTCATTGAAAGAGTTAAACTGACATAAACTAGTTTGTGTTTGTGGCAGCCACACTACGGTGATTTAAAGATGGAGATTATGGGATCACCGTTGGGAGTTAACCCTTATATGGGTTACTCTTCTTCTGCTTTTGATCCTATCATAGAGATGGTGAGATTAGCCAATGCTCCAGCTACTGATGAGAAGATGGCTGATGTGGAAGGGAGTGCTAGTAGTCCGACGAAGATTAAGGCTGCACCAGAGCCAATTGTGGTTGCAGATGAAGCCAAGGTGGAAGAAGAGCAAGTAGATCCTGATCCAACTTTCAAAACTCTAACCAAAGTATGTTTCTTCTTGTCTTTCTCCATTTTCTGATTTCTAGACATGATAAAATATTGATTGTTCACTTCCTTTGCTCAGGAAGCTCCAATCTCTGAAGTTGTTCCTCTCAACTCTTGTTCAGCTAGAGACATCACCTATGTGGTGCCAGATGGAGAGAAATGAGTAGAAGAATAGGAAGAAGAAAGTGATGAAAGCCCTGGTTTTGCAGCCAAGAAAAAGTTTGAAGAAGCTTCTAGAGCTAAAAAAATCATGCAGAACTAGTGTCTACTCTAGTGACAGTAGCTACAACAAGAGAGACGTTGGCCAGTTGGGCCTAAAACCTTTTGATGTTGTGCAGTGCTCGCCTAGATTGGGAAGACTACCTCACCTTGGCCTCCAATCAAGTGAAAGAACTAAGGGATACCCTGAACCAATAACATACAAGTGTTGACTTGGCACCAAGTGCTGAAGTCAACACTTCTGCAATATGAGCAAGGTGTCCAATCCAAGGCTGAGGCAGTAGCAGCTGGAAAGAGCCATGCTAAAGAGTTTGAACAAGCTCAGGCAAACATCACCAGGCTAGAGCAAGAGTTGGAGAATGCCAAAGCTAGAAGGGATGATGCCTTGGAGAAGATCAATGAGAATCTGGGCAAGCCCAAAACTGCAGAAAAAAATGTATGAACCCTAAACAACCAGCTCCCAATCTACAAAACAGCCATTCATCGCCCATCGTATATGCTCAAGGCAGCTGCAAGCCAACATGAATGTTGTGTAGCAATTTTGAAAAATATAGTTAGACACTAGTAGAGCTAGGCCTTGTCATGAACAATTTTGCACAATAGTTCTTGAATAAATTATGTTGTTATGCCATTAGAACAATTCTGGCAATTTTGATCAATATAAATGAAGTTATATTTTGTTTTAAAGGTTGTTTCCAACTTTGTGCTTTGTATGAATTTAACTTTAATTTCTTAGTCATGAGCGTTGGTTAAATAATTAAGTTGTTTGTAAAAGAAATTTGCTAAGAAACACATCAATGCTTATCATTCAAACACTGACTGCCTGTGTGTATATAAATCATAATTTTGGCCTCAATATGATAAAATTATAATTTTATGAAGTTAATTTTACGTTTTATGGGATAAAATAGTAATTAAAAACAAAATAATAGAAAAGAAAAGAAAAAAACAAGACACAACCTTCATCCCACCGCCCATCCCCCTTCTTATCCCCAACCAATAACTGACAAACGGTCCCTGTAGAACAACATTCAGTCGATATATTCTACCCTTCAACAAAAAACTATAACTAAATGAGGAGGTCCTCATGTAAAAAAAAAAAAATTTCTTCTTCAGGGTGTCACACCCTTAGTGCAATATTAATTTTGTCTTTTAATCATCTACTCATAATCAACTAATTCTCGAAGCATTGAACTACATGGAATTAATGGAAGAAGAAAAAAGTGAATTTTCTATATTATGACCATAGATGCAAGAGCCAACAACTTCCTAGTGTAAGAGTCGTTTTTATGGACCATAGATGTGGACCTTTATATTATTCACATAATTCATCTAAATAGTAACTTCACTTAATAAAATGATCATGTGGCTAATATAAATGTCCACATGAGGAGTCCATATATGACGCCCTCACTATAGAATTTCGCCCTAATGCAAAGAAACATAATAGGATTTGTGAAGATAAGGATTTAGATTTGAGGGCTCAAATGGGACCGTAGGGTAAAAATTGAAGTCCACCAAACATTGGACGAAGAGAAGAGAGATAAACATCAAAGATAAGAATTCTACTTTCAGAAAGCCACACAAAAGTGTAAAGAGAGGAAGAGGTGACGAGAAGAGCACAGGAGGAGAAGGCGAAGCATTGATTTAAGGAGACTGGGCAAACCAAAAGAGGCGTGCTCGTTCTTGCAAGAGACACTTGGCTTCAAAACTCACATATGGGGTTGGGTTTTAGAGTCTCACTAAACAATGGTATAAGTTATATCTATCTTAATTGGAAATATCTGGTCCAGTTTAGCCCACTAAACGGGACCAAAGTTCAATGAGGTGAATGACATAAAAATCGAGCCCAGCCCATGAATACAGTTTAATTCGGCCCAACAAAAACCCGGTTTCCAGATACGGCAAACGAATTGTGAATCGAAACCTGGATCTAAACGACGTCGTCGGGGATCATTTCCTCGTCAAAATTCATCTGAAGAAAGACTGAAACAACGAGAGAGAGAGAGAGAGAGAGAGAGAGAGAGAGATGAGCGCAGTGTCAACAGCAGCGTACGCAGCTCGTCGAGCAGCTCAGAAGGAGAAGGTTCGGATCCTCTACAGACGAGCCCTCAAAGACACTCTCAACTGGGCTGTTCACCGCCACCTTTTCTACCCAGATGTAACTACGCTTTGCTCTCCCTTTTCAATTTTCCGTCATGTCCCATCAATTTATGCATTGCATTCGATTTCAATCTCTCAATTTCTGATTTTTTCTTCTTCAGGCCGATGCTCTGCGCGAGAGGTTCGAAACCAACAAGCACGTGGTTCGTCCTCCTTGTTCCCTTTTGTTTAATTTCCCCCATTTTGTTTTTGTTGTTGTTTTTGTTTGTGTTTCAATTCGATTTTTTTTTAATCTTTCAATTTAACATTTTGATTTTTGTAGCTTGGCTGCATTGCTTGTTACTGAATAAATGTACCCTTTTGATTGTTTTGCTAATGAATGAAGGTACCCTTTTGGTTGTTTGTTGGTTTGGTGTGGATTTACAGGAAGATCCGGACACAATTGATAGACTCATAGAAAATGCTGAAGCCTCCTACAATAAGTGGCGCCACCCTGATCCTTATGTTGGTAAGACCAAATTTACATAAATATATATTGCTTTTGCCCTCAATTGGAAAAATGAGGGGTTCTTTAGATTTCGTATTGCTTGGTTGATGTTCTGAACCTAATTTTATGTTGTAAGCTCCAGAGGCTTTGAGCCTTCATATGGGGTATTAGCTTGAGGAAAGAGGATTTTGGAATTGGCATGAATGTCATCAATTTGGATTTGATGGCGTTATCAATGACAATATCATTGTTGCGCAATTATGTGGATCAATGTGGTTCTATCCTGCCAATTAACTTTGCGTCCAGATTTTTCTTTTTTTTTTGGAATGAATATTGAGGGACCAGCTATTGAGCTCTCTCTAAAGCCGTATCTTTGTTCTTATTAGTGCATAGATAATCCAAATGTGTTAAAAACTTGAAATGAAAGCTTGCTTTTGTAAATTTCACTAGGTTTTGCTATTTCTTTATGGTCTTAAATAATCTCTGTACTTTCTGTCTCATGGTTTTAATTTTATTTTATTTTCCTTCTCTTCTCTTCTCATTTATCTTTTTTGCGTAGTTCCTTGGGCTCCTGGTGGTTCAAAGTTTCATCGGAATCCCACTCCACCTGCAGGGGTAATATATTATAGTAACTCATTCTTTGGTTTATCATTGTGCTTTGTTCTTTTACTTGTTCACTAATATTTTGATGACATCTACAAAGAATGTTCTGCTATCAGTTGTGTGCTTTTGATTCCCTAGTTATGTTGTGTTATATGTTTACTTTCTTGTAGTGTAAGTGTCTAGTTAACTAGTAATGCTCTCCTTTTCTAACCAAAGGACATAAGTGGAAATGGACAAGTATTCTCAAAATTGGTTGCTGTTCTTCTGTTTGGAACAAAAGCAATATATTTCAGTTGTATAATAGCTGGAAATAATAATTTTTTTAGATGACCACTCAAAGTAAGAATAGTTTTTTTGTGTTCGACTTTTATCCTTTAATTCATTCAGGAAAATATAGAGCCCTTTTGTTCAGTTTTAAAAAATGGATTCTTGAGAATTTTCTTATTTACTTTCAAAAAAAAAAATATGAAGTAGTTTAGTTTTCACAATTTTTTATTTAATTTTACTATTTCAAGTTTCCATAAAAGAACTTTCCTATTGCAAGTAGAAAGTTCTTTGCTTTTCCTATGTATTCATTGATTTTGCAATGTTCTTATTCTCATGTTTTTCCTGCCTGGAGCAATGACACAGCTACCAAGGATTGGTGGATCCACTATACCACGGTTGCAAGTTAATGTTAAATAACTCGCCTTCTAGATCTTGTTCTTTGATGTAACCGACGGCAATAGACTAAACTAGCAAATATTAAAGCACTTAGAAACACACAAGAATTATACTGGTTCGGCAGAACTTTTGCCTACGTCTAGTTGTGATTTCTCTAGGTAGAGAAATCACCGCTCCTTTGATTAATAATAGAGATTACAGAACTTTTGCAACCCTAGAACTAATCTCAAAACTCTTGGCTGTCTCTGGCTGTTTTTCCTCTCT
>NC_024131.1:10465894-10513300 GCF_000346735.1 Prunus mume | reverse complement strand
GACCGAACTGATCTTGTGAGATGGATCTCGATGGAACTCTTGGCTTTCTTGAGAACCTTAGTCCATGCTGTGTCTGTCATGCCTGTTGGCTTCTCACCGCTGAGTGCATCATCCAAATCTTGCTGTATCAGTACGTTCTTCATCATCCTTTGCCAATCCGTGAAGTCATCCTTGCCGTCAAAGGGCTTTAACGCAGGTCCTAGATCCGCATTCATCTTCCCTTTAGACATCGTAGAACCCCTTAACCTAGGCTCTCTGATACCACTTGTTAAATAACTCGCCTTCTAGATCTTGTTCTTTGATGTAACCGACGGCAATAGACTAAACTAGCAAATATTAGAACACTTAGAAACACACAAGAATTATACTGGTTCGGCAGAACTTTTGCCTACGTCCAGTTGTGATTTCTCTAGGTAGAGAAATCACCGCTCCTTTGATTAATAATAGAGATTACAGAACTTTTGCAACCCTAGAACTAATCTCAAAACTCTTGGCTGTCTCTGGCTGTTTTTCCTCTCCTTAAAATAAGCCTTGCCACACCCTATTTATAGATATAGAGTTGGCTTACATGTCCCAAGGCTGATTGGATTCCTATTCCTAAGTAGATTAGGAAATTACACTTATCCAAATCCTAATAGACTTCTAGAAATCCAAACCTGAATTGAATAAGGAAAACTGAAATTCTTTCCTAATCCCTCTAGGACAAGAATTGGTATACCTCTAATTTTCCTAAAACAATCCTAAACCAACTAGGACATATTTGACGAGCCAAAATCCTAACAGTTAATGCATTGCTATTTGCTTCACTGTTTATGATTCCATTGTGATACTTTTTGTTGATGCAGATTGAGATAGTATATGACTATGGAAAAGAAGATAATGAGTAAAAACCTGCATATTTTTCTTCTCGATAAATAAAGGTTAGCAATTTAATATCTGCTTGATATATGTGTTTTGCTTGGTATTTTCTTTATATGTTTTTAGGTGTGTGTAGTCACTCGTTTGGTCTTAGGAATGACACTGCTTGTTCTAAGAATCACACCATCCCTTATTAGTCATTTTGACACGGTGAATTCCACCTTTTGTCAATTCACCATTTCTTAACAGATTGGTGACATTAAGATTGACATTTTTTTTTTCCTTCCCTATTGTAAATAAATAGTTAAAGTGACTGTCGGAGAAGCACAGCTTATAGTATCACTATAATTTCATCAGGAAATCACAAATCTAGTCATACCAAAACCTGATCTTTTTTTTTTTTTTTACAATCCACAAGTCCAGATTTTTCTTTTCTCTTGACCTTTTTTTGTTCAATATGAAGCATTCAGCACACCCACATTGTGCCATTGATAACTGTAATGGGACTGTAGTCATAAACAGAAAATTTCAATTCCTTTGTTACTCATCTTGTATTAAGTCCTTGCATAATCTTGAGAAGTTGAAAGAAACAAAATAGTACACAGAAAGTGAAAGGAGAGTGAAATAAATAAAGAAAGAAGAGACAAAATGATTTGGACCTGGAAAAGAGTTAATGTGACTGAAACAAAACTTGAAGGAAAATGGTGGAAGGTAGAGGGCGCCTTAAATGTAATTTGCATTTAATTGGTAAGAATTCAAAAATTGCAAAAGAGAGAATCACGTTTCACAAACATTTCCACTGTTTGCAAGTGTTTGTATGTGTGCTCATGGATGGGAGATATCGCTCTAATTTATGGAGGGATTGGAGCTAATGTGGACGAGCATGATGTAGGCATTGAAGTCCACAGTGACAAACAAATTTGTGGCAATAGTCATCTTTAAGATGTTTGGATTGCCCTAGTAGAGAGAATTAGTATCTAACTGAGAAAGTAGATGGAGGGACATGGAGATAGTCAGCAAAGGACTAGAGGAGGGGGAGGGAGAGAAAACAAGGGAAGGCAATAAAACTCATGGGAGGTTGTTGCAAATGTTTCTTTGCTTATTTTTTAACTTCTCATTTATTCTTGTTAAGTGGTTTCAAATATTCATATTGCTGTGTACATAACGTTAAAATAAGAAATTCTGAACAAATTATTTGGCGGTTCTAGTGAACATGAATTTGGTTCACATTGGTGTTTTTTTATTGTTGAAAAGATGCTGCATAAGAAATCTAATTATCCTTAAGAAAACGGGGGAAGGAGAAGATAATAAGCTACTCATTTGGCTTGTTTTGTCGGGTATTTCATGTAGCAAATGCGTTGCACTTTCTTCCCTATTTTAAGATGCATCAATCATACCCTCCAATAGATTTTTTATGACTTTTCTATTGATGATATCTGTTGCTTTCACCAATGCAGATCAAGATGGAGAATGACTATGATGATGAAGATAATTATTGAGGCCAGCATCTTTGATATGTTACTTAAGCAAATGAAACAGTTTTAATTGCTTAGTTGCTCCTTTTTGAGGTGTATTTGGTGTTTTTGTTGACACAAAACAACAGTGACAACGTGGTATGTTGCAGGATTGGATTAAGCATGATGCTTAATATGCACAAATTTCTCCTGGTCAATGTAATTTGCATTTCCTTGGCTGCATTGTTAGGCCAATATGGTCCCATGAACCCCCACAATTGGGGTGGTGTAGTGCGGGTGTATCTGTGTGCTAAGTGTATATTGCGAGTAGTGAATTTGGGGAATTTGGCCATATAAGCGTCTAGATTTGGAGTTGGCCTTGATAAAATGCATAATGGATGCTTTTCGGTTCTCTCACTTTACCCATGCAATGGAGATTGTAAAGGCAAAGGTTGCGTAAAGTGTGCCTTGAAGAAATGAAATTGGAATGGATGGTCATTTGGTAGATATGTTTCTTTGTCAGTAATCTTGTTGCTAAACTAGGTTCAAGGTTCAAAGCCAAGATTCTCCTTTGTTTTTCGAAGAGGAAAGTGAAAATACTCGAAATTGTTGGATTGAGGTGAAAATTCATGCAGATAGGTATGGAAGATTTACAAGAAACGGCGTACAAACTTTTTGGTTTTAGCTAAAAGAGAAGATAAATTATGTTTATACCAAACAAAAAGTGATGCAATGTTAGTAGTTGGGTCATCATTTATCCAAAATAGAATAACCCTGGTGTGATTTTTACACGTTTCACAAGATGTTATTAATTCACATAATCACGTTGTAATAACTCACATAATCACGTTTCACAAGATGTTATTAATTCACATATTATAATATGAGTAGACAACGTTGTATTAATAAAAGCAAAATTACGTATTTTTACGTAAATCAATAACACCACATGACAGTTTTATGACCACACCAAAAGAATTATCGAGTCATACATGCACTCCGATATGGAGAGAGGGTGCGGTAGGAATTGGGAGACTAAGGAGAGTGCTTGTAATTATAAGCTTGAAGACCAACACCATTGAATTGAATTTGATAGGAAAAGATGATTAGGACATTACGAATTTTAAATCAGTTATGCACGCATGATAAACCTGAGAAACCAATGAGGGCCGATGGAATTGGAAGAAACCAAAAAGTGTTTCAACAACTGTAAAAAAAAGAAAAAGAAAGAGGTTTCATTTGGTTAGAAGCTTAAGACGTGTCCATTTCGAAGTGCCTCTCATTGTGGAAACGTATTTAAGGAGTTGGTGTCCATTTCAAAGTCTCTTTCGTCAACTCTGAAATTGGTATAAATCGTGATAAATTTTTTTTATTTTATAATTATGATTGATTTATATTGGAACGGCAATGATAACTCCCAATGAAGCAGAGAGGGTATTTTACTCATAAATGGGGTAACAATTCATAGTTGCCATCTCTTTCCTGTTTTGACAGCACTTGTTTGTTTATATTTGAATTTAGTGATGACCCAACTAACTTATAGAACATATAGTTTGTTCTCCCCTCTCTCTCGCATGACCCATAAACCATCAACCCTTTTCAGTTTTCCAGTGCCAAAACCATTTCTTTGTTGTTTCTTTGTTGCTTCTCTGCTTTTTGGTTCCCTTGAATTCTGGCCAAAGATGGAGGAAGAAGCCATAAGGGTTTTGGGTTGGAAAGTAGGGAGAGATTTCACAACCCTATGTGCAACAATATTTCCTGTATTGGCTTCTCTCATCATGGTGGTTTTGTTCCTGTGGACCATTTGGTCTGAATCTGAAGCTGCAAAGAAGGCAAGCATAAACAGTGGGTATAACAATTGGGGATTCTGTATTGGAGTCTTAACCCTAGTACTTGGTTTCTTGTTCTTGGCTGCTGGGCTTCCTTTACTCGCAGACTTGGTTATGAAATTGTCGGAGCAATTGCAGAACCATGAGGAGAGCAGAAAACATCAAGGTATTAAGTTAATAACCAGAACCAAAATTCAGAAATTTCATTCTGTCAGATGATCATCTCATTGTCAATTTTCTACGTATGCTTTTCCGAACTTTAGTCTGTTCCAAACACCAGAAAAACTTACCTGCACCGGTTATATAACCGGAATATGGCAGTTTTACTCTCTGAACACACATCAAAAGCCAAAGAGTTCAATTCAATTGTACATCTAATGCCTTCTCAACTATTTTATGAATTTTCATGCATCTGAACTTTTCATGTTTATGTGAACGAGTGTGAGTCAATATAGCATATTTTGACAACTATCAGCTTACTTGATTCCTAATGATATAGGAGGGAAGTGGAAGACAATATGTATCATCAGCCGCCTAGCTATAAGCATCATTGCAATGTTCACGCTAGCATGGGCCATTAACACCGGAATTAGGCTTGCAACTGAACCTAGAAGAGAAGGGAAATATTATCCTCTAGCAACCCCAGTTGGTGTTGTTACTATTATGTTTGGCTTCACTTATTCTATCATTGGACTCTGTGTAATTGCAGAGCTAGCACTAGAATTGATAAAGCAGTTGCAAAGTACAGAGAAAGAAGAATTAGTTAATCATCAAGTTGGCAAAATAGATGTCAAATTTTTTGTTTGACATTGCTACAATACATCATACTACGTGCAAATATCATGCTCTTGCTGATCAGTAAGTAGATTTAGTTCATTTCAACCACAAAGAAGGAAAGGTTTTTGGTTTCAGATGCTCTATTGGCTTGTCATTTTATTCATTTTCCCACCAATTTATGACCATTCAGCAATCTGTAATCGATATTCAGAACATGTAGGTTGGCTCTAAGGTTTTGCCCTCCATGTTCCATAGGCATGCGGCTAATGCTACGAGATGAACCACTAAGTGTTTTCACCCCGCTCACAAACTGCACATCATAATGGCCTCTATCCCTATTCATAAAGCACTTCGAAAATTATAGTTGGTGTCCATCATTCTCAGAACAAGCAATCCTAGTATGCTACAACTCCCTTTTCACCAGTCAGTCTATGCTCAAGTGTACTTGTACCTAGTTCTCTAGTCCTAATCTTTTCACCAATCTGTCTCTCTGGTAATTTTGTTCTAACATATATCTTCAATTGTGAAGTGTGATCTTATAAAATAAAAAACTTACACACACATGATAAGAAATTTGAAAATAATACAGGCAATTCATATTCGAGGGCTTCCGAAATTATTCTTTTTTATGTGAATATGTATAACCAGAATCTGATTTACAAGTTTACGTTAGAACATGAAAGATTAAGACTCGTCCTACAAGCATCCCTTGCTAAGTTTTTCCTGAGCAAAGGAAGTACTTCACGGTATACTCATGAAATGCCTACTACAAGACCATTCATTATTTTCCATCTTAACCTCACCATTCTAAGTAGCTCAGAATTATAATTTTCAATCTTATGCATTCCATTTTGTGATTTTAAAAAGAAGAAGTAATAAGATTAAGACCCATCAAACAAAATGATAATAAAAGCATGTAAAACCCAAGAACAGCATAAAGCATTCATATAATGTACACATTCTGATAACAAGGCATAAATGAAACCCTTCAAACCCTTAAAATTGGGAGATAACGTTACATATATTGAGCTAAAACCCTAAGGAAAAAGCTAACAAGGGTTAAGAAAGAAAGACAAGTGAGAATTCAAATTCAAATTCAAATATTTAGATGAGCTTGAAAGGAAGAGGCCAAGGAGTGGACCTGGGCACCTCAACCTTGTCCTTGATGCGCTCTATCTTCTTCTCCTTCTTCGGTCGAGCGTTTCCGTACGACCCTTTGAATCGCTTTCCTTTCTTCGTCTTCTTGTCCCCTCGTCCACACACGATCGGCGCCCCAATAGAACTCATTCTCGCCGCTGCTGCTACTGCTGAAGAAGATGATGATGAGGTTGTTGTGAAAAGGGCACGCTGCTCCGTCATCAGCACCCGCCTTGCTACTGCGCCGCACCACTGCATCATCGCCATTTCTCCTGCCCACTCGTTTAGTACAGAGAGAAGCTGTGAAAGGGGTAGACATATTTAGGTGATGACAGAATGGGCTGGGCTTGTTGGGTTATTTTTTTTGCCCAAGCCCATTAAGGGCCCAATAATATTCTTGTTGGAAAATGGATGATGGAAATGGCCTTGTGGTTCCAAATCAAACACATTGCCATACGTTTATTAGTGACTAAAATTGGTATTCAATCGTCATCTTTCTTTGTTTCACTACCAACACAGAAAAAGAAGTCAAGAAAGCAGCTTGTTCTATCACAGAGATTGAGCTTTGCAACAATGGAGCTCTGTAGAGCCACTGCCTTCTCATGGACCCACACTGTCTCTACCTCTCTTCATGTCTCTCTGCCCCTCTCTGTTAGTACCCAGCTCTCCCATTTTTCATTCTTGCTTTCTCACTTTGTTCACACAATGCTCCTTTCTTTTTTCCTTAAAATTTGTTTCATTTTATCTTTTTTGGGTTTTTAGAAGTTTGAGACTAAGAGACTCAGTGTTTGGTGCGCCTCTGATCAAACCCAGAAGGTATGCTCTTCAAATTTTGAATCTTTTCACACTCACATTTTGCTGATGATTCTGTGACAGTATTTGCGAGCGTAGCTAATTCATTTGGGCACTTCAATCTTACTAGAATTTTGTATGCTGGTGCTCTAATCTTGTTAAACTAACTAACTTCCCTCCTCTTTGCAATGCAATTTGGACCAAAGTTGTGGAGATTAGACTACACAAAGTTACTTATCATCAGTCCTTTCTATAACATGGTGGTGTCATTGATTAGGATGAAGCATTTGTGTGTGTGTGTGTGTGGTTAACAAGTTAAATATTATGTAGGTTGCCTTTTGTTTGTTGGAGATTTCATTGACCCTTTGCAGGTTGTCATAGGCAAATACAATGACCGTATCAGTAACTGGAGCCACGGGTTTTATCGGTAGAAGATTGGTGCAAAGGCTGCATGCAGGTCATTTGAATTCCACCTCCAAAATTATATAATCTTGCAACTAATATGCAGTGTGTTATTGTATTACCCTTACGTGTTAAGGTGTTATTATGCATTCCACCTCGGCTTAATGTTTTTCTTTTGGTATTTAATTATCTCCAATTGACTATTGATCCGATCCTTATTTTTACTGGAGCGGGCGAGTGCATACATGCATTTCTTTCAGTATTTGTGTGCATAACAAGGCACATTTAGAACCAAATCAAATCATTTCAAGGTTATGGTGTTGCTTGATTGCATTTACTAAGACTATATTGCCTAATACTTTTTTCCTATGTATAAAGCTGAAACTTATACTGCATGTCCATGCATTGCGCTAACTTAAATTTCCTTTTAATCCAATTTGGAATGCAGATAATCATAGTGTGCATGTCTTGACACGGTCTAGATCCAAGGCTGAGTTAATTTTTCCTGGTAAGAAGGTAATGTATACGTGTAGTTATTCGGCAACATGTTCAATAACCTCCCCTCACAAGGAAAAAAAAAAAAAAAAAAGGAAGAAATTTCTCATTTGCACTTTAAGCAAACTGTTGTGTTAAATGTTTTATGCTTGATAAACATTTTTGGGCCTGTCTCCTGTTGTTTCTTAAGTCATTGATTCAGTTATATTTTGGGCGAACATGTGAGGGGAGTATTAGTGTTTGTATTGAATGTGCTTGATTGATATACATTGTTGGGCTTGTTTCCTAAGAGTTTTATTTTTTGGGTTAACATAAACAATATTCAATTTCTTTCTTAAAAAATTAAAAATATTTCTAAATCTAAAATACTATTGCATACATATACAGATGGAAATTAACCACTTCCAGAACTCCTTGATTCATTGCTAAATGTCATTCGTTTTTTCTCTGTTAATAGTGAGATAACTAGTCTTCTGCATACCTTGTTTCTTTTATGGTTTAATACTGGAGATGTTCCTTGCCACTTGTAGTCAAGGAATTTCCAGGAATTGTGATTGCAGAGGAGCCAGAATGGAAAGACAGTATCCGAGGTTCAAATGGCGTTGTAAATTTAGCTGGAGTGCCCATAAGTACAAGATGGTCTCCTGAGGTTGGTATCACTTGCTCATTTCGATCTTCCATTTCCATCTACTACCATTTACCTTTTTACTTAGCAACTAGTGATTACATGAATCAAAGATATAAACTTTTTGCCGCACTACTTTAGAGACTCTTCTTGGGTCTCACTCACTGCTGTGTAAATAATTTTTATTGTCAAGCTCGTGCTTGTGACCTATTATCTGAAATATGATTAAAGGTATTAAATTAATCATAAAATGTTTTATCTTCAGCAAATAACATTAATGTATAATAAAATGAAAATTATTATAGTAGGAAAATTTTGTCATGAATTGACAGAACATTATATGGTATGTGACTCATATGATGTGTCAATATCAAAAGTCAACATATTGTTAGGCATCCCTAGAAGCTGGTGGTAGTTACTAACTTCTCATTGGACTGTAGATAAAGAAAGAGATCAAGGATAGCAGGATTAGAGTCACCTCAAAGGTAACCAGTTGTTTCTTATACAGAACCACTCATGCTGCAGTCAAAATTAAAATTCACTTTCTCCTATATTTCTTACTGATGCAAAAACTAATTTGGCCTTTCAACTAATTGTGAAGGTCATAGATTTAATAAATGATTTACCAGATTCCGTCCGGCCTACAGTCTTGGTTAGCGCAACAGCCGTCGGTTACTATGGTCCATTCTGTCCTACTCTTTTTATCTGTTAATGCCAATGTGTCACACTTTTGCTTGTTTTCAATTAATTTCAGTGATTTTTGTTGCTCTGTTAATATTAATCTGTTAAGCATTTTAGATATTCATGTGGAATTTGTTCGTATTCTTGAGACCATTAGATTCTAATGGAGCATTTGGATACCCCACGGAACTGGAGTGTCCTTAAATATTTCATTTTACCCATATGTTTTTTGAATTTTTCTCAGAGTTTAGTATGATTGTCATATTGCATGAGTCACAAAGTTCCACAGAAATTACAATTAGGTGCTTGGTTCTGAAAACTGTTTTCAATCATTGATAAAGTTCATACTGATACCTCCTCATGTCACGCCCCATTAGAAAACCAGTTAGCAAATATTATATTGTCATCGCATTGAGGCAATGCTCATTCTCTGCCTCTCACTGGCATATGATTTTCCATTGCTTTAAATGCTCAAGAATGTATAATCCAAATTTGAGGAGCCTCTTTATATCTTGCATTGCTAAACCCAACTTCCAGTTTCCATTTTCTCATGTTTATTTATCTTAAGTTTTTCATGTTCAGGTACTAGTGAGACACAAGTATTTGATGAACAAAGTCCATCAGGAAATGATTACTTGGCTGAGGTATGCAATGACATAATTTATATTATGTATATTTTATGCATAATCATAATTATTATTTTTTTAAATGAATGAAGTCTATATGAGGTGGTAAGATATGCTTAAAACTTATAAAATTTTGGTACCATCTACCAATTGGTCTAGTGGTACTTTTCTTTCCAATGTTGGAAGAGGTCTAGAGTTCGAATCCCCCTCCCCCATTAATAAAAACAAAAAATTTATATAAAAAAAACTTCTAAAATTTCGGTTATGTAGTATGTTCCAGAATATTAACTAACTGGTTATCATACTACATAAATGTAATATGTATAATCAGGTTGCGTCAACGGCAGAACCAAAAACCAAGGTGGAGAAGCCACCTGTTGAGGGATGGGATTGTGATTGTACTTCTACTTGAGAAAAAGGGAGAAGGAGAAAAATGAATGAAGTTGTTTTGTAGTAGGTTAATCCAGGAGTACTTGTTACATAGAACATGTGCGTAAGTTATTTTAAATCTGGAGATCCTTAAGGAATAATGGTAAACTATAGAACAATTGGAGAGATTTAGGGAGAGGTTTAAGGGATATGAATTCGAAACTAAAATTAAATGAACTATTTGACCCTCAGTTCTTCTAACCCTTAAACATGGAGAATTACTTTTGTCCTTCTAGTGTAGAGACCAAAGTGGGTGAATCTCCTTATCAATAGTATATAGAAATTGATATAGGGAGCTTTAATACACACTTTCATATTGGATATATCATTCCTTTGCTGATCTGTTATTTAAAAGTTATAGGCTGCGTTGATGAAGATCTCAAGTTTGTGACTGTAACTTATGTATGCCTAACTTTTAACCATGTGGTGCTTGCCTGATCAAGTAGAATATTTCCTGATTATGTTAAATCTTTTTTTTTTAATGAAGATTATGCTAAATCATGTTTAATCCCTGGTTTTCGTTGCGAACACTATCCTAGGTCTTTTGCAGTTCAGATGAGTTAGAATTATGTTTTATTGTTTTCCTTTTAGAGTTTAAAGCTCGTAGTCAATGGAGTCTACTGTTATTATGAATAGAACAATCAACCTTCAAACCATGAACATATTCTCTGTTCGGCTACATTCTGCAATATATCATCACTTTTTATTACTAACAAATGACTTCCAATGCATGAAGAAATATGACTTCTGCTTGTTCTTTTAAGCTCAACATTTCATCCTCGTCTTAAACTAAAATGCAACCTTTCAGGTTTGTAGAGAATGGGAAGCAACTGCCCTCAAAGTAAATAAGGATGTGAGGTTAGCACTTATTCGCATAGGTGTTGTGCTTGGCAAAGATGGCGGTGCTTTAGGTATGAATAGTCCTGTCAACCCTTACTTCCCTTGTATGCGCATGAACTGAACTTATCTACTTTGACTGTGGCTATGACTGGTACTATGAAATGAACCCTTGCATTGTATGCTCACGTTGCGTATGACTAGTACTTCACCCTTGCATGTATGCTCATTAACAAAACTTGCCTACTTGGATTTTGGGTTTGTCCACTTTACTGTTTAATTATACATTGACCAATCTGGTTATGCTTAGGGTTGCATGATCTTTTCAGACCCAAAAAAAAAAAGGGTTGCATGATCTCATAATTGTATAGGGATATTTTATGCATAGTTATCTCTAATGTTCTATTTCTGTTGTCATCTAAGAAAAATATACTAGCAAAAATGTTCTAAAAAGTTGTATGGTTTTTATCTTCTTAGCGTAACAATTATACATATCTAAAATTTTGTTGGTTTCAAGGTAACAAAGCTTCTCCTGCCTCACACATACTTACACCTTTGAGCTTCTGCAGCTAAAATGATCCCTCTCTTCATGGTGTTTGCTGGAGGACCCTTGGGCTCTGGAAAACAATGGTATTTTTCTTAAATTTCAGTCCTTTGTAAGAGTAGTCTGTCACACTTTTGTGCTACTAACACTGTAAGGTTGGCATTTTCCTCTGGTTCGGCATTAAAAAGGAAAATTTAAGCATTTCAATTATGTTAATGAATTAATATAACTTGACAAATTATGTTTTTACTTTCAACATGTATTATCTACTGGATGCCTGTTTAATGAAGAGAAGAAAATAAATGCACCGAAGATATCAACAAATGTATTTATTATTCTCAATGTGCTGTAGGTTTTCCTGGATTCATCTGGATGACATAGTGAACCTGATATATGAAGCTCTATCCAATCCATCTTATAAAGGTAAAGATTTCATTATTTGTAATTTTAATTATAGTTTTAGCAAAGTACAAAAGGATTGATGTTGGAATAAAACCAACATACTGGTGCTGAAACTGATGATTCCCTGTTTTCATCTAAAGTTTGCTAGCACATGGAGATAACTACACTTCTAAAGAGTTCTAGTACTCTATTAATCTAACATACCGTTTCATATTATTATATCTTGTTCCCTTCTCAAAGCTACTCAAATTAACTGACATATGCAGTCACAGTAGATATCAAATGTTTTCTTTACCATACCTGCATACAAATATACGATAAATGTGTTAAGCTTTTCAACAATTACCAAAATCTCAGGAGTTATCAAATTTTCACCTAGGCTATCCATGTGATACTGGTTCTCGGAACTTTTCAATATATTGAACCCGGTTGTTAAAACCTTAATCTCAGGGGTTATCAATGGAACTGCACCCAACCCGGTTCGATTTGCAGAAATGTGTGAACATTTGGGAAATGTCTTGGGTAGGCCTTCATGGCTGCCTGTACCAGATTTCGCCCTGAAAGTGGTCCTTGGAGAAGGTGCTTCTGTGGTAAGAATTTTCTTTATCTTCTTTTCAATTTTCTCCTGAGTGCATATTGCTCATTAACTCAATAAGGTAATTGCAGGTTCTGGATGGGCAAAGGGTGCTTCCAGTTAAAGCCAAAGAATTAGGCTTCACGTTCAAGTACTCTTCTGTGAAAGATGCTTTAAGATCCATTATTTCACAATAAGTGACCTAATGTGACAAAGGAAACATCCATGGTTCTTCATTCTTTTAGGTATTGTTATAATAAGTTGCAGAAGAAACATCTTCCTTTTCATTCTTTTTGTTAGATATAAGAAATTCAGATTCAAGTAATCAAGTGAGATTTGGGTCCTTGTATTGTAGATGCTATGGATCGGCTGTCCTGGCTCCTTAACCAATTACAAAGTTTTTAAGTGGTTACTATATTCACACGCCTCTAAAAACAAATTTTGAAAGTGTTTTATATAAATCACACTACTTCCAACTATATGGCGTTCTCTTGATTCTGCATCATCAGCAATTTTTATTAGGATAGGGGGATGGGTAGAGTGTGGGACGATGGCTGGGGAGGAAGGAAAAGCAAGAGAAGATTAGGGAGAAGGGTTGAGGGTAGGTAGCCGAGGCTGTGTATAATTTGGGGTTTTGAACTTGTTTTCAATTTTTAATTAAGTAATTTGTTTAGTATTGTTTACCCTAAATCTGAGCCTTAGAATAGGCTTGAGATTATATGATTTGCGTGCGTGCCAATATTAGCAGTATAAAACCCAAAACTTGAATGAGAATTGTAACTTGCGCACCAAGTAAATAACTTTAGTCAAAGCAATTGTGAATTGAATGGATGTTCTTTTCTATGCCTCGAGACAAGACAAATGAGTACTTTATAATCTCTCTAATACAAGGGAAGGGAATAGAAAGAAAACAAACAGTAAACAAAAAAGGATCATAATAGATAGATCTTACAAGACCGGGGACTACTACCACCTTGGATCACTTCTGGATCGATTAGAAGGCTTGGAATTGTTGAAGAATATGAGTCTCACATCTAAAATTTGATTAAATAAAATACAAAATATAATGAATGGTTCTACTACTAATAACACCGAGGTCTTTTGTGATAAAACTTCACACCTACTTGACTTTGTAGGTGGTTAAGTTGGGGACAATATCGGTGTTGTTAGTAGTTGGTCGCTGGCCCGTCTCTCTAAATTTAACATGGTATCGGAGCGGTTTGATTGATTGGATTTGAATTGGGCCTCTACCCTTCCCCAATATGTGGTGTTCACATGTTGGGCTTAAATGTTTACTCCTACCATTTACCCAATACCTGGTGCTCACGTGTTGGGCTTGAATAATTAACTCTGATGTGGACTTGGCTTCATGTGTGGAATATGAGTTCTCATATCGGAAACTTGATTAAATAAAATATAAAATATAATGAATGGTTAAGTTGGAGACAATATTGGTATTGTTAGTAGTGGGCCGCTGGCCCGTCTCTCTAAATTTAACAAGAATCTGGGCAACAGTTCAATTCTTCCAAACCAACTAATTCAATCCAATTCAATTTTAATTGAAATACAAGTAATGAACCGACGTACACCCCTATGTGTATGAGTTTGTAATGACCTCATAAATTGGGGGTTTATTGTAGTTGACATGGAAAAAAAAAATTTGTGAAACGGCGGAAGTTAATACAGCCCGAAACGACCCTGAACAGACTGTCGTTTAATCCTTCAATACTGTGCTATAACTTTACCTCCTCCCACGAGCAAAGACGCAAAGCTCGGAGACTAGTTCTATGCCAAAACCTCACGTCACGCCTGGTAATGGTATCTCATCAACTTGGACGACTCGTGCCCACCACCTCGTGATTGCATTCATTTCCACAATAAATTAAATTTCTCTCCAGATTTTCTTCTTTGTTATTTCCTTTTTATGTGCATTGCATGCACTGTTTCCCCGAAAAAAAAAAGGCGCTTGCTCTTGAAGACCCAGTTGAGCCAGTGCTTTCCTTTGGCAGAGAGACTAGCCTTTTTCAACTCTTTAAGCTCTGTTCTATCTGGGTTTTTGCTAAAATGGAGGAGGGTCTTGTTGGGTTGCTCAGAACAGCTTGGATTGCAGCGATACTGCCTCTACTCATAGCTTCTGTACCTTCTTCTAGGCTGAGCTCATTTCATGGAGCTGTTTTGGAATTTGCCAAGAGAGGGAAGATCATGAAATCTTCTTCTCAGGTTAGTGATTGATTGCTTAACATGATTGATTGATTGATTGATTGTGATTGTCTTTTTAGGTTTATGGTCCGTTTGGTTGGGGAGAAAGTGGAAGAAAATAAATAAGTTTAAAGGTTTAAATTTTAAATTGTGATGGGTTTTGGAGGATGTAAACTCTTAACTAAGTGAATTTTGTACCGAGCTGAGTAGAAGTGAGGAGGCTTTCCCTCGTTTACTTTTCATTTCCAACATTTTCTCCGTAACAAACAGAGATTTTCTGAATTTGGAATATTTCCTTGGTTGATAGCATGACCTATGAGTTTGAAGGATTCATATTCTTGTCTATATAGTTTTCAAAAAATTGCAGCAATGGAATCTTCTCTATTTAGTTTTGTTCTTTAGTTCCTTGCATGATCAATTTTCCCATTTTCAAACTTCAGAAATTTTGCTGTTCTTGTATTGTAGAAGTTCACAGTTCCTCAAAAGTTCTTCTGCCATTTCTATTTGGTGGCTGTAGTGTGGACAACCTTACTCCTTGTTACAACTGGGATGTATGCGTATAAAACAGTGCCATTGGTTTATCCTACATTTCCCAGCCAATTGACTGGAGGTTCACACATCTTTTCATGGCATAAGTCTCATTCGATTCCTGTAAGTTATAGATATGGCGTTTGGCGTTCTGTCTTTCTGCTTTTATTGATGGAAGTTCAAGTCTTGAGGCGCCTCTTTGAGACAATATATGTATTCAACTATAGCTCCTCTGCTCGGATGCACATTTTCGGATATCTGACTGGACTCTTGTAAGTTATTTCAGAAACCCTTGTCCTTTCAATTTTTTGCTTTGTGCAATACATATATTGATTTGCAGCATGCATCTTTTCAACTGCTTTCAAGATGTCATTAATTTACGGCATCTTTAATGGTATTGTTGTTCATACAAGTTGAGATACCCCTTCCAAATTATACCTGTTCGTTGTGAAAACCAAATCTCAAATGATAAAGCGTAAGAAAGTTGGCTGAAATTCATATTTTCTATAACCGCTACTGCAGTTTTCCATAGGTTAAGCCTGGTTAAAACATCTCCGACTTTTTTCTTTCTTGCAAGATGTACTCTCTTCTATATAATAGATATTGTTTTAATAATTGTAAAATTTAGGAGTCATATATTTATGGGAACTCATAACTGACTAACCTTTTTGTTCTGGAATGACAAATGTTTTGCAGATGTCAATTTCCCATGTTCTTTCACGTTTACTGTATACATGATAGATGTTCTACTGATTTATGTTATTTTCTGATGTTAGCTTCTACACAGCAGCACCGTTGTCACTTTGCTGCAATAATGCTCTGGAGGTGTATAAATTTTCATTGAATGCAGTGGCTGAGTTCATTGTCAAAGGCAAGACTACTATGCAACACATGGAATTTGATTGGTTGGAATTTGTGGGTTCTCTTTTGAGGCTTCGTTGGCTCCAATGGACTGGTGCGGTTATATTCTTTTGGGGCTGGATCCATCAGCGCAATTGCCATGCAATTCTTGTATGTTTCATCACACGCACATACTCTCTCTTCTGCTGTTCGAGTAAACATGTATTCTATGCCCTAAGAAATCATACTAAGTTGTTTAAATTTGAAGAAATATATAAAACAAAATGGAATAACCTGACATCCACGAGGTGCTGCAGAAATATATACTGAACTGAATCATTTCATACAGCTGATTAGAGGAATTTATATCTGTTGTTTCTTATTTCAATCCTCTTTGCATTCACTTTTATGCTGTCCACTGACTTACGAATATATTTAACAGGGCTCATTACGGGAACACAGTGGACAAAATGATGAATATGTGATTCCTCATGGTGATTGGTTTGAAGTTGTTTCATCTCCACACTATCTGGCTGAGATAGTAAGTCTCATGCTTCCTTTCACTGCCTGCCTCAGGAGTATTCTTTTGTCATGATTAACTTTGAACTTCTTCCTGAGTCTTGATTTATATGGTTAATTGCTTTTCTGGTGATGATGAAGGTTATATATGCTGGCCTTGTGGTTGCTAGTGGAGGAACAGACCCTACAATCTGGTTACTTTTTGGATTTGTGGTACGATTTTTGTTTTTTATACTGAAAATATAATGTACATAAACATGCATACAGAAGAGTGCTCACGTGCACACATGCACACGAGAGAACAAGAGTCCACACACGCACAAGAGACTGATGTCCTCTATAGTGACTTTACTCTTTCATTGGGGTATCTTTCAGGTGTCAAACTTGGTATTTGCAGCAGCGGAAACACATAGGTGGTACCTCAAGAAGTTCAAGAATTATCCCAGTAATCGGCTTGCCATTTTTCCATTTGTATACTAAGTGCAAACATATAATAGCTTGTGCAAAGGTAAGTGATCGTAAGGCTTTGTTATACACACTTGAACAATCAATATGGTAGCTTCTTTTCTGCCCACAGCAAGCTGATGGAAAGATTGAAAACTTTGATGCCCTTCCCAAACTTTTTTTCTTGTTTAACAGAAAGAAGGGATGGATAGGAGAGCCTCTGACAAGTCTCCAATGTACAACTCTGTGGATCTTGACATACAAGCAAGTACATTGTAACTTGATACTCCGTACAATTTCATCCAAAGAAGCATGTAGCAACAAATAGGTATGCAATCTGTAATTGGTACACCAAACTATACATATGATTTACTTTAATGATCATTCTATTAAATATTAATACCAAACAAATACATATGGTTTACTTTAATGATCATTCTATTAAATATTAATACCAAACAAATACAACAGCCTTCATTTTATTTAGACTTTTCTTTGCAAGGCCTAATGCAAAGATGTACAAAATTATGGAGTTTTCGAACTAACCGATACAATGAGCATTGTTGGAGGACATAAAGCTCAGTTTATTGCAAGTGAAAATTCATAAGGGTTTCTGTTTTGCTTCCCTTTTTGTCACCCTTTGAAGAACATGTGGAAGCAGTGACTTGGAGGCTTTCGAATTATGCAGTTTATGCATAAACATCTACTCCCCAAGATAAGGAAGGTAGAGTGGTCCTGAATTTCTTGTCTATAGTATTGATCAGCTCTACGTCCTCTTTCTCCAGCTTGAAGTTAAGAACTTCCAAATTCTCTTTCAACCTCTCAACTTTTGAGGACTTTGGAATCACTGGTGTGCCCCTCTCAAGATTCCACCTCAGAGCAATCTGGGCCACACTCTTTTGGTACTTTTTAGCCAGACCCTGAAAAAGTAAGAGAAATAGGTGAACAAATATTTTATGAATGCCTAAAGTTCTCGTGCCAGAATGGGAATCTGGATCACACGAGAACCTGGATCACACGTTCATCTGATCGCATGATCGGTCGTTCGTATCTGTAGAAAGAGTATACTTACAATGAGAACCGGATCTTCCAGAGGTGAAATGGAACCAAATGCTTTGACATTAGCCGTAGCACCTCCTAGAGGGGTGTGGGCCATAGGTACAACTCCATGTTTCTTACAGAATCTGACGAGAGATTCACGCTGGAAATAAGGGTGAGTTTCAAATTGGCTCACTTGAGGCTTGATTTTGGCGTAAGATAAGCAATCTCTGGTCAGAAAGAGCTCGTAGTTGCTGCATATAATATCATCATTTTTCTGTTAGGACACAAGACCAATTGAAAAAAAAAAGATTCCCCACCAAAACATAAAAAACATTAACATAAAAGAGCCGATGATCATTTGATTCAATGACATTCACCTGAGACCAATGCTACGAACTAGGCCGAGGTCAACGGTCTTTTCCATGTCGTGCCATGTAGTTTCCAGGGAGACTGTTACGTCTATGTCCAACACCTTATTCTCGTCCAAAAGACTAGCAGTTGTACCAACTCCTGTGAGCACACAAGCAATGGGTCAAATACCAATTCGTTACAATCTAGATGAAACATACCATCTATCGGTTTTAGACACATGTCATGTTTTAATTGGATTATCCTAACGAAAGAAAACGAGAGAGAGAGAGAGAGAGATACCGCTATGCTTGGTGGCTAATGGGTAGTGAACAAGGTAGAGATCCAGATAATCTAACTGAAGCTTCTTCAGGCTATTTTTGCAGGCCTCAACCACATGCCCATGGTCTGAATTCCAAACCTGCAATTATACACACATGAACATAACAAATTATATGAGATAAGGTCTAATAATAATACTACTCTTAAAATTAAGCAACTTCATTAGATTGGCAATTAGACTACTGGCCTTGGAGGTGATGAAAAGTTCCTCCCTCTTGACAAGCCCACTCTGAATTGCTTCTGCAATTGCTTTCCCAACGTCTATCTCAGTCTTGTAATGAGCTGCAGCATATATATTCAAAATTTAATAAATAAAAGTGACAATATTTTTAAATTATAAAACAAAAAGAACAAAATTTATATTAGTTTTTAGGGTCACCAGGATTGTACTTTTTCTTTTTTCTTTTTTTGGTCGGGATTTTCCTATATCCTATGTGAAGCAAACATTTGACTGGTCCAAAAACATAGGAACGATCGTATGTGCCACTCATTTCTTTTCCTTCCCTCATCAAACTGCACCTTAATTATTCTAATTTGGCATGTTGTCGGTGGTGCACTTTTCTTTTGTCCGGCCAAACAAAGGAACCATGTAGGTTTAGTCAATTGTCCATGGTAGCGAGCTTTAGAATGATTTAAACTATCGTTTTGTTTTTTTTTTGTCTGAATTTAAACTATCGTTTGTAAAATAAATATATAAAAAAATTATAAAAATTATAAATTACAAAATAAAATTAAAAAAATTAAAAAAATTAAAAAATTAAAAAATTAAAAAATTAAAAAAAAATAAAAACCTTGTTTTTTACAACTCAACAACGCCTATTATTACAGTAAGAAGAAAAAAAACTTGTTTTTATTTGTCTTTATTCACAAGATATTGGAATATTAATGTAAAGATGAAGAAAAGATGGTCAATCTTGGAAAGAAAATAAGAAGAAGGTGAGGGGATGGAAGGGTACATACCAGCAGCATCAAAATGGCGATAGCCGAGCTTGATTGCGTTTAAGATGGCGCTCCTGAGCTCTTCTTTCTCCAGGCGCCAGAGGCCGAGACCGATGACGGGCATCTCGAAGCCATTGTTGAGAGTTATGGTGGACATAGTTTCTCACTCTCCAAACACAAACCGACTTCTGCAGTCTTTTTTTTTCTCTCTCTCTCTCTTTTCTCTCGTGTATGAGTATTTGCAGTGTTCTCTCTCGTGTTGTGAGTACTCAAACCTCGTGCCCCTTGTGACCTTATATAGCTGCATGGGCATGAAATAATTAAGGAAGCAGGCAAATTTAAATAAATAAAATTCAATAAAATAAAATAAAAATAAACTTTATGTTGGAAAAGGTGATTGGGTCCACATGAATAATGAAATGAACGGTGATTTTTTTAAATTTTAGCCCGGATGTTATGGGTCTTTATAATCTTTCGGGCTGACGTTGCGGTATCTTATTGCTCGTTTGATAATATTTTCGTTTTTAAAAAAAAAAAATTGGGAAATTGAAAACCATTTGGAATTATTTGTTTTTGGTTTTTGGTTTTCATTTTAGGTAATATTCTGTGCACACATTCTCTCCCTCATCCATCCTCCTTCCCCTTTCCTCCAATCATCCATGCCTCCCATTTCATCCAATCGTTCTCTCTCTCTTGTCGTGTATGTATTTTCTCTCTATCTTTTATTTATTACCGAAATAAAATAATAATAAAAACCGAAAACAAGGAATGAAAGTGTAACCAATCAGGTTGTAACAGTCTAGGTTGGCGTGTTGAGTTGCACATCGGTAAACTAATCCAGGGTTCAGAAGCAGTTGCAGAGAGCCTTAGTGACCAGTTTCTTTTAGGGTATAGCGACGAGGCGGCTTGCGGCTCCTGGGTCGTGACACAGGTCTTTTATAAAAAATAAATGAGAATCAAACGTAATTTTGCAATACCCAATGAGATAAGGTAAGCAAATTATGATGTTTTTGGGGCGGGAGAAATCAAACCTAGGATCTTAGGCGACTACAGGACTCAAATGAATTATGATGTATTAATCTCAATTTGTAAGAAGAGGGACTCTACGTAAAGTTCTTCTACGAAAAAGTTTTTGTTTTATCACCTTTGTGTACAAATCATATTTATATTTCGTCACCATTTAGGTTAAGCGATGATGAGATACATAACACATAGTTATATGAAATTAATATAAGAAGGAAAAAAAATTTCGCTGCCACTCCAACATCAATACTAGAATTATACACGAACTCACTATATTACGTTAAGCATGTGACGAGGGACACAACACAAAACGCATGATTGTTAGTAATCAACTTATAACCGACTACGAGCATGATTGTATGTAATCGACTTATAACCGACTATAACCAACTATAACCGACCATAGATAATGAAAAATTCTCCATGCCGACCTCGTTATCAACACCAGAATCATATATCGAACTGAACCATACTCTGCCACACACGTGAATGAGATAAAAGACAAAGCGTTTTAATTATATACCATCCTCCTTCCTTTCTACCCACACAAATATCAATCCCCTAACCTATAAGAAGTCAAGAACACTCCAGCCACGCCTTGGAAAATATTGTCTGTACCCTCTAATCTGTAGCGGGCTTTTGAACGAAAGGGGATTAGGGCATACAGGTGTCAGGTGAAAACCTAGCTCATCCTAGTTTTGTTGCTTCTTGGGCCTTCCTAGCTGAAAGTTACCCTGGCCTAAGGCCAGTACAAAAATAAGGCTGCGAAAGTCCCCAAACGCTGGATAAAATAAGCCCAAGTTTTGACAACCTTTTATCATTTATCCTCTGCACAATCTTTGTCCTCTTTTAACCAACCATTTCTAGGCCTTGGTGGCCTTGTGTTGGCCTAGTGGTCCTTATTAATCACACAATCTTTTTTTCTTTTTTTCTTTTTTTCTTTTTTTTTGTCACACAATCAGGGCTGGTGAAATTACGTCGCTTTGTTTTTTCCGATTGACAGGTAGGCATGTGGCTTGGTCAATTGAAAATCGACAGGCATGTGCAACCCTAATTAGAACAGTGACATAAGTTACGTGAACGGTGGAGAAAGACCTCTTTGAGATAGAGAAATATGGAGAAACTGTTTACTGTTTTCTTGGTTTGGAAAAACCGTTGCTATTACAAAAGCAACAATCTGAAGGTTTGGGGAAGCATTTTCCCATATCTACTGGGTATATTCTAATTCCTATCAACAACATGCTTCGAGAGGTTTAGATTTTTTCAAATAGGAGCCACAAGTTTCAAGAACTTCACCGTTATTCTTAGTGTTAGCGGGGGTGTCATGGTAATTTATCGCTTGGTACGTTAACACAACTCAAACTCAACATAAAGTTAATTAACGAGTTATAGGGTTAATCATTATTTAACACGGACACGAAGATAGCACAAACACTAAACGAATGAGACTATCGACAAGCATGAGAAACGAAACTTTGACAGATTAAAGAGAATGGTTAATTAATCTTTTCAACTTCTTAATAGGTGTTGTACGAGCCACTGCATAATTATAGGCTCAGTTTTGAGTTCACCTTTCCAAGCCATGTACATGGATTTACTCAGTTTCCATATTAATTTTATATATATATATATATATATATATAATTGGGTTAATAGTTTCTTATTATCATATCATGTCAAAATAAATCAACAAAATCAAATTTTGCTCTTATTAAAGGCCTTAAAATAATTATATAAAAAATATTGTGTTAATGGATTTACTTTGTTTCCACTTTTAATTCTCTTGATATGAAGAACTTGGATCACTATCTGATTTAAATTCTATGCGTTTTGATTTAAATTCTATGCGTTTTGATTTAAATTCTATGCGTTTACTTAACTAACTGTCAAGGAAGAAGAATAATTAAACGACTTCGAGTATTGATATTAATCTGAATGAAAAAGAACGTCATCAAGTAAAAGAAAGCAACTGCATGCAGAAAGGAGGAGTTCGAAATGAATATTCTGACTGGTATACCAAGGGACTCAAGGATTGACAGAGCTCTAATGGAAGGATGAAACCTGGGATCTGAGAGCATCTGGTCTGGAATACGTGTTGAAGTCCGTGAAAAAGCTAAGTAGATGATTGGTAACCATTTCGCTTTTCTTTGTTAGAGAGAGAAGGAAAATATATTATAAAAAGGAGAATAGTTACAAAACGAGCCAAAAGATTAGCCTTTCTTGATAACTTTCTTGATAACTTGTATGTCTTGTAGGCCAATTACTCTCAATTAGAACTAAGAAAAATGGTAACGAGACTTGCTTTAAAGTGAGTCCCTACTTGGACTTGCTGCCAACTGATGATCTTAGCGCAAGGATTAATGTTAAGCTTGGCCCATTTTATACATTAAATATGAGATTACATTAAGTCCATATAGGGACTCTCCTTTGATCAAGCCTCGTTAGCATTTTTCTTCAGACTAATTTCCAAATTTGCATGCCACACTTTCTCGTACGGAATTTGCTTCTTGTGGCCCAAATAATCATGCCTAGAGATTATATGTAATCTCACATTTGTGGTTCAATGAAACTAAAGTTTTAATATTTCCTTCACCCTAATCGTAAAACTCTAGGTCAAGTTAAGTTAGTATTCAAGCCTAATTGAATCCTAAGTGCCCTAGAGTAAGTTTAGGGTTAGGGTTCGAGACTTGGAAAGGGTTTTAGAATAGGTTTGAAAAATGTTTGGGGTTAGGGTTTCTGGTTCGAAACATGAAATTAGGGTTTGAAGGCTAAAAACCATTTGTGGAACACTAAAATAATTTTTAAAATTTTTTTGGTTATTTTAAAATAATTTTCTAGGATTTTTAAATAATTGAAACCATTTAAATAATTTTGGAAATTAAAGATTAATTTTTAAAGTCTAGAAAATAATTAAATATAATTAAATACTATTTATTAATTTTTAAAGTTTGAAATTAATTAAAATATTTAAATACTAATTATTCACTCAATAAGCACTAATTAAAATCCAATTACTAATTGAATTAATTAAATAAGTCCAAGATTTTACTTAAGTATAAAACTTAAACTAATTAGGAAATTATAAGACTATTTAACTAAATTAATAACTAAATTCGAAATGATTAAATTAATTCATTAAAACTACTTAATTAGCATTTTTCGTATTATACATGTACGTATGTATTTTTCAAAAATACTTCCATTTTTAGTATAAGTATTGTGAAATACACATTTTTTTAAATTAAACATACAATACACGTACGTACGTATTCTTCATGTTTGATATACGCAGTTCTTACAAAAATTTCAATAATACATACAAAATTCATGTATTGTAAATAAATTATATTAAAAAATTATATAGTGGCCGAACTTAACATTTGTACTTCTCACAAATTTTGTCGAATAAAACATGTATGTATTTTATTCATACTTTTCTCTTTCCATATTTTACTGACAATTAATTAAACCAAACAATAATTCTAAATTAACAAAACTCATAATTAAACTAACTAAACTATAATTAAATTAATTAAAACTAACTAATTGAAATTAAATAAAATTAGAGAGAGATTACCTTAAGTAGGAGTGAGAGGCTCTCAAGTTGAAGAAATCAGTAAGCAAGTTAAGAAAAAATAAAAGTTGGGGGGGGATATATTTATACGCACAAGAGTAATGATGTGAATAATAAAAAATTCGGTTGAAATAAGGGCTCAGATCGAGTTTAAGGGGCGGTGCCATCTGGGCCATCAGAGAACCAACGGCTGTATTGCGCCAAAAGGATGAAAATGACATGTCGTCTATCTGCTACACGCACCACGCATTGAACGGCCCAAATCGAGACAACGGAAGATGATCAACAGTTGAGAACGAGGGCGCACAATGATTTCTGTACGCAACTGTCGACGGGTCGACACGCGGATATTAGTTCGGGTTGGGTCTGCTAATTATAGAGCGGGTAAACTGTGAAATCTACCTTCTGGAATTATCACGTTTGTTGTCGAAATTTTTATTTTAAATTAATTTTTCCGGCAATTTAGCCCTTGTATTAAATTTATACAAATTTATAAATAAACTCAATCTTAGACATGTATTTATAAAAAAACTCAAGCACTATTTAAACATAGAAACACACTCAAAATCAACTCCAAAGTCAACTTTTTGGGTGTATTTATAAATGGGTTTTGAGTGTGTGTAATGATGGGTTTTGGGTGTGTTTATATGTTTAAATAGTGCTTGGGTTTTTTTATAATTTCAACTCCCATTTTAAGTGTTTTAGTAAAACTTCCTTAAATTTATTCGTCAATTTTACCCTTGTCGTTAGTTCTTTCACAATTCCATCTAAATGCCGGTCAAATATAAGGGTAAATTTGATATTTTACAAGTTTTTTTTGTTGGAATATTGAACAAGATATTGGGGTAAAATAGGAACAAAAAGTAATTTGATTAGAACAAAATAGAGTAATCAGGCATGTCTTTCAACAGAGTAAGTGGGGGAAAACAACACAACCTCGAGTATCATAACTTGCGAAGATCTATCCCAGCCTTCTTGGTTGACAAACGCAGTTTAAGAAAGCGCTTCCCAGCTTCCCACCAAACCCTCTTGTATTGTAGGTTCACAAATTGCAACTTTAGTCTTGTGAGCTGAGAAGGAAATCTTGTTTGCCCTGTTTGATTTCTTCCCAGTGAAAGGACAAATTCTACGGGCAACAATGGCCTGGGTTGGGAAGGGCTTGGGCAGCTGAGACGGCATGTCGTAGGAGATTTTGATGCCACCCAGCTGACTGATAAGGAAAATATAAAAAAATCAAATAGAGAAAGTAAAAAAAACCTCCCACCAATTTCTTCTCCCTCATTTCCCAACCATGACCTACAAACCACTCCCCCCTCCTCCCACCCTACACCTGCAGAAACGAAAACCCTCTTCACCCCTCCTCCCCCCGATTGTGTTGAAATAATTAAAAGTTCCAATTACTTCTTTCCATATAGTAATTAAAAGTCGAAATAATTTATGATGCCTTTTTTCTACCAAATTAACATAGTATATATTAAAGCATACCAGCAGATATCTCCCCCACCCCAAACAACAAAAAAACAAAAAATCTTCCTCATTCGAGCTCTTTCGAGAACCAGAGGAAAAAATCAATTTTGAATTCAACAGTGAAGCATATGCTTAATATGGTACAGAGATTTAGATGGAAATTGTCAAAAGTTAACGGCGGAATGAAATTGGTGAATAAATTTAATACAAGGGTTAAATTGTTTAAAAAATTAAGAGATATTTAGTTATATATTCATTTTTAGTATTAATAAACAAACTTAAATAAAACTCAAAAAATGACAGTTGATCATTTTGAATTTAATTTTAATTATTAAATTACTTTGATACTTTATTGAATGTTTTGAGATTTTTTTTATGAGATTTTGAGATTAAATTTGTTTTAAGAAATTAATGATATTTTTATAATTTTAAAGAAATTAAAAACCTCTTTATTATGTTATAAATAGACTTTGAGCGTGTTTCTAAAATCCATTTTATATAGGATTTTTTTTTTATAATTTGGACTTTTATATCGCGTATTATAGTGAAATTTCGACAAACCTAATAGTTCAGGGTATTCAGCACTTTACCCTTATAAAGCAGTTGGACTATTCCCTTCGACGACTTTGGCTTGCGTAAGCACGAGAAACACAACCACTGAGGGAGAGCAGAGAGACCAGAGATCCAAAATTCTGAGATCCAGACGACGTCGTCCCAGATCCACGCTCCATAATGTCATCTTCAACCTTCAGCGGCGATGAAACGGCGCCGTTCTTCGGCTTCCTCGGCGCTGCTGCAGCCCTCGTCTTCTCATGTAACCAAACGCTAACCTCAAACTCGTTTTTTTGTCTCTATGTTTTTTGCAGTCTGCGATGTGTTTGGTTCCCGAGAAAGTTTAGATCAACTTTGGATTTGATCAATTGAGTATCTGTTTCATTGGGTTGTCAATTGAACTTCGTTTCTATAATAACAAGCGATTAAGTGAAGTTGTAGTTGTGATTAACTTGGGTTTTCTCGGTTGAATTTTGGGTTATTTATCATTTGGGACCCTGAAAAACAAATCGTTTGCTGGAAATGAGCTAAATTTGGTTATTATTCTACTAGTTGGTTATGATGAGGCCATCATAGTATTTTAATCTTCGTTGTTTATCCACTTCTATGGTCTGCTGATAGGATTTCTAGAGTTGTTAACATGGATCTCTATTAAATTTTGAATCTTTGTTGCTAATAATCATAAACCCAATGACTCAAAAAAGGCTAATTGATCTATCTGGCTTGGTTTACAGTTAGTATTAGTGATTCTTGTAAAAATTGTTTGAAGCCCGTTGAAGGTTTATTGTACTTGATGTGAGGGTTTAATTGGTTTTTTTAGGTATGGGAGCTGCCTATGGAACGGCAAAGAGTGGTGTTGGTGTGGCATCTATGGGGGTGATGAGGCCTGAGCTGGTGATGAAGTCCATTGTTCCTGTTGTTATGGCTGGAGTTTTGGGTATTTATGGCCTTATTATTGCTGTTATCATTAGTACTGGAATTAACCCTAAGGCCAAGTCATACTATCTTTTTGATGGTTATGCACATCTCTCTTCTGGTCTTGCTTGTGGTCTCGCTGGGCTATCTGCTGGAATGGCAATTGGTATAGTTGGTGATGCTGGTGTAAGGTATGATTTTATGTTCTTTTGAGCGCATAGGCATGCACATAATTGTTTCATGTTGTCTGCTGCTGTTTTGGTATGTTTGTTTTATGGTAATGTGTGACAAAAAAATGTCATTAAAGTGAATTCTATACGAGTCAGTACTCCTTTTCTTTCTCTTTTAGATTAGTACTGTCTTTTTTTATCAAAGGCAGGATCCAAAACCATAGAAATACTGGTCTTTCTCTCTCCACTTCTTTTAAATGTTTCTTACAGAAACTGCTTATTACAGAGTTTGGCCATCAGCTTTTCTTATTGACACTCATTTCGAACTGAAATACTTCACCTCTCAATCTAAATCCCGAATTATTGATATGCAAGCCAGAATTTTCTAACAAGACTGAAATCAAGGGAAAACCAATTGATGTGATAGAGGATCTGCAAAACCATTGTAAATTAGAAAATCCAAAGGAAGATATATCTGCTAGTTTTTATTGCAATATGAAAAGTTAAATTCCTAGACAAGGGTAGTAAGTTAAAGCCATTGGTCTGATAGATTCAAGAACTAAAATTAAAGATATAGGTATTGGTTCTGGCAATGGATAGTGAAAACATTATAAACTATGCAAGGGCCAAGAAATCTTTAAATGTTTGTGGCAATGTGAAAAGTTATAGTCCATGGCAAGGGTAGTTTTCCCTGTTGCCCTGCAAATGAGACAATTGTCAATGTCTGTTTGTCATGTAAAACAAAAAAATCATTCTCAGGAACAACTATTGAAAGTGGTTTTAATTTAGAGCTTGCAATTAGTTTGGTGTTTGGCTATAGCCTATAACTATAATCCACACTGGCCTGATTATTATCCTAATGTCTCAATTGTATGTGTCGCATTTAAACTGAAAATGTCAGTTGCAGGAACCTTTAATGGTAGTTTACTTTAGAGCTTAGAATTACTATTATTTGGTTAGACAACCAGCATGTTGTTTGACTATAATTTGGCAGCATGGGTCAAAAGGAGTAAAGATTAAAGATTGCCCAGCAAGTTTTCATGGGTTATGTCAGGCTAGTGTTTGTCACTTGAGAGGGGAATCATTTTAATAATTAGAAGTCATTATCTTGTTGTGCTTGATAGATATTCCCATAATTTCTCCATTGGATACTCTTTACATGATTTGAGATTGATAATGCTCCATGGTCTCTACATCGTATCAGCCTAATTTCAGTGAAGTTGTGCACCTCTGGAATAACTGAGCCTCTTTTGCAGAGCTAATGCACAGCAGCCAAAACTCTTTGTTGGGATGATCCTCATTCTCATCTTTGCTGAAGCACTGGCCCTCTATGGCCTCATTGTTGGCATCATCTTGTCTTCCCGATCAGGCCAATCCAGAGCAGACTAGGAAGTGACCATGCAGTCTAATATTCTTTATTGCTTGTTAATGGCACTTGAAGGGGAAAACTTTTGGCTGATCTCTGGTTGGTCGTTGGGCTGTGCTTGCTGGTTCGTACAGATTATGTTTGTGAAAGTAACGACTGTGCCTTGTAGTGGTAGGATTGAGTTTATCAACAGAATAAAATCTTCCTAAGCAGGTTTTTAAATATGTTTATGTATTCTTCCACCAGAACTATGAACTGCTATATTTTTTATGATTCTAAAACTAGCGCATGTATGATCTTATTCATCCACCAATGATCTATAGGAGGCTGGTTGTGATACATCTCAATTACTTGTTAGTCATAATGTGTTCATCGAATTAAGAAAAACAAAATAAACAAAAATAAAAAGGAGATTATAGTGCTACGGTTAAAGGTAATAAACCTTTTATTATAAATTCTTGTTTTTCTGTTCTCCTTTTTATTTTGTTGGAGTTGCTTTATTCTTTTGATATTATTCAATCATGAGGACAGCAATGAAATTGTCTTGAAATTGAAAGTATAGAAAAAACCTATTACAAAGAAAAATTTAAAAGATATCAGTTGGCATTCATAAGGGTTGTGGAAATTTGGTACAAACATGTAGTAATTGATTGGAACAAAATAGTTGGCCTTCATAATAGAACGGTTCTAAAACAAAGCTAGTAGTTGTTGGAACCTACAAGACCATATTTGAGTAAAATAACTTCTTTGATGGTTGAGTTGTAGTTGGGCTTGTAAAATGCAATTTGGGACATCTCATGTTGAGTAGTAAAGGTGAATCTTACCCTGTCCTTAATGGGTTTATGGGTACAAGGTGTGAAAATGTGAAAGTGAAATGTCTCACATTGAAAAGTTAAGGGATCTAGTCAGGGCTTATAAGGTGTTGGGCTACTCCCCCAATTACCAATTGGTTTTGAGGTGGAACCTCAACTTTCTTCAGAGCAAGTTAGCCCATGTAAAAGTCCAACTGTCACACGTGCTTCACGTCTCCCAATATGCCTTGTCCACTTATTAAGCTTGAAAATTCACCATTCTAATTTCTAGCACAAGGTAACCCACAAGCTGGCCTAAAGGTACCAAATGTATGTGAAGCTCTTGCAAAGTTTGGCTGGTAAATGGTTAGGTCGATGTGTGGGGCTTTTCCTAACTTGAAGTTTGGGAGCTCTTTAGTACATAATACAGTGGCTACGTGACACTTTGCATTTCAATTAATTCAATCATCGGAATCGTCTAGTCTCTAAGTTATTTTATAAAAATTTAAAAAATCCTTTCCTGTGAAAGCACTTCTTCTCTTTCCACCCAAAAAATTTCATAAAAACCAACCCCTTTCGGCTAATAAATTAGGCCTCCCCCGCGTCATGTTTGTGGAGAATTTTCCGAATCAAAACGCAGCAGACTGAAAATAAGATCTAGTTCTCATGCATCTTAAAAAGGGCACAGCCTGTGATTTTATTGTAACTTCCCCCATCTATCAGAAGGTGTGCAATTATTTTCTGCATGACTTAGGCAGGCAGGCCCCCCTCCTGGGCTTGTAGCAGTTGAGTAAATGAGTTGATTGGGTCTGACTTGTCTCATTGCATAGGAAAATGGGAGCTTATGTAATTGAATTGAAGTCCAATTATGGCTCACGCAACTATTAACAAATACTTTTTCTTTACTACAAGTGATTTTGAAAGACAGTTTATACAAATATTCATCGGGTGTTTAGGGTTTTAAATTTTTGTTTGCATAAACGAATAGAGGAGTTCAATTAACTGAACTATATTCACCGACATATTTATTATACTTTAAATTCATACACGACACACCAACTTTTTTGAAATAAAAAACTTTTCGTCATCACTGATTGGAGAATTGAAAATTTTCTCTAGATGAGATGTAATGATGCATGTGAAGACATGTACTAAGAGATAACAATTTGAATGCACCATCGAATCATGAGGCAGTGGGTAAGTAATTAATAAAATAAATCGTGGGGTTTCTTGACCTGAAAAAATTAGGTCATTGTTAGACAAAGCTAGTAATTGTTGGAAATTGGAACCCACAGACGACCATGAACACATCCAGTAGAATCCTCTCGTCACCTCCTGACAAATTGCAGATAATAATAGGCTGTGTGCCATGTTTTTCAGTAATACTTAGGCTAAATGCACATGCTCCAAATTAATTATTCTTAATTACCAAAGAAAGAAAGACTGAGTTTTTATTATATATATTGTTTGAAAAAAGTTTTTTTCTTTGGGTTTAAGAAATACATTACAAATGAGATACCTAATAACTACATATTAAAGTAAAACCTAATAACTACATCCTGGGAAACTTACTAATTTTTTTTTATAAAAAATTTTGTTGCAATGCACACTACAAGAAAATAACAGTATTAGTTGCTAACATCGGTGACACAAATGAGATGGCTAAAAACACTATTTTTTTAGTGATTATTTTTTTTTAGTGCAAGTGGTAGTCTAAACTACAAGCAGATGTGGTTTCTCACACACACACACAAATACTGCCAAAGTGCAATGAGAATTCAAACACGAAACCACTAGTTTGAAAGTCAATGTCATTTTTCACTAAGCTCGGCTAGATCTTATTGACTAGTGGTTATTAATTATGTTTTCTTGTGACCACATAAACATATGAAATGTAAACGATTGGCTTCGAATCTCGATTACATGCCATGCTAATCCCAGTGTTTAATTAGTACTAGCAAACACAAGGCTATGACCAAATTAGATGCTTTACCACAAGTCTTTTTATCCAAATTACATCATATGTGTGATGTGTATATACATACATACATATGTATATATATATATATATCATATATTCCAATCAACCCTAGTTAGCCAGGCCACATATCTTTGCTTAAAATGCAAATTAGGTCACCATATGTGTCAAATTTCTCGAATTCACCCATATCTCTTTCCTACAAGTTTCTTATCTCCTTTTTGCAAAGGCAATCAACCCGTTGATAGGCTAGGCCACATCTCTCTCCTCTTAAAACGTAAAACTAGTTAGGTCACGATGCACAATTTCTCAACATGTTTGCCGCCATATCTCTTTTTCTTACTTTCTCCTTCTTTCACAAACCGATCACGCAGCCCCACCTTGCTGCTTTACAATTGTTTAGCAACTCAAACCCTTTTTATGGCAACCAAGCAATCAACATTGAAGGCGATACATCATTCATGATAGAGTTGCATACGGCAACAACTTTGACAAAAAAAAATGGCTCGGTGGACGGTGGATGGATCTGAGAAGATAACCCTACGCAACATTGCATTATATATATATATATATGTGCTCGATCAATGAACGTCCACATGTTGTGTTCATTTTTTAGGGTTTAGATTCCAGAAAATATATGTGCTGTGTGCTTTATGATCCAAAATCTTACGTGGGAAACCATGTTTCTCTGTCCTGCTGACCAAAACATGCATTTTATATGAATTGTTCTTTTCTGGAGACTGATAAGGTGCACTGCTCACGTCCTTCAAATAATGGCCTAATTTCCATTCCTCTCTCATGTCTTTTTTTTTTCTTTTTTTTTCGGGATATAGGGTTTGCCCAACTTTCTTTAATTTTATCCCTTATGTGGTCCGATTGTAATTTTTTTTTTTTTTCCTCTTTTGATATGACTATATACATGTATGTGGTCCAAATTGAAAGAAGCAATTCATTGCACAAAAACCTAACATACGAATCGTGCATAGAATATGTTCTTTTGTCATTCATATTACATTAGTAAATGAGCAATTTGAACCATACACTCAAATAAAAATCTACATTATATATATAGAAACGTTGCATATATCGTAACGTAACGAATTGTATGCATGATACAAGAATATTTACCTAATTTGTCATAGAATTTAAATATGAGGAAAGGAATTGTTGAATTGTCATTTTTACCATTAATCAAGCTTACGACATAAAGGTCTATAAAATTCTGTTTTAAAAAGGTGGATATCATATGGACATTTGCTGATGAATTGAAGCAGGAATCAAATAAGAATCTAGACCACCCTAACCTTAGCTTTTTTTTATTTGTGAATTAAGAATGGGGCAACCATACATTTGAGAGAGAGAGAGAGAGAGCTAGCACTTTTTTTTCTTTTATATTATTGTTTCTTTGTCGTCCGAGCAAAATGAATAATATTTATATATATCTGTACTAAAACTTCAAATTAGGAAAAGCGTAGAGATGATGGGTGGTAGTGACTCAATTTGCCACTTCAAAAGCTCTTCTTCTATATGATGGGTGTCAAAATCTTGTCCAAACAATTTGATACTTTGGGTCACCCCCAACATATAATAAACAATATCGGATGAACTTCCAGAGACCTTAAGGTTGCCACCGCTTAGCAACTGTGGCTGTTGACCTTTTTTTGGCGCCCCCCACCGCCAAATTAAGTGGCTCATGCCACCAATTTTGGGTTACCTTTTTTTCGTCGGTTTTTGGCACCGATTGGGTGTTGCAAGCACCCCTTTGAGAAGTAGCCATCTGGCTGCCATCATCAGTGTGAGTTTAGTGATACTTACCTTTTTTTTTTGGGATCCGTCAAAGTCGAAAGATTACATTCATAATTCATGTGTAAAGGCCGTCAACTATAGAAGCTAATACAAACACACTAACTATAAAGGGGTAGTACAAATATTTAGATAATGACTTCAAGTTTCGATGGTGTAAAATATCGTTAGTTCTATTGTAAAAAGGAAAATTTAATATTTAGTTCTTTTTCTTTTTCTTTTCGGAAATTAATAAAGTTATACTTGTCATCTGCTGAACATATATATATAGGATCGACAAAAGGGTAAGTCTCTTTATAATTCCATTGTCCAATAAAATTTCGTTTTTAAAATGAAACAAGAATAATATTACTTTATGAACAAGAAAAATAATAATTAAGCAAAAGCCTCTCAGTGGCGCTAATATAATATCAAATTAGAAAGTAAAGTGAAAAAGTTCAGAAATAATTAAAAAAAAAACTAGCCCGTTGCGGCGATACCTGGGATCCCAATTGTTTTTTTTTTCATTTATAAAATTACAGGATATTATTATATACAAAAGCCATCCCTGCTGTGACCTAAACCTAAAACCTGTTGATAGAAAAATCCGAAAGGGGGCTGCCCGGGAAGCTAAAGTTTCTTTTTCATTTGCTTTTTATTTAGAAAAAAGAAAAAGAAAAAGAAAAAGTTATTAAATTGATGGAAGAAAGGCCGGAAAAGCATGCGAGATAAGATATTTTAATGCATAGAGTGTTTGAATTATGAGAGGATGATGAATTTCTCGGCCCATGGCGATTTCATTTCTCCTTTCGGAAGTCAGGTGGCGACATGCACCAGACTTAGCTTCCGTTACTTGCACACGTAACAGGAGGAGGTTTATCATTATGTGAGCGCCGAATGAAGAGTTATTCTTACCAACTAACATTTAGTCCATTCGTATTTGTGTAAATTTAGTTGGATAGGTTTCATATTCGGCTCACATAAATGGCGAGAACTATATATTTATGTTGACTTTGATACTTTGTTATAACCAACTGTATTATGATGATGTAATTTTGTTGTCGGTGTATTATGATGATAAATTATAAATATCTCAGGTATAAATTTTAAAAAAAGAAGTTATTCTTGGATATTTTGTCTTTTCGGTCATTAAATTTCAATCATTGGATAAGATTGAAATTTTATTAAAACTAGATTAGATTCTAATCGATACCGATATCAGTGTAATCAGTACAACTCACATTTTATTGTTTTCAATTTTTCCCAAAATGGCTCCACTTTTTAAGGAATTGGCTTATTTTTTTTATGAGCAAGGGGTGAAGAACCCCAGAAACAGAAACGAATTGGCTTTCTACGGGACAAAACATGCCAAGCAAGGAATTGGCTTTCAACATACCAAGCAAGGAATTGGCTTTTCGATATACCAAGCAAGGAACAAAACATGATACATTCTCATATATGACAAATACCTAACCAACGTTATATACCAACTTTTGATGTTGAATAAAGTGCATCAAATTCAACTCTTTCGAGTTTGGTGTGTGTTTGTAGTTTGCATTGTGGGTGTTATACTTGGTTTTTACAGATACGTTTATGTCCAATTGTATTTGGCCTGTGTGACTTTGAGACATAGAGGTATACTGTATGAGTTTGATAGTACCGATAGATCTTTTCATATTGTTTGTAAAGTGGTTTTAAACTCTCTGAGGTAGTCGTAGTGACCCTTGTGGCTATTGTATTTGTAGCCCTCGCGACATGATTAACGAAAACAATCTCCCTACTATTTGACAAAAATAAAACTCATACAATACGCTTGTGTATTTGTAGTCCTCGAAACTTGAATCAATACCCTTGTGGGCTGGGCTTGAATTTGTCATGTACACTGAATTAATTAATCGTGGTGATGCTTTGTTTGTTTGTGTTTTTTTTCAGGTACATTTTTTGTCTAATTTAGTTTGAATTTGTCACTCCAATTTGTTGTCATTTTGAACTCTTGAACCTTTTACCGTCTTGACCGTATTTTTTGAAGTTACAAAATTCGCTATTTCAATAATTTTAATTTTAAAAAAAGGAAAAAAAGAAGAAGAAATCAATGGTCAAGATAAAGTACCTAATAACTTTGCAAGCAAGTTCTCATTTTATTTTATTTTTTATATATTTAGAGTAAGGGTAGCCCTGGCATGGTGCAAGTGTGCCACTGCACAAGGCCCCCCAAGTTTTTAGGGCTCCTGAAAAACTGTATATATATACTCCAGCGTGCAGCACATTAACACAAAAGTGTATTTGGTGGAGCTTGATTCTAGCACATATCCCTTGGTACAAGGCCCAAGTCTGAGTCTTAGTAATGTCATTCTATTTTCATTATAACAACAAAATTTTAAATAGTACCCAAAACAAAAACAAGTACTTTCTTCCACCCAAAATAAAACCAAAAAACAATTCATGCCTTCTTCTTTCTCTTGAACTCTCTTGTTTTTTTTTTTTTTAACCGAACATACTAATTAATATTTAACTTTATCAAATGAAAACATTAAAAAAAAAATTATGAATTTGATTTTGTGATTGCTATTACATGCTAATTGATGATGAATTTTAGTTATAAAAAAATTGTTTTATGACATTAAGTCATGGAAAATATCTTTTTTAGTATTTTCATATTAGATTATGCGAGGGTTCAAGTTTAAATTTTGCATAGGGCCCTCAAAATCTCATAACCGACCCTAATTTAGAGTACTCAATAGTTGTGAAATATGAATCTAATATATCAAACAAGTTTCAAACAAGCGCTTGGCTTGAAGATATGTTGTGGGGAGGTTGGTTTTGGGTGGGTGTGCCTTAAACAACCACAGACACCTCTGAATGCCACTGCATGCCAAAGTGCCTACAATAGCTCCAAAACGAACATGCCTTGTTATTATTGTATTGAGGAAGTGGTCACACTCTGCTGATGCTGAACACCAATTTTGAACAAACCTCATCTATATTTCTAGATGGTCCGCCTCACCTTATCTTTTCCTATTGCTAGCTATAAGCTACAAAGAATATAAAGAAATTTGGTCCATTTCAGGACACATGGCCCTAGCTAGCTAGCTATCCCAAGTTAATTTATTATGACTTATGATTATGCGACTTATGGGCGGCCTTGGCATAGTGTAAGTGATGCCACGGCACATGATCTTTGATTTTTGAGGGTCCCAAATTTTTTTTACTTTATATTATATTTTTAAATATTATAAAACATGTACATATACCATAGCGTGCAGTGCTTCAAAAATAAAATGTGTTTGGTGAAGCTGATTTTTAGTGCATGTACCTTGGCAAAAATCCCTAGTTCGACTCTTGTTCAAGTTATTCAATTTGTATTTGTATTATTATTATTTTGGTAAATACCATGAGGTGTCTTTTGAAGGGTGGGATTAATCCTCGCTCGGGGTTCGGCTTGTTCCTAGTCACAAAGTGTTTTCAACGAGTTTCGAACCATTTCCATTGAGGCACCAGGTAACTCGCCAACTGAATGTGGCAGTTTGCCAACCGCACCGCACTTTGTGGTTTTTATTGTTGTTATAATTTTTTTGTTGTTTTTCATTACTTAAAATTATTTCTCTTAAACATATTTTTTGTTATAAAAAAAATTCAAAAAACTCTTATTTTTGTACCGAATATACTCTTTAACTTTATAAAATGTAAATATTAAAACTTTTATGAATTTGATTTGTGACTGTCTTGAAATGATAATTGATATGAATTTTAGTTATAAAAAATTGCTTTATGACATTAAGTTATGGCAAAAAAAAATTTAGTATTTTCGTATTAGATTATGTGAGAGCTTCAATTTAAGTTTCGCACATGGTCCTCGAAATCTCAGGTCCAACCATGCGAATCAATACGTGCTCAATACAAACATTGATAAATGACCATTTAAATGATGTATTCGACCAATTACATAGTGTATTAGACTATAGAAGTAGTGCTACACCATTTCATGGGCCAAAGTTATCACTAATCAAATGTACTACTCAATAAGCCATGATAACCCAACGAAACATTTGTAGCGAATACTAGCTTGTACGGTAGCTTCTTCTTCTTCTTTTTTTTTTTTTTTTTTTTTTTTTTGGTATGAAAGAGCTGATTTTATTTAACAAGTTTGTATATAATTGCAAATGGTAGCTGTTTGTAGAGAGACAAAATAGTCCTATTGAAATCTTATCATAAGCGAAAAAGAAAATAGTCCAATTTGAATAACATCATCTGTTAATGTCGGCACGCCTTATTAGATTGCTAATATTTAATACACACGTAGATGACAATCTTGACCAGTAATAGAAGTCATTATTGTGTCTCCAACAGCAACAGCTGATTGGGGAATTTCCAACAAAGAAAAAATAATCGGATAATTTATAATTATTATTTTTAGTACGAGCGATTACACAGGGGGAGAGGGGGATTACACAGCTCGAAGTCCAACCAATGACCTGATGGGTTAATAACAATTCACTCTACCAACTGAGCTGCTGGTTGTTTTTATGTTTGCGTCTTTCCTTATAAGGAGATACTCATCTTTCTTGCGAATTATAATTTGATATATATAAAAAATAATTTATCAAAAATATAAACAAAAACAAAAAAAAATTTTACGTACATATTACACTGTTATTGGCAGAAATATAAAAGCTCGTACTTACATAATAAGAAGGGAAGTATTTTCCGAATGAAAATAAGTATCTATTAAAAGAAAACAAAAAAGCAAAAAGCGAAAAGAACATGAAGACAAAAGAGAAAAAAGAAAAAGGCAAACATTTCCATGTTTGTGTGCAGTATTGGTCTGTTACGATCTGAATAAACAAATACTAGTGAGTCTAGCAAAACTAAACGACCTAGGGGAATCTATTAAACATGCTTTGAAGTCCCCAACGGTTAAGAATCTAGAAAAAGTAGAAAACCAGATCTGTGTCTGAATCTGGGCCCAACATAGTGGGTCCAACTAGGTGGACTACTCATGGCTGGGATGACATTTCTCCCCACGGATTAGGGTTTTCACGTTGTCTCAACGCTAATTGGGGTTGGGTATGAAAGATAGAAATCAAATTTAGGGATGGGGCGGTGTGGGGTATCCTAACTCCTAATCCGAACCCGCTCTGTTTAAAATATATAGTATTTATTTTTCATATGAATATATTGTTAAATCCATCCTAGTTGTGTCCCATGACTCTCATATGAATTATTTGAGTACGGTGTTCGGAACGGGGCGGGACATGGTATTTTAACCCCTAACCCGAACCCGCCTTGTTTAAAATATATATTATTTATTTTTCATATGAATATATTGTTAAATCCATCCTAGTTGTGTTTCTTGACTCTCATATGAATTATTTTTGTATTTTGTAATGGACAAGGCAGAGAATTCGTTTCCCAACAAAGACAAGGATGGGGAATTCCCAATTTTAATATTACGAGTATGAAGGCGAAGATGGGGTGAAAAACTTAACAAATATGGGGATGAGAACAACATACACATCCTTGATTCGCCCCATTGGCATCCCTACTCATGGCATTGTAAGGCATCCCTACTCATGGCGTGTTTACTTACAACTAATGAGAAGAAAGTGAATCGTTTTCATTTATGACTTTCCATGTATTTACTTACACATAAGGAATCATTTAATGCGCAGATCTCACCTTAACAAAGGCAAGAATCCATTCCCCAACGAAGACACCTGTCTAAGCCAGCTAAAAGCACAAAAATTGAGGAAGATCCAAAAGACCGCCAAACTTACTTGCAGAGAAGAGACCAGTAATCAGGACTTTCCTTTTTTTTACTAAGAGGACAAATCTGAGAAGCCAAAAAGACTATAAATAAAAGGAGGAGATATTGATTCAAGGACAACCAATTTCTCTCAAGAACAAACATCTTATTTGAACCAAATTTAATTACACTCGACTCAAACAACTTGCTAAATACATCTCATAGCTCATCAATGGCTAAGACTTGAATCATATCCTCTCTCAATCTCTTGAGTCCCTTATTGACCACTCATGATTGAAACTCTCTTTTTTTCCCAAACACATATTCTGATTAATTCCCAGTTGACAACTCCTGATTGGAATTACTTTGTTATTGTTTGTAATCATAATGCTCTGCCAACATCAGTGCTTTGTATGATTTTTGTAAGCTAGTCACTTTTTCTAGTTTATCTAAGATCAAATTCGCATATGTAAGTTTTCCTAAGCATTGCAGATACTGTTGACACCTTCATCGGACTCATTGTACTATCTCAAGTAGATTATAGTAGTGTTCGAAGAGTTATATTTCTGTCCAATAATCATTTCTTTGGTTCCTGTTAGGTTGCTTATTGTTTTTAGATCAGATGTATTTAATCTAAATAGATACGTATTTGCTTTCTTGCAACAATATAATACCTTTCGGACACCACCAACTTTAAACTTTTGTTGCATTTTCTGTCCGATATCAGTTTAAAGTTGTTGCTTCTTCCAAGTTTGTCTTGTAGCAGGTGAAATATTGAAGTCTTCTTAATTGAGGCATAGAAAAGAACCTATCCAAATCAGAATCCCCACTTGGAACACAATGGCTTTGGTTAGAGGTTAAGATCAACGAGTGCAGCACCATCTTCACATTACTTGGTCACTCATTCTCTCTTTCTACTAGAAGAGTAAAACACTAGTAGTGGCTCGCCAAACACATCCAAAGGAAAGGGCAACGTCAAGCCCAAACTAAGGGCTCAAACAAGCCTTTCTTGATCAACAAGTAACACATCGCAACTGAGTATCAACCTACAAAAGACTAGGGTATCGCAGTGTTCTCCAAAAGCCCACAAACACTTTTGGCACGTACAATGTTAGGGGAGAGTGTTTATTTATCAATTGGATGGGGAGCGAGAAAGGGGAGATAGAAGATTTGAACTTGCGACTTCTTTCAAAATTGGAAAAAGAAGTAACACTAGACGAAAAACTAATTGGCTACCAAGGGAGTGGTTATAAATGGAAACATTATAACAAAAGTAAATTACTCACTGAAGATGTGGAATGGCATACAATACTTGATTATATATTAAATCATTGAAGCCATGGGTGGTTCTGTGCACAGGGCAGGTTAGGTGTCCGACCAGTCTAAATTTATATATATATAAATACATACATATGCTATAAGCCCAATCCAAAATTAAAAAAATTAAAAGCAAACCCTACATTATATCTTCGCTGCCCATCCAGATGGTCCTATATTTTCTCTCTCCTTCTCTTTTGGCTATGCAACATCAGCTTGTTTCTCTATCTTTTAGCTACTTGACATCAACATCTTCTTTCTCCTTCCATTTTCCATAGGGATGAAAGAGAGTTTTTTAATAATATCAATAATGCATTTATAATTGAATAATTTAAGAGTTCTAAGCATCGATAGTTTTGTTTTATTTTGCATTGCATTTACTTTGGGTTTTAGTTTTAGTTTTTGCATTTTTAGAACTTGTATTTATAGTTAGATATGCATTTGAGGGTAAGGCTCATTACATCATTCTTGACTAGGTGTATCTTTTTATATTTATTAAATGAAATTCACTCGTACTGTTAACTTTAATATATAAGTTTTACTCAATTGACTTTCGAATCCTAGAACCGTCACTAGCAGAATGGTTATAGATTGGTAGCATAACATACTAGTTCATCTAGCAATAAACCTTACTTGATATATCAAATATCGAATACAAAATATCAAATACAAAATATCAAATATTAAATATGGTAGCTAAAAATGAGTACAAAATTGTCGGGCAAACAAAGAATAAGAAAAACAAAACACTACAAAAATGAGCTAAAGAACATAAAGAGGTGACAATATTCTAAGATATCCAAGATTCGAGGAGGAGCTATTGTTTTCAGAGATTTGGTATCTAATGGTGGCATGATGACAAAAATGCCCTTTGAAAGAGCATAATTAGGAGGGTAGATTGAGTCATTTTGGCGAATATTCGGCGGGACCCCTTGCCACATGATTAGATGTCTATAACAACTTCGATTTAGGTCATGAAATATCAACATCCACATCTTCTCCTTAATTAACTAATTTAATTTCACGTGACATGCAAGGAAAAAGAGAGAGAGAGAGAGAGAGAGAGAGAGAGAGAGAATAGTTTCATTCCAAGTCAAAGAGTCAATGGCATGAGTTGCGGGTAAAAGAAGAAGGCTTGTGCATATACATGTCGATTTCCTCAACCACTAACTCTTTATCTTTGGCTCTTTGCTTCTTTTGTCTAATTATATGGAGATAGCAAAGGACTAATTGCTTTTCATCTTTGACTTAATATTTCTACCAGAAGTCAATTTTATTAATAGAAATTAATATTTATTAATACTATATTTTAAAAGCAAGAAATCATAACTGTGTCGTCCACCTATATTATAACATGTTAACAAACTATATCATGTGGCCATATTTCAATACAAGATAATAATTTCTCGGAAAATACAAAGCTCAAAAGAGCATTGAATAATATTTCTATTTATTTGCTACCATGGTGTAATTAATAAATTCTTATTTATTTTTTTGTATTGAAAATTTTATGTTTTTAATTCTATTTTTTTTCTAGGTTGTAATTGATAAGTTGGTTGATAGACATGTACCTGCCATAGTGTTGGAGCATCTCCAAGAGAGATGTCAAATACCAAACATCAAATTTAAATTTGATGGCTGATGTGGCTATTTGACATCTTACACAGTATTTGACATCTTACACAGCTTTACATTCCACCCGATATGTCAAATTAAATTATTATTTTATTACATTTTAGTGTTGATTTATTTTTAATTAAAAAATAAATAAATAATAATAAAATATTCATTTGACATCTTACTTTTGGGATGTCAAAAATAACATCTCAACCTCCAGCCTTCATTTCACATCAGTTTTGACACATCGATTGAAGTGATATGAGATGTTATTTCTAACAGTTAAAGGTCTATGTGGCACTTTTGACACATCGGTTGAAGATGCTCTTACTTACCATCTAAGCAATACCAAAATAATAAAGAACATCCCATATGTCAAAATTCATGTAGTACCTCATCTTTAATATTATACTGATTATCAGGCCAAGCTCAACTTTTATGGTCTCGTTTGGGATGCGAAACTAAATTGTCTAATTATAATTTTTTTATCTATCAATTTATAATTAAAACTTAAGATTTCTTTCAACATTAGAAAAAGAAGTGTCAGGTCTAAATAATGATTGGATTGTCACAATTACATGGTAAATAATTTATTATCAATCCCTCTCTAGGAACCAAACAAGGGCTAATAGGAAAAGTTGATCCCGTCAATCCATCGGTAACAAAAGTGGTCGCAGTAAATATGTGATCCATTTGTCCTGATGCACAGCTATTCAATGGAAATTCGATGGTAATTGAATCAGTGCAGTCCAATCCAAAACAACAATCCAGTCTAATCTGACGTCTCAAATGAAGCCTTATCTCAGAGGGTCAATGTCGTCCATTCAAAGGCATGCACCACTTCCGGGATCCTGCATGTAGAGCCCCCCCATGATCCTTGAAAATCTCAAGCGTATTGGGAGGACTGAAAGGGATAAAGGGCATTTTAGTAAATTCACATATACGGCGACACGCAAGCCATGGCGTCCTGAGGAGGGAAAAAAAAAATCATTTGACGGGCCATGCGGTGACTGAGTGAAAACCTGGCTCAGATAACACCCAACAAACACAAGGCCCCCCAAGTGAGTCAGTCCAATTATATACACCTTTTTCTTTTTCCAGACCAGTTAGTTCTTTGGTTTTTCCCGCCTTTGACGGGAACAGACGGCGCTCTGTCAGGGGTGAGATTCATTTTGATCTCTAATAGCGGTTCTAATGTTTACTAAAATGTGGCCTTCTATTTTTTAATGTATATTTATCCGGATTTTTTCGATAAATTTTTTAAAAAAATTATATGAACTCAAAGTCAGACTTGTGACCTAAAAAAGAAACAAACAAAATGTAATTCACATAACAAATTTATAAATACATCAAAACATCACTCGTCTGTATTTTTCGTTACTAAAGTATCAATTAACTTTGCATAATCAACTCTTTTTACCATGTCTTTTTCAATAGACAATATAAGCAATAGTCTTGTGGGTTTTTAACTTTTTGTTCTTCCTTGAAGATCGCTTCCTCTTGCAGTAGATATTTAATAATAAATTGCTTTTTTTTTAACTTGTGTTGAGTAAAGTAGATTTTCCTATATGCTGCTAGGTTTTTTTGTTTTTGCTATGGTATATGCTACTGTGTTGACCCATTCAACTAGATTAACTTATTAAACTTGTTTAATTTTAAAAACATAATTGGTCCCTTATTAAGTTTCCTTTTTTTAGTTTTAGAGTAAATAATTGGGGTTTTTTTTTAACAGTACTTGGGCTCAATATAATACTAATTCCAATTTGGAGGCCCTAGGCGACCGCCTTGTTCGTCTATGCTCAGAGTCTCTCCTGCTGCTTTGAGCAAAAAAAAAAAAGAAAAGGCTAATAGTTAGAGTAGCGACGGAATATATAATAAAGATGATCACCTAATCCCTTAAAGCTTAGTTGATTTTTTTTTTTTTTTTTGAGTACTTGTTACCTCCTCTTAAAGCTTATGAATAAATCATTATGGCATTTTTGTATAGAAAAAACTAATATTTTACATTTAATGTTCATAGCGCTGGGAAGGAGCTTCTTTGAACTTTGCTGTATTTGAGGGAGAGAGTGTCATGCTTTTGAGCTTTTTTTTTTTTTTTTTTTTTTTTTTTTTTTTTTTTTGCAACGTTGTTTACGTGTGGGATGCGCGTAAGATAGAGAAATAAGCTCTCTCTCTCTCAAGACGTCAAATTTGCAGATTCTCTCGCGGATAATGGTAGGCTAAACAAGCAGCTAAAGAAAGCCTTTCGAAATTGTTTCAAACCCCACCCAATGTCTACCTTCGCCAAATAAATATCTACCGGTTTTTTTTTAATTTTATAAAATCTGTGGCCTCATATCTATCTGTTCTTTTCATTAAACCTAAGGCCACAAAATGGCTGACGGTGTTTGGTTTAGTGAAAAAAGAGTCTTTACGTGCTGATTAATAGTTTCAGATTCGAACTTTCATGTTATCTTAACAATGTGTGTGTAAAAAAAAAAAAAAAAAACCCCTCATCTTTCTAACTTTGGCCAAAAAAAAAACACACACACACACACACACAAATCATGAATTGAAAATGAAAATTTGCCAAAAGGAAGAGTTCATGAAATAAAGATTGGGAATTCATCCTCTGTCTATGGTTGGGGTGTGATGAGCCGAGCTAAACCGAGTACTGGGTGCTCAAGATCGGCTTGAATGATATTTTAAAATGCTAATCGGGAGACGGTTATTACACTTGTATGAGTAAACAACATCTCGCTTTGTATTCTTGCATTTTGCTAAAGGAAAGCAAACAATGTTGTCCTATAGTTATTTGCATTTCCCTTTTCTTTGGCTAATATTTGCAAAAAAAATTCATTCAAGCAATATTAGGAGAAGGAGCATTGGAATACATGACCTTTAATGTATGAGTAAATGCTTTTAGGCCCCATTTAGTTCATGGGAAATGAGACTTGAAAATGGAAAATCAATTACTTTTCTATGTTTGGTAAGTCCAGGCATGAGAAATCATTGCTTGGTCCATGGGAAAGTAGGGAGGAAAGTGAAGCCAACATCCCAACTTGGGTTTTGTTTTCCTTTCTCATAAGAAAGTTTGGGGAAATGAACTAACATTAAATACACATTTTTCATGACCATTTTGTCCCTATTAACAATTTAGAATTACAATATATCATTAAATACATTCTTTTTATATTTAATTTAATTTGGGTATAATTGAAAATTTATACCAACTTTATTTTCCATTCCTACTCAAAACAAACATGGGAAAGGAAATTAAGTGCTATTTCCCGATTACTTTTCTAGCATTACCAAACGTGGGAAAAAAATCTTTCATTTCCCATCCCTTAGGAAATAACATGAGAAATAATTTCCCCTCAAATTCATTCCGTGAACCAAATAGGGCCTTAACATCTTCAGCTACATGGTTCTTGCAATATTTTGCATTCTCTTAAATAAAAACAAAATAATGAAAAAAAAAGTGAAAAAACAAGAAGCAAATAAAAACTGAAATTCGAACCTTATGACACTTTGACGTGTGTAAAAACCCCCTTCCTCTGTATTTATTTTCGCCGCACGAGAAGAAAATTCAACCTACAAAAGCTAACCAAATTAATAGAAGGACCAAAATACCCTTTACAAGGTTAAAATATTATTTTTGAGTATATGAGATTTTGTGAGAGCACTCTAAACTCAGGCAAAGACCTGACCGCAACAAGTTTGATGCCCATTATTCGGTTGGTGTTTTTCACATATAAGATAATAATAATTTTACACTTATTCAAACCCAATATTTTAGAAAAACACCACCATACAAGTCCAATACTTGAAAAAAAACACCATATCGTACTTTAAGACGAGTAAAGGTCACACCGCATCAAAAGAAAAAGGTCACATATTAAGAATCAATTAAAAAATTTCGAGTGACTAGGACCTATTACATGCCTTCAACACACTACACGTAACTTTTTCCTAAATTGAATATGTGAGTTTGTATAATCCATCGATTTCAATGCTTGACCTGCACGTAACTTCTTTAATTATGCGTTAATTGAATTTGTGTTTTTGGAAGAGTGTTGCTATTTCCATTGCAATCATATTTTCCTTCTCACATTATCTTCAAAATTTTCGAGACAAATATTTGAAAAATGACTTCTAGGACTTAGGGAAAAAACTCAATTCACGTAACCCATATATTCTACCGTTTGATTATATTCCATGTTCAGCTGTTCAACCACAACTCGATCCTCTCCATATCTCTACTAACGATTAATAAATAAAATTTACTTGAAATAGTAAAGATAAATTGTGTTTTTTCAAATTTATATGGTTGGTGAGAAAAATAAAGTGCGTAGAAATCTAGATCAGGGGAGTTGAAATAGAAGCACATTTTTTAAAAATGCAATCTGTTTTACAAATTACACCTGTAAACCAAGGAGTGTAAATAGAAATGCGAGCGGCAACTAACTACTCCATCCTAGCCGTTCAAGGAAAAAGAAACCCCAGATCTCGCTGGGAGAAAGAAACTTCCCCGCGCTTTCCTACAACAAAATACCGCACTCGCGAAATCTTAAAACCTACCCCCATTTTCTCGCCACAGAACAATTTGGACCACGAGATGTCTCGGGAGCCGCTGCGGACCAAGAGTGGGCCCCATTTCTGCTACAGGGGCCACGCGGCAACTCGACGCTGAGTGGCCACGACAGTCCCACATAATATCACGAGAAATTGAGCTTACAAGGAAAAAATTAAAAATAAAGATATTTTATTCGCCGAGGCCCAAATCAAAAACGGGGGGTCCACCGGCCCAACCCTAATCCCTTGATTCCCTCCCTATATAAAGGCGCCCAGGCTTTCATGCAATTCTCGCCACTTCCATCTTCCTTTCCGGGTTCTTAAACAAAGAAAAGAAAAAAAAAACTTCCCCAACTAGAAACTCCATTTTCTTTCCCAGCTATTTTCTCGGCCTTTCCCGGAAAAGAAACGAAAATTTTCCCAAATTTAGCTTCCTCTCCGTTGGTTTTTTTTTCATTTTTCAGGTGAAAACCCGTAATCACCCACCTTCCTTCCTCATCCTTATCCTGTCACATGCACTGCATGGTCGGGTCGGATTTCGGAGCTTAAAACCAGAGACCTGTTGAAATCTCAATCGTGAAACCCTCTCGCTCTCTCTTTCTCTCTCTTTCTCCTGAGGTTCGGTGTGAGGATAACGGAGCTTGCTGAGCGGGTTACAGGGGGACCGACCCGTTTCAATAGAGCCTTTACTGCTTCGTTTGAGGGGGTAGCCGGGGCTCCGGCCTCGGCGGGTTCTAAAGCCCCCAGCCATTACAAACTCACAAAAATCAAACCCTAACCCCCAATTTCTCTAATTTTTTATTTCATTTTTTGATTGATCTTCGTCGCGGAAGAAGAGATGCCGGCCCTGGCTTGTTGCGTGGACGCTGCTGTGGCTCCTCCCGGCCACCCCCTC
>NC_024131.1:10435638-10463627 GCF_000346735.1 Prunus mume | reverse complement strand
TAGCGCCGCAGTCGCCACCAGCCTTGCCCGCTCCTTCCACAACATGCCGTATCTGGTGGCATCTTCATCGTGTTGCTTGACTGCAATGAACAACCATGGCTTGTACTATTGCAGTGAGGATGATTATGACGTTGTTGCAGATTCTGCTGGTGGTGGTGGTGGTGGTGAGGAAGATACGTGGTCTTACTGCTGTGCTTGACAGAGCTTTACTGCCATCAATTCAGTCTCGAACATCCCTTTTAGTGCTGTTTGTGTGTCTGCCGGGGTCGTCTCTTTTAATTTTAATTTTCCCTGTTAATTTTTTTTGTTTTTTGTTTTCTTTGAGTTTAAATTTCATGAAGCGCAATGGATGTCATGTATGTTCCTTTGCAATTTGTGGAAAAGAGTGGGATGGGAGCCGAATCCACCCTTTTGTAAATTCGGGGCCCTATTCCCTCCTCTTCCTATGTTTCTAAGTAGACTTTAAATAATTTTACTTTTTTCTTCTTCTTCAGATACTGCTTGGCTTTAACCTAATTTTCTTTTTGGCTTTTGTTCTCCATTTGCATGTTACAAAGAAAGTTGCTTGCCATTGAAACTGATGATGTTCTTCATTGCTTTATGATTTGGGATCCTTTGGTAGGGCCCTTGTGGGCGGTTGGTTTGGGTTGTGTCAAGTGTTTGATGAAAAAAAGTAAAAAAATAGAATGGGGTCAATGTCTTTTGAAAAGGGTTGGATAAGGAGATTCTGAGATCATGGGTCGTGGGGTCTTCTGGTAGTTGTGTTTATATTCTGTCTTTTGGGTGAATAGTTTTTGCTTTAAGTATACAAAAATGATGTAGAATAAACTGCTTCTTCTGCATGATTGGATGAGACGAAGGACTTGCATTTGGGTTGACCATGACCACAATTTTGTGGGCTTGTGTATGGCTTGCTTAGGCTTGTGGAGCCTCAAGACATTTGTGGTCAAGATTGGCTGTGATGTTATTTACAAAGACTGGTGGTTGTGGTCAGTCTTGTGAATTGTGAGGCACACATACCATAGATGCAGCAGGTTGTTAAGCAATCTCCAGTCATAGATGCAGCAGGTTGTTATGGTTGGAAACTTGGAAAAACTGCAACTGTAAAATGTAAGGAGAAACACTTTGTCTGTAACACGGATAATACTATTTTGCTATTCTCAATTTATTATGTTAAGTTTGGCCAGAGATCAAAATCAAAATTTGGATTTGCTTTCCTGAAAATAAAGTGGTAGGACTTGGGAGATGCTTGTAGAACAATGACCTACCCAGGAATGGGATTTGATCTTGTGTCTTTTTTTTATCCTTTCGTTGCCCTACCCAAATGGGAGATTCATAAGAGCATCTCCACCGGTGCTCCCCAGCCCGGGCAACAAGGGGCCTAGCCCCAATTTGTAGTTCCAACAGGCTTTTACAGCCCTGGCAGCTCATGGGTCCTAGCAAACCAGGCTAGCCCAAAGGCAAGAACAGTCTGGGATGTTGCCTGGGTTTGCTGACGTTAGCAACGAAAAAAATTAAAAAAAAATCTAAAAAAATTACTAAAAATTTCAGATTTAAAAAATAAAATAAATACTTAGTCATATTCTTCACTTACCACGCCAAAACTCTATACAAATTCCTCTCCTCATATCTCATATGAATAGTGGTTGTCATAGTAATAAATGGAAACATCACCAACTTTTGCAAGGGCTGCTACTATTCACGTGAATAATAACAGCCCCAGCCTTGCCCTTACCTTTGCCATGGCAAATGGGTGGAAGTGCTCTAATAATGTAGTCTTTTTGGAACAAAGTGAAGATCCTTCATGATATTTCTGTACCCCCTAAGTCACAATTGGGCACATACTGAGAGCACCATCTTCTATAGATTGCTTTGTCTGGCCGGCTCCCTCTATTATGAGCTCCTTAAAATGAATTTTAATGTCGACTTATAAGATGGAGACACATGCCGTGTTTTGCTCGCTGCGATTTTCCGCCAATTTTGGGGATTTTGTAGCTCTCGCATTGGTAAGAACAGATGTTTTGGAATTTTATTCTGATTTCTTTGAATCAGACTCTGTTTCCCAACAAATTAACAAAATCGCAAGGGCTCTCAAATCACATGCATATTTTTCTTTTTTAAGATAGAAGATAGCATATTCATTCAGCTCTGAAGATTCACACGTAGATTTTTTTGAGCTGGAATGAACCATATTCTCACGCTTTCTCATGCTTTGGTTACTTTTTAGTCAGAGAATATTGCTCTTTTAACTGTTGTAGACATGCATGACAAAAAACCTACTGTTGTAGACATGCATTGTTAGAATTTCCTTGTCAAGCTCGTTCATGAGTGGTCACCTATTCTATTCAAATGTCGTCGAGCTTTAGGATTACTAGGCACCGAGTCAAGATTTCTTGGTGTCTCTGCTTAGCGCACACAGAGATGAGATGCTATTGCTAATAAGATTTGTATTCTGCAACTTTTTTTTTTTAATACGAAAATATATTCCATTAAAAAAAATCATGAAACAGTATAGAGTGAGAACCAACATGTTAACTGTTGCCTTGATAAAACCTTATCGGAGATAACCTCATGGGACAAAACCTCTTGGAGGAAAGAATATCACCCATAATTTGGATTAATAAAAGTCAAACTCACACAAACAAATCTATCACACCAACAATAACAAATTTAAAATAATCATCTTATAGCGGGTACCATCACCAACGCCGTCCATGAACTGACAAAGAAGGCCTCTTATGATGAAGAAAATGGGACTTTCTTTGCACATATAAGACTTCTCTCCACAGGCATTGGTTCAAAACCTAAAAGTACTTCATTCCTTGTATTCCATAATGGCCACAAACCAACATAGGGCGCACACAACCGCAAGGCGGCTGGAATTCCTAAGTATAGGGTTTTGCTCTCCTTTCGAGAGGATCCAAAGTATTAAACTCACTAAAGTTTGCACGAGTGCTTGTGGGGTTAATTAGTATTATGCAACCTCGGTATACAAATTATATATGGCGCTTATCTTCTTGGAAGCAATCAGCTATAAGGGCGGGCAACAATCCGGTCAAACCGATTGAATCGGTTGATCCGAAGTGGAGTGGTTGGTTTAGTTTAGATTTGAACATAAAATAAGTGGTAAAAATAGTCCAAAATTAAACCAGACTGTAATGGTTCATATTTGATTGCGGTTTTGAGCTCTTGTAAATCAGTCTAAACTAAATTGGCTCAGTCGATGATGATCACTGACCAATACCACATTCAATTGAAGTATGGTACATCTAATGCATTGGTATGTTGCATGTTTTAGCTATTGAATTAAAAGATTAAAATCGTGCCGTTGATAAAACAATGCACCAGTACATTGGATGTGCAACAGAATTATGTTGATATTTATGATTAGAAACATGGAAAAACTGCAACTGAATATTGTAAAAATAAGACAGTCATAAATTATAAATCCAAACAATACAATTTTTTATGGAAATTTGAAATGGAGTAAATTGGGAGACCAATATGCATGTGAGTGAGTTATATTGGGTTGTAGTGATAGGAAAGAAAGAAGAAAAAGAACAGAACAACGAAGAGTAACTAGAAAAGAATTCTAGCTGTCTTCAATTTGAGTAACACAAATGAGTGTGCTTGTATAAATGAATTGAATATTTTCCATTATCGTTTCCTTTTTCTTTTTCTGCATTTGGGTTCTATCAACTGATGATGCCCTTCAGATTTTGTAGCTGTGATTTGATATTCTGTTGATGGTGGCTTGCACTTTGCAGGTGGACTATGATTTTGGTAATGGAATATGCATAATGCAGCCTTTTTGGAACAAAGTGAAGATCCTTCATGATATTTTTTGTTCCCTCCAGTTCACAATGCAGCTCCTAAATTAACGCCATCTTCTACAGATCACTTGTCTGTCGGTTGCCCCTATAATCTTGAATCTATTTCCTACCAAGCTATTTTTGTTTTCAACGGAAAGGAATCTGAACAATAACATTACAAGATTATCTCCACTCCAAAAGGTTCCAAACTCAAATTTAATACAACTATTTATCTATATATAAGGTCTCAAACAGTTTTTTCCTTCGACTTTACGGTCTCAAAATTTGAGGCCCCATCTTTATTTATTGTTTACCAATTGAAAACTTTACAAGATAAATTAATAAGTGGTTCTACTTCTAATAGCACCGATACCTTTTGTGATAAAACCCTACATCTACTGGGCTTTGTTGGTGGTTAAATTGAAGACAATATCAGCGTTGCTAGTAGTGATCTGATGATCCGTCTCTATGAAATTGAACATAAAGCTTCATCCACTCGCGGTTGGGACCAAGCGTTGAAGATGATCTTATATCTTTAAGATTGAATGAGAATATTCAGCTCTGAACATTCACATATATATTTTTAGCTGGACTGAACCCGATTCTCATGATGCCTTGCGTTACTATAAATCCTATTGTGGCCTTGATAACCAATCTACTTGTCACAGCATATTGCCTTTTTACTGTTGTGGACATGAATTGCTTTGCTTTATTTAGAATTTCTTTGTCAACTCTTGCATGATTATAAAACATCTTATCTAAATGTCCTCAGCTAAGGGATTTGGAGATAGTGGGATTCCTCATTCCTCTGGCCTCAGCCCTAAGATTCTAGCATTACGTTACTCCTGCAAAGGTGTCTGAATCTGTTGTCTATTGAATCTCATGTTTCTGAGCACAGTTTCTTGGAAGAAATCAGATTGGGGCTTTGATAGCCTTACATCTTGGATAGGATGAGGGATTAGTGTAGTGAAATTGTGTCATGATATCCTAAAATTTTTGGCATAACTTTACCACCTTGGATGTCTTTTAACTGCTAGCATAAAGTACAAGAGTTCACATGGAAACTAGGGTTCCGAATTAATGACATTTTGTTCCACTTTTTATTTCTAGTAAACTGCGTTAACATTTCAGATGTCCTCATTCCTTTGCGAGTTTCATATATCTTTCAAAGAATGCCTCGTGCCATCTCTATAAACTAGTACGCACCTTGCACTGCCTTACAACATCTTGTTGTCAAGGCATACGTTTTCCATGACCTTACCTTAGCTAAACAACTGTAAGCTTGAGGCGATTCATTGATGTATTGCCTCGACGCGCACCTTATAATGTATTTTAGTGTGTTGTTTAAAATAGAAAATGTAAAAGACTCATTAGTGTAGGGGTTCAAGTCCTAGCATCCGTGTAGTACTTGTGAGTTTAGTATGTTATTGCTATTTTCAATAGGAGAAGTCTTAAAAAAAAAAAAAAAAAAAGTCTTCGTAAAATTAGGGCTACTCTTTCTTGGATTATTAATTTTGGGCTAAGCACGACCAAGATGATGAGCATGAGCCATTGAGCCCAAAAAAAAAACATTAGCCATTGCTCTTGTTATGTAATCCCATATTTCAGGCCCAATGATATCCATATTAGAATCGGACTTAGATTTGGGTTTGGATTTGGATTTGGACTTGGATTGTAGGCCGACAGTGAACATAGCGTGCACCAAACGCACAGAGGCGCATCTTAGCCTTTTCTTGCGCAATCGGTTGTCTAATTCTAGTATTCTACACATTCCACAGCACATCTCCCCGGAGAGATCAAAAGACAACCAAACACACAGTGACTTGATCGTCTTCTTCTCTTCTCTCTCCTCAGACGGTATCGCAATTCTCACCTTCGATTTTCCACTTAATTACCGTTTTGTTTCTCGTTTAGTTTTCCAATTCATAATCTATTTAAATCCTAGATCCATCAAATTTTGCATGCCCAGCAAAAACCCATCAAATTTTGGAGCTTTCTCTTTTGACCACATGTTTTTCTTTTGAAGAAAGGTCAAAACTGTGTTGCTTTTGGGTTAAGTTTTGAGTGAAGGGTATTTGAAGTTCTCCCCTTTTTTGGGTTGCTGCACTAGTAAGACATTGATCAATTATCTGTATTTAGAAATTTAATACAATATATTGATTATATCTTTCTTACTGATATGAATGTAATTGTTTATTTGATTACTCTAGCCTGAAGTTTTCGCTCCGAGTACAATGAGAAAAACTAAGGAAAATTTGATAGAAGTTGGAAAAGTTGGAAACTTTCAATATTTGTTACTATGATCTGGGCATTAATTTCTTGTTAGGTTTTGTATAAGTATTTAAGCTTGTGCTTTTCTTTTCTTTTTGGTAGGGAGCTTTTGGAGGTTGTTAGCCAGTGTGCAAATCCATACGCAGTGAATATGGTATGAATTCAGCTCAGTATATATAAGTATTTATCCAAAAATAAGAAAAAAAGGTTTTACTTTTCACTGTTTGGGCACTTGATACCAATGGGTAGGTGATGATGTTCTGGGTGGAAGAGTATATTACTGTTTATATTTGTTCCTTCTTTAGTGAAAACAATGTTTTATGTGAAGTCCTTGGCCTTGGTTCACTGTGAGTAACACTGATTCAGTGCTTCAGATAATAATTGCTTGAGTGGTTTTGAGTTTAACTCATGGCTTAGTATCTACTTTGCATTTTCATGTTTTCGAAGAAGTTACTGGTTATGGACTCTTTTTCGTTTAGATTGATGATGGGCATATGTTATTGCAGACCAAACTATATATTATTGGCACAATTTTTTTTTTTTAAATTTCAGTTTATGAAATAAAGATGTTAACAGCTACCATTACTGCGTTTGTACTTGAAAAGATTTTTCTCATTCATTTTTCTTCATTTGGATTTCGTGAAAGTTTTATAACCTGTTGTCCTGGATTAGCCTTGAATTTTGATAAAAATTATTCTGTAATGTTGCAGTATTTTGATGGTTATGGGTATCATGGGACTTCATTCGAGCAGACATATCGATGTTATCCTGCATCTTTTATTGAGAAGGTTGGAATGCTGTCTTATTTTCGTTTTTCTTTAAGAATTGTTACTAAACTGTCATACAGCTCTTTTATCAGTTCTACATAACTCTGTGCAAGGCTTTCTGCGCCAATTATATTACTGTTGCATGATGAATGTACACTTGATTATTAGGTTTCTGTTGTCTACTGGATCACCTCTCCCCCCCTTTTTTCAGTTTTGGAGATATTTTTCTTTTAAGAGAAAAGAATAAAAGATTAATATCCCCCTGGGGAGTGTTTTAAGGCAGCCAAATCCTGCACACTTTCCCTGTTGGTCCTATATCTGATATCAATTTATATTATCTGTTTTGCAGCCACAAATTGAAAGTGGTGATAAAAGTAAGTCTCCAATGTCTTGTCAGTTTCATTAGTTAGCTCTTCCTTCAGTTGTGTATTCCTGATTTGTTTATTTTCTGTTTTTTCAGTTATAATGCCTCCCTCAGCCCTTGATCGCCTTGGTTAGTTGTTTCACTTTAGTCATTGTTTTGGTGATTTCTACTTCAAATTAATTTATTTTGTAATATGTGTTGCCTCTGATCTAGAGTACTTATATTGAACATGATGCAGCATCTTTACATATTGATTATCCAATGTTGTTTGAGCTTCAAAATGATTCTGCTGAGCGGGTCTCTCATTGTGGGGTGCTGGAGTTCATTGCAGAAGAAGGCATGATCTATATGCCTTATTGGGTAAGAATTCAGTGAGTTTGAATTTATGCCTGGCTTAACTTGAAAAAGTTACTGTGCGGTTGTTTTTGGTAGCCAAAATGTCTTCTGATCTTTAATTTGAGTTGTTTCTATTTTGAATTGGCTATACTTAGATGATGGAGAATATGCTTTTGCAAGAAGGTGATATTGTGCGAGTGAAAAATGTGACTCTTCCAAAGGGAACATATGTTAAATTGCAACCCCATACAAAGGACTTTCTAGATATCTCAAATCCAAAAGCGATGTAAGTTAATGTTTATTATGCAATTGCTTATTCATTTATGTATGTATATTGGAAAAGGGGATTCTTGAAGGTGAGCTTCACTTTGTTTTCTTGTATTAAACTTGGTTGTGTTATTTTCAACATGTCTCTGCAGTGTGTTACACTTGTGTCATTTCAGTTATTTTCGGAGACCCTAGGCATGCATGGAACTTAGGAATGTTTTGGTTTTTCTATTTCATCTTTATTTTAGATTATGGGTTCTTCGATTTGTGTGAGGTAGGAGGAAAAGTTAGAGGAGGATTATTGTAGGAGGAAATAAAATCAGTGTTATAGCAGAGGAATGAATTGATATGAGCTGTTTCTTAGAGGACAACAAACAAGTTAATTATGCATATTTGATTTGTTGCCATGTTATTGTTGAGATATTGCCTTTCTTTGCAAGTATCTTCTGTGAGTGGTGTGTCTATTTTATGCTGAGTAGCTGTTCCATGTTCATTCCAGGAAACTATCTTTTTTTAAAACAAATAATTTCTACAGGTTGTTTGCTAAGTTTTCTGTAAACTATCTGATGTAAAAGAAGTTGATTATGTTGTTTTTCATGCAGCTTGGAGACAACACTGAGGAATTTTTCTTGCTTAACCACGGGGGATAGTATTATGGTAGCATATAACAACAAGAAGTATTATATAGATATTATAGAAGCAAAGCCTTCTCACGCAATAAGTATTATTGAGACAGACTGTGAGGTGGACTTTGCACCTCCTCTTGACTATAAGGAACCAGAAAAGCCTGTTGCATCTGGTCCTCTAAACAAGGCAGCTGCTCAAGGTACATATTTATTTCCGCATTGCCGCAAGTATCTCTGGCATTTGCTGTTTTTTATAATGTGGCCTTTTCTTTCCCAAAAAATTACTTCCTGTCCATGCTCTTTCCTGAGATTGAGTCAGCTTGTATGTGAGCTTTGTGCTAAAAACATTGTTCTAATGAAGTTAGACATGGGCATTATACGATACGTTTGATGCACTTACTTCTAGAGGCTACACAGGTATTGATTGAAATATCTTAATAGGGAGCTTATTGAGGAAGAATCTTACTCGGTAACTGCGTGAGTTTTACCAACTTCACTTGCCACTGGCCCTGCCTCTCTCTGCGAATTATTTAAGAATTATCTACATTGTTTGCTACAACTGGTGACAAATATTGGTGATTAGAGCTTTTTTGGTGGAGTCTTTGACAGAATCCCCATAAAAACCAGTTTTCTGACCTTCATCTACCTGGTAGAATATATTCACCAAAAAGAAACTCGGCAATATAAATTCCAGTAAATTGTGAGATTCTGTGAAATGTTTACAAAATTTTCTGCTTGAAGGTCTGAAATTGAAAATATGAAATGATGGCATACAATGATGACTCTTAAAGGTTTTCTTCAAGTAACAGAAATTACATAGCTTGCGCTGCCTTTAATTTTGATTACTCCATGTATTTCGATCTAATCTAACTATTCCATTGTCCAAGTTAATTTAGGAATTATATGATTGTCTTGCAGTTGAAGAGGATCCTGCTGAGACGGAGCCGAAATTCAACCCTTTTACTGGAGCTGGGAGACGCTTGGATGGGAAACCTTTGAAGTATGAGCCGGCACCAGCTTCTTCGTCAGGTTCAAAAGACAAGAAACCTATGGTCACCAATGGCAATGCACAGCCTTCTATGGGATCTAGTTCACAAGCTACCAGTCGTCAAGCTCAGGGAAAGCTTGTTTTTGGAGGAAATGCCAACCGTGCTCCAAAGGAAACACAAAAGGTACTCACTTTTCTTGCTTCGACTTCCATCAACTTTCTTTGGAATTATATTACAAACTTTAACCCAGTCCGAAGCTGACTGTAAATCATTTGCACTTATTTTATTTTATAATTAACTCTGCAGGAAGCTGTAAAGGAGACTAAAAAAGAGGAGGCTGAAAAGAAAGAAGACCCGAAGTTCCAGCCTTTTACAGGGAAAAAATACTCATTGAGGGGTTGATTGGATTGTGAAAACCATGTGTTACTTTTTAACTTATGTTCCACAGATTGGGTGAATATAACAAAATTATGTACTGATCTCAGATGTTGTATTGTTGGATAAAAACAGTAGATTTGTCAAAACTGAGGATAGAGTAACTTCAGTTTGTGTAGCATTTTGATTTTTGATTTTCTCTATGGGATCCACCTGCTTCTTAACATCATGATTACAATTTACAACAATGAACTTATAAATGTGTCAAATTACAGTTACAACTCACTTGGGCTCTTTTAATATTTTGATGTGGGATTCTGGACGCGACATGTGTCCTCGGTACGAAAAAGAGCCTCCTGATTTCGCCAACCACAGCCCGCCATACGCAACCAAAGCACGACAAGCTATAGACCAGAGCACACAAAACTGAGTGATGGAGTTGAGAGTCATGAGTGAGGGAGCACGGATTCTTCTCTTTTACTGGAATTTTCCAATGTCTAGGTCTAGCTCGGGAGGTAGTAGGGGCTTTTTAGATTCTTCTCTTTTACTAGAATTTTCCAATGTCTAGGTCTAGCTCAGGTGGTAGTAGGGGCTTTTTAGAGGGAGATGGGAATCGAACCCAACTAGACCTTTCCGTATCTTTCTGGAGACGTACCCTTGTATCTAGGGGTGGCATTTTAAACCGAAAAACCGAAAAACCGCAAAAACTAACCGACAATTTACCGCAATGAAACCGCAATAGCGGTAAACCGAACCGCATTTGCGGTATTAAGAACCGAACCGCATTTGCGGTTGCGGTTACGGTATTTGATTTTCAAAACTTGCGGTTACCGCAAACCGCAAATATAGCCGCACGGATGATGATGTTGAATTATACAAGGAAATTGAACATATGACAACTTGTAAGTAATTAGTTTATTTATGCTTCTTCTTATAATAAAATGTACTAAACTATGTTATTTTATTTGAAGATAACATTGGTGCTCAAACAACACAACGGGGTTCTTCAAATCCACTCACCACCAACACTTGAGTTTGTAACATTGGTGCATTGCATTTTCCTTTTAGTTTGTAACTTTAATTCACTTTGAATTGGATTTTTCTTTTTGGTTGTAATTTTAATTCATTTTGCTTTGCATTTTCCTTTTGGTTTGTAACTTTAAAGGATTTGGAATTGGAATGCTTGAGAAGTTTAACTTTAATTGGAATGCTTGGAATTGTAACTTTAATTTTCTTAAGTTGCGAATGCTTGAGAAGTTGAGGAGATTGTGAATTTATATATGCTTGAGAAATTGAGGTTGTGTATTTATTTATTTAGGTTGTGAATTTATATTTTTATGAATGCTTGAGAACTTGCGGAATGCGGTCGGTTTGCGGTTTCAAAAATCACCAAACCGCAAATAGTCGGTCGGTTTGCGATTTGAGTAAAAATTCGCGGTTACCGAACCACAACCACCCATGTATCCTTTAGCCCCTGACACTAGAATTCATCTTTCTCCAAATCAATAATGCTAAAAAATAATTTATAATTTCATATTATATAGTGAGATATCAGTAAACTGAGATTTATCATAATTTATAATTCCGAACTGTATATTGTATACTATTGGAAGTTCATCATCAAACCCATATTGTCAACATACTACTATACTAGTAAAGCAACTCACTTTTCAGAATTCTAGAACATACTACTCGAGCTTTGACATTTTCAACCCTATTGTTGCGGTACTGAAATCTCCATGAATTTGAACATATACTATAAAAGAAACAGGTATTTAAAAGGAGTTTGGATTTAAGAAAATTTAGTTTATTTGGTATTGTAACGTCAAAATTCACTTCCTTGGAGAATGTCATGAGTTCAAATCTCATGGACGACAGTTATAATTATAAATAAAAAGTTTACAAAAATCATGTATTTTTGTAAATAAAAATTATATTTTAATTATAAAATTTATAATTATAGAAATCTTATTAAAGATTAATTATGTTCACCATTTTTGTTCATTTTCTCTTAAATTGATGGGAGGCGGGTAAAATGGGGACGCTGTCGTTTTGAGCTGGGAATCGTAACGACGTCGTGCAGTAGAGCCCCGAAAATGATTGAAGCACAACCCAAACACACGTACCACGCCCTCCTCTCTCTCTCTCTCTCTATGCGACTGTTTGTTTAGTCAGAAAATAAAAAACCGAGAAACGGGAACTCTTCGAACTTCCAACTTCAAAGCACGCGAATCGATCGGAGCCGATGCGGATTCTTAAATTTATGTGAGTGATTTTCGTTCACTTTTCATTCTTTCGAGCTTTCAAGCTTCAATCTCGGAGATCCTCATTCAGAATTTCCTGCTGGAAAACCTAATTTCACTGAAACTCCAGCGCTTCATATTCGAAGTCATTGATTTGTCATTCATTTACAGTTTGATACAAAAATAAAAATTCTCCAGAAAAAATGGTAGATTTTACTCAGAATTAGCTTCCTATTTGACTGAGATTGAGCTGTGCATTATGTAATTGCTTATGTTTAGCTCTTGCTTGTTTGAATCACTTTTTCTTCTGTCCTTTTAGCTCTTGGATATTAGCACGTTGAGTTAGTATGCGAGGGAGTGTGTGCTTGTTTGTTTGTTGGTTTGCTAAGCTGCATCCTATATGGTGTATGCAACAGACAGATTAGTACTTGAATTTAAGATTTGTATTTATTTAATCAATTTGAAAAAGGAAAAAAAAAAAATTCTCTAGTAGCTGTTGTGGAAATGGAAAACATGAATCCTACTGTGGATTTAGGTTTCTAAACCTTTTCTTCTTTTTTTTCTCTTCGAAATCGTGAATGTTTTGAGCTCATGAATGATTGTTTATGGAAGTTGAGAACTGAAACATACTGCTTAGGATTGTAACTGGTTTTCTTTTGAGTGAATATAAACCATTCTGATGAGTGACTTGACTTGTTGTTCCCTTTTGAGACCATAAGTTACTGGCTAGTTTTGGATTCGCTTAGCTCAGTTTGGTGTGTCTAAGTAGTATTTAAAATGTCTGTTTTTCTTTGGTTAGATTATGGGGAAGTAAATTCAAGCTAATTAGTAAAATTGGTTGTTGGTTTTAGAGTGATGATTTTGAGTCTTTCAAGAAGGGGACGCTGCTGTGTAGGAGAGTAAGTGCAAGATGGGAGGATGATTAAAACAGAGATAAGGATATCAGTTTATTTATTTTTCTTCGAAAGTTTGAAATAGTGGAAATATGTTTTCAGTTTTTTTTCTTTGAAAGTATCTTAGTTTTCCTTCACCAAGCATTTAGTGCTACTATAGTTTCACCAAAAAGTTACAAAAATTTCTTTTATTGGTGTTACCCCCATTGGATGGGGTTCTTTTTAGTGTTTGGTGCCCTTATATGTGTAATGACGTAGTACTTTGAAGTTATGATTAAATCACTTCTTTATCACTCTGACTGGAATTTTTGTGTACTAGTATTTTGATTTAAGCATGCTTGCATGCTGTTCTTTCAAAACAAAAAGTATTTACATGTTCTTGCATATGTGTATGCCTCCTTCAACTAATTCATTTACTTCCTTTTTCTCTTTGAGCATTTCAGATAGGAGATCTAATATATGGTAACCGCAACAGATTTTGCCATGTTTGGATGACTTATTGTGTACCTGTTACTTTAGCTGTATTAAGCATGGGGATGTATTCGTGGTATGCAGTCAGCAGATAGCAGGAGAGGACAGAGTAAGTTTTGAAGTATTCTAATTTTCTTCTTGTGCTCCGAAGTTAAAATAGTATCTTTTTTTGTTTGCTTAACATGGATTTTACTTTATTTTTGGGTCAAAGTGATTGCTTAACATGTATATATTACACTTGCTAAGGTATGAATGCAGCAACTACTAGAACTCATTCTCAATGAGGATTGTTGCCATTGTTATCATCCATGCTGCTTGGCTTAACACATTCTTGCTAACTGTATTTGTACTCAATAAATGTCCTTTAAGTTTCACTAACAGCACTTGAAGTCCAACTGGCTCATTTTCCGCCTAAACTATGCATTAGTTTCAGATTTCAAGACTTTGGATTTGATGATTAAAATCTAAGAATCCCCAGTAACAATGGGCAGGTGCTCTTTTGGCTAGCTCAAGTGTTATGGGATGGGACCATTACCAAATAAAAATTAGAGAGAAAGACATACATAAGGGACTCAGGTGGTGATGCTATTAGCAGTTGTAATTTGCCGTAAGCATCTAATGGGAGTTGGACCCTTTTCATTTTGTTGTCTTCTTAATGAAGTAAGTTACAAAAGAAATGCCAATATCATTGAGCCAACTCTTCACACTATTTGAGATATTTCATTTTTTCGGGTGGAATTTGAGATATTTCTTGCTACATGATTTGATAGGTATATGATAATATTTCAGTAAATATGGTTCTTCCTTTATAACTGGATTTTGTTTCTAACTTAATGTTTAGTGAATTGGGAAGATGATTATATGTAGAATCCTTTCTATGTGCTTCTTGACAAGACTAATGTGTTTTGGGTTTGTAACTGTGATTACGATTCTTTGCTTCTCTGTGATACGTTCACAATTCACAGTTGTATAGTAGCTTAGCATTGATTCCAGATGTTAACAAATGTATAGTGGCTTAAAACTGATTTCAGCACTTGCTGCTAATAATTCAAAAATGGATGATGGTCGGCAACATGAAAATGGGAGACACAAGATGGACTATTACAGAGGGGCGGCCTCTCCGGTAAGAAGAAAGCATGTACTACCATGTGGTGTTTATTCTTTGTTACATTATGCAATTATGGATCCATTTGAATGGGGTAGATTTGACATGTGCAGTGGAATATGGCGACCCAGCAGCAAGCGAAGGAACCAAATGCCTTAGTCATGAACAAGAAGATCATGTCCATTATTGCTGAGAGGGATGCTGCTATTCGAGAACGGAATGCAGCACTTAGTGAAAAGAATGAAGCCTTAGCTGCAAGAGATGAGGCTCTCCGTCAGAGAGATGAGGCACTTGCTCAGCGTGATACTGCCATGATGGAACGAGACAATGCCTTTGCAGCCCTTCATATGCGGGACAATGCTGTGAACTTCCCATTGGGTGGTGGAGTTCAACGTGGAGCCAAGCGCCTGCACCACCCTTCAAACCATTCGGTTACACTGGCTGAGGCTCATTACAGCACAAAAGATATGCATATAACCGATGCCTTCCCTATTTCAGTTATATCTGCTGAAGCTGTCAAGTCACGTCAGACAAAGCGAGCAAAGGAGAACAAGGCATCCAGGGCATCAAAGCCGTCACGAAAGAAAGTAGGCGAAGATTTGAATAGGCAGGCTTCATCTGATGGGATAAAGTATAAATCAGAGTGGGATACTCATGATTTGGGATTGAATCTTGTCTCTTTTGATGAGTCTACAATGCCAGTGCCAGTTTGCTCATGCACTGGAGTACCACGCCAGTGCTACAAATGGGGGAATGGTGGGTGGCAGTCATCGTGTTGCACCACCCATATGTCCATGTATCCACTACCGCAGATGCCAAATAAGCGCCATGCCCGGATGGGTGGGCGCAAGATGAGTGGAAGTGTTTTTACAAGATTGCTCAGTCGGCTAGCAGCAGATGGTCATGATCTGTCAATACCACTGGATCTGAAGGAATACTGGGCCAGACATGGGACAAATCGCTACATAACGATCAAGTAGCTCACGAACAATAATTTGGAAGGAAGTATGTTTCCTGTTTAGGTGCCTTCTCTCTCTCTCTCTCTCTCTCTCTCTCTCTCTTTTTCTTCCCACTCTCCCTCTCCTGTCTCTAAATTTAACTGATATCTTCATTGGCATGTGGTTGTATTGAATGATATCAAAGGGAGATCTTTTTTTCAAAAGAGTATTTCCTTGCCCATTTGGTTAACATAGACATTTGTAGGGTACTAGACATGTAGCACTGTACCTGGCTTCCTTCTGTCCAACCTATTTCTATAGGATATAACACACGGCAAAAATTTAGGGCCCATGGCTTCCAATAAAATAACCCCTGGGTTTTTGAGGTGATGTGAAAAGAGGCACAATATGTGTATTCTGTTAGCACTCCGAAATAAGCCTCCTAGACGAAACTTGCATGCACCAGTGCTTTTCCTCATAATTTTCTCCTGTATACTTTCTCCGTATCTCTAGCAAAAAGAAAAATGATACTTTCTCCGTATCTCTAGCAAAAATAAAAAAGAAATGATTACCAAACGGCCATTACAAATCTTAATGGTATTAGCATATATGAGTTGCTAACATTGTGTGAACTATGGACCAAAAATCAGTTAAAACCACATCATCTTCGTTGTTCTCCAGATCTAAATCTTTCTTAAGAAGAACTACACAAAGCAGCGCAACCACCTTTTTAGACATTGACATCGCCACCAAAGCGATCTTAACCCTTCCAAGTCAGAGCAGTTAAAGATTCATGTTCAGCCTGCACAATTTCAGGCATTAGAGAAACAGCAGGCCATGGTGCAAATTCAACATGCAGTATCCACTTGAACTGATTCTCTCTCTCTCTCTCTCTCTCTCTCTCACACACACACACACACACACACACACTGTTTACCCTTTTTGAATTTGAGCATGTTGAAGGCTAAGTAAAATTCCCCATTAATCTTTTAACCATTAATGGTTTCTAAGATTCTTTTATGTGAGTGTGCTACTGTTGCAATTTAATACCCTAACAGACTTGAATAATTTTATATATTTGCGCCCCAAGTAATAGACTTTAAACAAATGATTGTGATTTTGGGTGAGGAAACTCCAAGAGAGTTCTTTATGCCTCAAATTGATGAGGACTTAACAATTTATCTAGATAAAAATGGTAAGTAAAGCAAAATACACGGATTTATGAAAGATATAACAAACTAGTCCAAGCAGAACTGCCTGAAGTACAAAGCACAAAATGAATTGCCAAGTCTGGATATGCCTTGGATTGTTGGACTTTGACTAATGCTTAAAAATACAATCACAAAGATGATTTAAGATCAGATTGGACTGGACTTCTATTAATTGAACTGGATGTTTCTGCACTGTAATTGCATGTAATCACCTTCAACTAATAGAGATTAGCTGGAAATTGATACCAATGTTGAAGTTGACAGAGATATAAACGAGTTGAGCCATAAAAAGGCTGAAAAAGTGAGCAGAACTACAGACTGGTACCGATTCTGGTTGATTTTGAGTAATTTGGTAGCGTTCTAGACAATTTTAAGACATTAAGATGTTCTTTGTAAATTTTGTTGAGGTTTTCATATGATGAAAGACTTGACTTTTGCCTGATTTATCTAATTTGCTGAATCAAATTTGTAAGAGAAATTAATCTATTTTGAGTTCTAGTTGGAATGCTTTTTCTGGGTTGCAAAAGAAATCTTGTTTTTCTCCTTGACTGTTTGGGCTTTCCTTTGAGTTAGATTGCTTCGTGATGAAGACTGCTTGCTTGCTTTTGGTTGTTGCAAGATCGTATGATCTTTGACTGTTTGATCAGTTTAAACTGTCACAAATATCTTGCTGCAGCAATATTTCGACTGCTTGCTTGCTTTTGGTTGTTGCAAGATCGTATGATCTTTGACTGTTTGATCAGTTTAAACTGTCACAAATATCCTGATGGAGCAATATTTCGGCAATTTGTAATAAATAGCCGTGATTCTTAACTAAAGCAAGACTGACCTCTCTTTCCAGCTTTTGAGGTCATCAATTTTATTTGGAGTTTATTCACCAATGGTGAGGAATCAATCTTGATATACCTTAATGACTAAGAAATTGTGAATTGGGTCTAAACTAATTCAATTAATTTGATACTTGGATTATATCACCATTGGTGGTAACTTACTTCTCAATTTATCAAATTAACATGATTTATTTTAGTCAATTTAATCTATTTTGTTGAATAGTATGGGCCATTTACCCATTTTTTTGGTAACCAAAGCCTAATACTCTTTGTAAAATGAACCCAAAAGCCAATTTGGGCTGGTGCACAGAATTTAGGACCAAATAATGCCCCCTAAGTCTGAATCATTTTCTTAAAAACGGTTTAAGATTTAAATGACAAGCCTTTTTAATAATGTGCGCTCTTTTGAACCTTTGAATCCGCCCACACCTGCTTATTGATTGGACCTTTTGGGGAAAGTGGGTATTAACAACTAGTTAATTTTGGGCAACTCTTATTCTCCCACAATCTATCATCTTTAAGGTATAAAGCTGCAACCTCCTTTACTATTTCAAATCACAAATAAACAAAAATTTAACCTCTTCACTTCTTTGAGTAAACCCAAATTGAAACCTTTGAAACCTCTTCACTTCTTTGAGTAAACCCAAAAATTTAACCCCTTCATTTCTTCCTAATTATGTCTTCAATTCCTTACTGATGGCCTCTCCTAAGTCTCATGCTCATAGTTTTGCCTATTTCCCCCATCGTATATTTCAAGCGATGGCGTTGACAAACATGCCATTGAGATTCGGAGTAAACTTCATCCATATACCAAGAACAACAAGCTTGATGAAAACATTCTTCATATGATTGGGAACACACTTCTCATAGGCCCTCATTGGTTGGGCCATGCTTTTCAAGGACGATGCTAAAGCCCCATTTTGCTATCGCAATTCCTCTTCATCCTTTCATACATGGGTCAGCAAGAATTTGAGCAGATATACCCCTCCATTGAAGTGAGGAACAACGCAGTGAAGTGGTCTGATTGGTTTGATAAGCTATCTCCAAGATATGAGAAGCATTGGAAACAAGCTAGTATTTATGATGCTATACTTTTGTCCAAACTCTCATAAACATGGATAAGAACCTACTTGTTGCTGCCATGTGCTTTTGGAATTCTTCCACAAACACTTTTGATTTCCGAGCGGGTCCAATTTCTCCAACTTTGTTGGATATGACTAAGATATTTGGGTTTAGGCCCCATAGAAGGCCTGTGGATTGAGATTACCACAGAGAGAAGAAAGGTGAGAAAGTGGCGCATACCTTTGACATCCTAAATGCATAAATCAACCAGCACTGCTCCTTTTCCAATTATTTGAAGAAGTTCAAGAATGAGAAGGATAAGAATCAAAGGCACATGCTGTAACAACCCGATCCTTAATTAATATTTAATTATTAATGTATTCCAATAAAAGACCAATATACTCCTAGAATATTTTATACAAAATTAGTGAAACACCCATTCCTAGACATGAAACTATAAATATACCCTACACTATTTAAAACATAGAAACACACCCAAAAAATACCCAAAACTGACAGCTGTTACATTTTTGAGTTTAATTACTTAAATGAAATACCTTTATTACCCATTTAGTATTAAATTAGTTTTTTTGAAAAAATTTGGGCCCTCTCTCTCTCTCTCTCTCTCTCTCTCTCTCTCTCTCCCCCCTCCCAAAAAACAACCCCCACCCAACTCACCGGGCCCCCCCCCCCAACCCAGTGACAGCGATTGGAAAAGGATCTGCTAGGGCCGACGATCAAGTCTGCTAAAGCCCAGCCACATCAGCCATTGACGACGCCGCTGCGAGCTCAAAAAGGTCTGTGGATTTCAAGTTTTCCGGCGACTCCGGCTGTTGTTTCCGTCGATCGAGGTATGAAACTTTATCTAATTTTCGTGCTCAAGCTGTTTATGTATGTGGTTAGGATAGATTTTGGAGTTTTGAAAATTAATCAATACATCCTAGTTTGACCGACGGCTTTGGCAGTGTTCCGGATTGCTCTGGCCACTTTTTGGTCGGAGTCCAAGACCAAAAATTACTCCCCTTGTTAGTCTGAATATGTTGGTATAGGTATTGTAGGGACTTTTTCAATTTTATTGTAGTCTGATTTGGGTGATTTCATGTTTGATTAATTAAGTTGCTGGTTAAGTTTTCATAATTTTTACAGCTTTGAAGTTTAAATTTGAAATATAGATCCAATTCTTCTTGATTTTATACGTTTATCTTTGTTATTATCGATTTGGAGATAAGCTATTGGATTTTCTAATTTCGTTCTAATTTGTATTAGATATTCGTTTGAGTTTTAAATTGTGATTTTAATTTCTTTTTGTTTATAATTTGGATTGATTTCAAATTCAGTTTGGTTGTGGATTTGCTTTTGTGTTTTGGTTTGAGCTGTGTTACAAATTTGTGATATTTGATTATGTTATCATATTAATTGAGGTATGTTTTTTTCAATTGAATCTGAGTATATTCGTGTTTTTTCTGTTTATGCACTATTGGTTTTGAGTCGACTATAATTTGCTGTTAGGTAGCAGTGTTATTACCTTATATTAGAACTTTATAGACATGCATTAGAAATATGATTTCATAGGAAATAAGTAGTGTTATTACCTTATACTGGAACTTTACAGTGGTAGACATGCATTAGAAATAAGATTTTATATGAAACTAGCAGTGTTATTATCCTATACTGGAACTTTATAAGGGGTAAACATGTATTAGAAATAGGATTTCATAGGAATCTAGCAGTGTTATTACCCTATACTGAAACTTTACAAGGGGTAGACATGCATGAGAAATAGGATTTCAGAGGAATCTAGCAGTGTTATTACCCTATATTGGAATTTTACAAGGGTTAGACATGCATTAGAAATAGGATTTCAGAAGAATCTAGTAGTGTTATTACCCTATATTGGAACTTTACAATGGTAGACATGCATTAGAAATAGGATTTCATAGAAAATAAGCAGTGTTATTACCATGTACTGAAACTTTATAGTAGTAGACATGCATTCAAAATAGGATTTCATTAGAAACAAGCAGTGTTATTACCCTATACTGAAACTTTACGGTGGTAGACATGCATTCCAAATAGGATTTTAGAGGAAACAATCAGTGTTATTACCCTATACTAGAACTTTACAGCCATTAATCAACATGAAAGTAAACTAGCAGTGTTAAGAATGAGTATATGACTAAATATCTCTTTCTTTTTTGAGTTGCTGAAAACCGACTATTTTATAGTCATAGGCAGTTAGTCCAATAGTGAAAATCCAATATAGTTTCAAAATTTTGTCTTGGATTCGAATCTAAATATTGTTATTACAATAGACTGAAACTTTACAGCAATTAATCAACATTACAATAAAGGTTTGGTTTTTAAATGTCTTACCTTTGAAGCCTTTTCTTGTTGAAATTGTTTTCTGAAATTTTATCTTTGTTTTGTAGGTGGAGGTTAGTATGTGGTGTGGTTTTTGAAAGTAGATCAAGCTTGGTGGTAGTTATGGAGTTTCATTTTGCATAAATGATGAAGACGGTGAAATGAAGAGATGTTTTGCAGAGATGGTTTAATGAAGATGCATGCTTGAAGTTATTGTTTTCGAGATAGTTTTGTGTTGTAATAAAATGTTTGGACTTTTTGTAACAAAAAAAATGTTTGGGCTTGTGTTTGGGTGTTTTTTGAGTTTTTTGTTGGGCATCAGTGACAGTTCTGTAATTTATAGGAACTTCAACACCAATTTCTTATATAATAAATGGATTTTGGGTATGTTTCTAAAGTGCATTCCATGTGGGGGGTTTTTTTTTAATAGTTTTTATATTTTATAATTTCAACTCCTATTTTGGGTATATTAGTAAAGCTTTTTTTTTTCTTCTTAAAATTAAACAATATTTTAATAGTATAAAAGTTGACTTTTTGACCGAAAAGGAATTTTAGGATTTCAGTTATACCGTTGCGTAGAGCGCAGCGAGATGAGTTCGTAGACACGTAGTAGACTCAAATCGGAGTTGTAACGAAGGAGTTACGATTAAAAGAAGTTCAGTGGCATAACCGTAAATATTTCGAACTTCAGTTTATATAAACCTAGAAATTTCTGGATTCGGGGGCACAACCAGCCGACTTTGGGAGCTGTTTCCTCTCATATCCAACCTCCGATTCAGGCAAGACCAGTGCCAAACGAACCACCAAACTTCCCTCTTCCAGCCCCAACCCTTCACCGCCTCGATCCACAGCCATAGTCGCTGGAATCTGCCACGAAACAGGCGGTGCTGGACAGTTTTTGACAGAACTTCCAACCTTTTGTTCTTCGTCGTCCGGCCACCAAATCGGACGATTGAGGTATGGTTTTTTGGTTATTTTTCATGCTCTAGCTGCTGGTTGGGTAGGATTTCAGAGATTTCAAGCGTAGATCATTCGATTGTTTAAGTTAGGTTTCAGCAGATTTTCGGGTCACTGTTTCGGCTACTTCCGGCCAGTTTTTGGGGGATGTCCAAGAGCAAAAGTTGTTCCAAATAGGGTATTTTACCTAAGTTAGGAGTTTGGGCCGGTGGTTTGGAGTTTTTGAGACCGGCAGAAATTGATCAAGCCACCCACGCGCTGCTGGCGCATGTGGCGGCGCGTGGGCAGATTGGTAGGGACCATTTTCAGTTCTAGAATGATCCTTTGTTCGTCACGAGCTCGTAGAAATTCGCGGATCTCAATTTGGTTAACGTTTGAACCCCGAACGGATCTCGTATATTGTGTGATTTCCGGGTTCAATAGTTTCAAACCGTTGGATCATAACCATTTTCGGATATGGTAATCTAGACTTGGCCAGGATCGTATAGTGTTTGACGGATTGTAAAACGGAGTCCCGGATACTCTAGGAATGCCAACCCTAGAATCAGGTTTACAGTAAACAGTTCAGTTAAAGATCAGGAACAGAAGAAAGAACTACGTGTGGCTTGATCCCTCAGAAAAGGTACGTAGGCAGCCTACAGTTATCAGGCATAGCCACGAGTTAGGGGCTTTGGGTTTATGTTACTGTTTTCAGGGCATTTTGGTCATTTGCGACCCACGGTTCCCAGGTGTCAGTTTTAAACAGGTTTCGACCCGGATTCCAAAGTTGAAATTGGGTTAGGTCATTTCAATTGGTATCAGAGCATTATGTTAACTTCCTGTAGACATTGCATTACTTGTGCATTCTTATTTTTAGAATTGCTGGACATTTCTTATGGTTGAAAAATTTGTTGAGGTTTTTATTTGAAAAACTTGTTATACATGCTATTATATATATACTTGTATGTCGAGAATTGAGGTTTAACAAGTTGAGCATTTAATTATCTGTTTATTCATCACCTATTTATACTTGCTCATATAATTAATTGTGTTATAAGAGTATAAATATGATATTGGAATAATATGCAAGCAGAGAGCAAGGTGGTTAATTAACTAGTTAAGTAGTTGATGCATATATTTGGTGGTTGAAAAGGAAGTAATATAACTTTTGGTTTTTATCATATTTTGGTATGTATATATATATATGGATATATTTTAAGCTTAGTTGAGAACCAGTTTATTGAATAAGTTCAGTTCAGAACCAGTTTATTGAAAGTTTATGTAAATAACAGATTATGGTTTTTAAATCCACCATAGGGTACCCCCCAGTTGTCTTGAGATAGTTTATGCCTCACGAGTATCGAGGACGCCTGAACCGTGTGGTGCGAGGATTGAGGCTCAGGCTGACTAATGGTCCCCTAAGACCTGCGAGGAATGCGGCTCGGATGGACTTGGTGTCTCCGGGACCTGCGAGGATTGCGGCTTAGATTGAAGTTTTATCTCTAAGACCTGTGAGGAATGCGGCTCGGTTAACTTTGTGTTTCTGAGACCTGCGAGGATGGAATTGACGGATATATGGAATTGACGGTATTAAAGGAATTGACGGATATCAGGAATTGACGGATCAGATATAGGGGTACACCTAGGTGGAGAGGATTTAAGTTTTGAGATGTTTTTAAACTAAATTAAGAATTTTATACAGTTACCATTATTTATTTAAACATCACAGTTGTTTTACAAGTAATAGATGGAGTATATACATGCATATATATATGTGTGTGTGTGTGTGTGTATTTACTTATGGACTTTATTTATTTTAGTTTAGTTTGCTTTAATTCATCTTAGTTTATTTTATTTAAGTTGTTTTATTTTATTTCATGCAAGTTGTTGGCTTTCATATTTTACTATTGGATATGGTATTAAACAGTTCCAGTTATACTAGCATATTTTGCTCCACGAGTCTTACAGTTATCCAGACTGTGAGAGCCAGAATTGCGGATCAGGTTGACCAGATGTCTCCTGAGTCCAGCAAGGATTACAGAACAGGATGAATTATACATTCAATGTTTTTTTAGCAGAACTACTATTTGATAATCATACATAAGTAAGAATGCACGAGTTAAAATGTTTGAGGTTGCCAGAGTATTTTTATTGATCTCAAAGTTGACATGAATCTCCTGAGCAGATTGAATTATTTGATTTGTTGCAACTTGAGACTTGAGTGCTACAATGCTTGATTCCTTTTGGATATAATTCATTACATGCTGGCAGTTGTAATACAGATACATATTTAAACATATATGCTTGTTTTACAAGTAGAATGTTTTTGGGAATGTTCAGTTTACAGGGAAAACTCTGCCGAATTTTCGGTAGAAGTCGCACTTGAATTTCAGTTAATTTCAGTTAAAAAGGGCAAATTAGTCTTTTGTGCCCAACATTAGCCAGGTATCGGACACTCCTAGGAAAAAGGGGATTTTAGCTAAATATCAGATTAATGACAGCAGAGTTTTAGATTTATCAGAAATTTAGTTAATTAGCAGATCTTTCTAGAGTTTTATACTTTCTTAAGCCACCTCAGGTACCCATATATACATAGGTTGCCTTCAGATTTTATTGATTGTCTTATAGATACAGTTATTGAGATGCAAGTGGAGAGTACAGTACTAGAAGAGCGTACTTAAGCACCCGAGTAGCAGTCGTCAGCCCAACACCTCCACCCCATCCAGTGAAGGATAAGTAAATTTCGAGGACGAAATTTTTATAAGGGGGTAGATTGTAACAATCCGATCCTTAATTAATATGTAATTATTAATGTATTCCAATAAAAGACCACTATACCCTTAGAATATTTTAATAGTATAAAAGTTGACTGGGAAGGAATTTTGGGATTTCAGTTATATCGTTGTGTAGAGCGCAGCGAGATGAGTCCGTAGACACGTAGTGAACTCAAATCGGAGTTGTAACGAAGGAGTTACGATTAAAAGAAGTTCAGTGGCATAACCGTAAATATTTCGAACTTCAGTTTATATAAACCTAGAAATTTCTGGATTCGGGGGCACGACCAGCCGACTTTGGGAGCTGTTTTCTCTCAGCTCCGACCTCCGATTCAGGCAAGACCAGTGCCAAACGAACCATCAAACTTCCCTCTTCCAGTCCCAGCCCTTCACCGCCTCGATCCGCTGCCATAGTCCCCAGAATCCGCCATGAAACAGGCGGTACTGGACAGTTTTTGACAAAACTTCCAACCTTTCGTTTTTCGTCGTCCGGCCACCAAATCGGACGAGTGAGGTATGGTTTTCTAGCTATTTTTCATGCTCTAGCTGCTGGTTGGATAGGATTTCAGAGATTTCAAGCGTAGATCATTCGATTGTTTAAGTTAGGTTTCAACAGATTTTTGGGTCACTGTTTCGGCCACTTCCGGCCAGTTTTTGGGGTATGTCCAAGAACAAAAGTTGTTCCAAATTGGGTATTTTACCTAAGTTAGGAGTTTGGGCCGGTGGTTTGGAGTTTTTCAGATCGCCAGAAATTGATCAGGCCACCCACTCGCTGCTGGCGTGTGTGGCAGCGCGTGGGTAGATTGGTAGAGACCACTTTCAGTTCTAGAATGATCCTTGGGTCGTCACGAGCACGTAGGAATTCGCGGATCTCAATTTGGTTAACGTTTGAACCCCGAACGGATCTCTCATATTGTGTGATTTCCAGGTTCAATAGTTTCGAACCGTTTGATCGTAACCATTTTTGGATATGGTAATCTAGACTTGGCCAGGATCGTATAGTATTTGACAGATCGTAAAACGGAGTCCCGGATACTCCAAGAATGCCAACCCTAGAACCAGGTTTACAGTAAACAGTTCAGTTACAAATCAGGAACAGAAGAAAGAACTACGTATGGCTTGATCCCTCAGAAAGGGTACGTAGGCAGCCTACAATTATCAAGCGCAGCCACGAGTTAGGGGCTCAGAGTTTATGTTACTCTTTTTAGGGCATTTTGGTCATTTGTGACCCACGGTTATCAGGTATCAGTTTTAAATAGGTTTCGACCCGGATTGCAAAGTAGAAATTGGGTCAGGTCGTTTCACATGCTATTTCTGATGTATTGGTTAAACCATTTTTTCTTCCCTAACAGAACTTCAGTAGTTTTGTTCGAGTACAAGCACCTGGCAGAAGCACTCCATAACCATACAGATGTAGCTTTGGGTCCATCAGTTCTGGACCATCTTTCAAGAACCTGCACAGTGCCACAGTGGATAGCCCCTTAAATGTCAATGCTCCAGGTGCATTTTGGATGATTCAGGTCTGACTCTAGGTGCATTTTGGATGATATGGGAGCAATATGTTTTCAAGATCCGGTGAGCTCTAGGTTTAGTAAGGGGAGGAATGGATGGGTGATGGTTGGTGAGGGATGTGGTGACCCATGGGGGAGAAAGGGAGAGAAAGATAGAGTTGAGTTAGGAAGGGTGGGCCATACTATATATATTTTTTATATATTTATATTATTAATGATTTTGAACTTTTTTTAACTGTACATTGGATGGAATGTGGGGAAAATTAAAGGTAAGGGTAAATTGGTAATAAAAAATAGTTTAGATCCCTAATTTTCTATATAAAAAGAAAAAGGAAAAAAAAGAAAAGGGGTAAATCAAAAGTATGCTACATGTTCAAGTGGCATTTTACTAGTTTAGCATTTTAAATATAAAATGTTCTTAATAATTATTTTTTTATCATCGAAATCCAAACCCTAATATCAATGTCTGGTGAAGAGAGATTGATAGAAGAGCAGGCGTGAGTAATAAACAGATTAATTAAAATTAGCATAAAATAAATGTCGAGAGGTGAGTAAGATAGCTCTTGCAAAGCTCAAACCAATCAAGACACTCTCCAAGAGCACAAATATCGATTAGCATAATTGCGCCAACAGAGTAGAGCCCAATGAGAGAAATCCCTATTTTCTATGTCTTTTTGTGTCTCTTATATAATTTTTTGAGTCCACTCACTTAACCCCAACAATAACACTGTTAACTTTCAATAAAATTTAAATAAAAAAAATAAAGTTAAAACAAAACAATAAAGTTAACCACAAAATTCCCCACCCAAGTACCTAACCTCGCCAGCCACGAAACCTTATCGGTGTCAGCACACTCACCTAAGCCACACACAACCGCCACCTTGCTTCCCTTCCCTGCTTCCACCACCACCACTTCCTCTCCCTCATCTCGCCTCAAATTTAGGTTTCAAACTTGGTTTGTGGGTTTCAATTGGGTTTCTGGTATTCATGCACACACCAAAAAAAAAAAAAAAAAAAAAAAGGCATGAAACATTGATCTTATAATTTTATTGAATAAATTGGATGGTCTTGATGAGTTGGTGTTGTGAGGGAATTTCAAGGAAGGGAAAAGGTGGGTATAGGAGAGTTCTGGTATATTGGTATATAGTGACATTGTGGCTAAGGAAAGAGGTCAAGGAAGGGGAATAAAGGGAAGGCGTATGGTGGTCACGAGGGGTGGTGGCTGATGCTATGGTGTTTATTTTCTCTTTCATTTTTAGGTTTTTCTTTATAGATTTTATTAAATTACCGGTGTAAATTCATGGTTAAGTGGTGGGTTATGTGTCAAATAATTAGATAGGAGATGTTTGTGCAAATTTCTCACGGGAGAATATTCGGGTGTAGATTCTTCACATTTCGAGCTTCCTTCATTCTCTTCCTCTATTCCTGTGAAACAAATATGAGTAAAAGACCACACCCAAGAGTGTTGGCCAAAGGCCCTCCGATACCTAAGTTAGTTCAATTGAATCTTTGAGAAAAGATTTAGGTTTAAGATACCCTCGAATGCTTAGTGTAGCCATGTATTTATTGCCTCCTTGTGTGGTTAGGATTATTCTTCCTCAAAAAGATGATAGGAATTACTCTTAGAGATTTGGTGGAGATTGGTTCCTTGATTTAGGGAGATATTCTTATCATAAATAAAAGATAATTCCCCTAATTAAGTAGGATTTAATTAGGGTAATTAGTTTGGCCTAAGGAATATTCCTTTTCAACAGGTCATCTTTTTATTGGCCGGTGAAATTTATGCTCCCATAAATTCCCCCCCCCCCCCCCCAAAAAAAAAATTCCCCGACGGCTCTGTGGGGGGG
>NC_024131.1:10390783-10435432 GCF_000346735.1 Prunus mume | reverse complement strand
GGAAATTTTGCCCCCAAAAAATCCCCCCCCCCCCCCCCCAAAAAAAATCTTCTGCATGGCGCTTGTGAGGTATGGAGGAGATGAGAAATATTTTTTGGGCTTTCCAACTGTCTTTCTTCATTGAGTTGGGCTCCAAATTGGAGTAGGCTTTTGACTTCTTCTTGGAGTTAGGCTCCCAATGAGAATAAGCTTGTGATTCCTCATTGACCTAGGATGCCCAACTTTAATAAATACAAGGCTTATATTCACTCATCATCAAATTGCAAACTTGTTTTCTTTACTTTCTACCTTGTGAGAGAGATCTTGGAGACTTGTACTGTTTGTCGAGGAGAGGAGTCGTCGTGCACACCAAGGTAGGTTGAATTTATTATTTTATTATTTTTTCTTCACTGCGAGGACAGGTTGGGTGGGCTCGACTGGTTGTCGTCATGACGGCACGGGGTGGCCAGCGTGACCAGTGGCAGTGGCGATGTCTATGCTGGTGGTAGAAGTGAAGCTGGCGGCGGTGGTGGCTGTTGAGCAGCTGCTGCTGCAGTTTTATTCCCCATTTTTTTGCCACGACATGGGCCTGGCCTATTTAGGTTGAGGCGGCACCGACCAACTACTTGGTTGCGAACTTGCTGCTTGGGCCTTCGAGTTGCTTTTTTTTTTTTTTTTTCAATCGGCTGAGTCGTGGGCTTGTTGCTACGACTTCGCAGCTTGGGCCTTCCGGACAGGGCTTGGGCTGCTCCGCGACTAAGGCCAATTCTTCCCCCTCCCCCACACACCCCCCCAACTTTTTTTTTTTGGTCAATTGCAAACTAGGGTTTTGATATGCAATTTGATTTGCAATTTTTTTTTCTTTTGTTTCACAGTTGTTCAACCATCATATCTTATAAGGGAGGTAGTCGATCACTGAGCTCACATGTGCCCTTATATCTGTGGGGTGGTTCCAAGGTGCACAAGAAAAGATTTGTGACTAATCTGCATCGTGCTACGTCCGTGGCTCACTTCCAGAAATGGCGTGCCACCTATGCTTTTGCTATACCTGATGATGTGCATATCAAGCTGGCAGCGTCTTCGATTAATGATGCACATTGTGTGGACTCGAACGAACCAGATGCCAGAATTATCACATTCTGTCCTTTCTACTTCTCATTAGTTTCAAAGTTCTTCAGGAAGGTGTTCTACGCCATGGAGTGTGCCCCAAGCCAATGTACTCTGAATGTCTACCGGGCGATAATGTGTTTTGAGAATCTGAGCCGTTTCTTTAAGCTGGATTTGACAGTGCGATAGTTGTTCTACTTCTTCGAAGTGAGGTCAAGTTGGTTGATCATATCCATTATGTTGGTGACCTTGCCACTTTCTCTCGTCTTTCGTTAGAGATGCAAATTAAAATGGCTGTCAATTTGTTTCAAATTAGAGTAGTTTTTACTTTTGAGGCCATCCAGAAATTGTCTGCTGATGCCATTTATTCTGCTTAGGTTCGTGAGTTGGAGAAGATGATCTGACTGCCAAGGTCTCGGCAGGGCAGATCCACTATGAATCGAGGATGTCTGAAATGAAGGAGAGCATGTCTGTGCTAAAGGTTCTCTGCTTAAAAAGATAGTGAACTCAAGTTTTCTGCTGCTACCTTGCATGGTCTCAAATAGGTCTACTTTTGTCGTAAGTGCAAGAATACACCTTATGACCAAGTTTAACGCCTACAAAGAGGCTGCTAAACAATCCAAGTTTGAGGCTATTATTGACACATACAAATTGGGCTACATGGATTGCAAGAGTGGGGTTGCTCATTATTATCATATTGAAGATGAAGATGTTGAGATGTTCTGCCCATACATGCTTCCTTCTTAAGGTGTGCAGATCAATGCTACGAATATGGAGGTAGCCGAAGAGCAAGTAGCTGATGAGATTGTAGTTAAGGAGGAGGATGCCAAGGAGGGCGCAATTGACGAGGTGGCAGCAGACTTGGCACAGCAAGCAGCTAGAGTTGCTGAGCAAATGGTTGCATCTGATGAGCAAGTAGCTGAGCTAGAAGGAGTAACGGAGGGCACAGTTGATCAGGTGGAAGTTGAGGAGGTCGCTGACTAGGGAATGAAGACTCTTTATCTTTTCAAGCTTTGTAATATGCTTTCCTATTTGTAATAATTGATCTTGTTTGACCATCTTCTTTCTTTTGAACTTAGCCGTTGGTTATTTTACTATGAAAACTTTAGTTATTTGTTTAACTTCAATTCGAATTGTGTCTTGTGAATCGCTTGAGTGAGCGGCTGGAGCCTTGGTTACTTATTTCCCTTGGGATGTTTGAATGTTTACCCACTGCTTGCTTGAAAGGTGCTATTCTATTTCTCCAATAGGATGTTTCATGGTAATCTCCATGCATCTCCTTAGGACACTTCTTATGGACGATGGCTTGGTTGGCTTACATCTCCCTTAGGACGATTTATAATGGTGCTTGCGTCTCCCTAAGCATGCTTCTTATGAACGATGTCCTGGTTGGCCTGCATCTTCCTTAGAACTCTTCATGGTAGTCATCATGCGTCTCTTTTAGGACGCTTCTTATGGACGACAGCCTGGTTAGCGTGCATCTCCTTTAGGACGCTTCACAGTAGTCACCATGCGTCTCCCTTAGGACGTTTCTTATGGGCGATGGCCTAGTTGGTTTGTCTTTCCTTTAGGACGCTTCATGGTGGTCACCTTATGTCTCATTTAGGACGATTCTTATGGACAACAGCCTGGTTGACCCGCGTCTCCCTTAGGATGCTTCATTGTGGTCGCCCTACATCTCATTTAGGACGCTTCTTATAGACGACGATCTAGTTGGTCTGCGTCTCTCTTAGGATATTTCATAGTGGTAGTCATGTGCCTCCCATTGGATGCTTCGTATGGACGCTGGTCTAGTTGGCCTGCATATCATTTAGGACAATTCATAGTGGTCATTGTACGTATCCCTTAGGGCGCTTCTTATGGACGACGACTTGGTTAGCCAGCGTCTCCCTTAGGACGCTTCATGGTGGTGGCCCTGCGTCTCTTTTATAACGCTTCATGGTGGTCACCTTACGTCTCCCTTAGGATGATTCTTATGGATGAAGACCTGGTTGGCATGCATCTCCCTTAGGACGTTTCATGGTGGTCGCTCTGCGTCTCCCTTAGGACGCTTCTTACGGAAGATAGCCTGGTTGACATGCTTCTCCCTTAAGACGCTTATAGATAACTGCAAACTTCTTGTGAATGAAAAACTGAACTTGTATTGATGTTTGTGAGGTTACAAAGCTTTATTTGAAATTGAAATAACTAAATAAATAACCTAAAATCATTAGTAGCTGCTTTTCTTCTTCAGAAGTGGGCATGGCTTAGTCACCTGCTAGGAACTGAGCCAGTAGGCAGAAGCTTAATGGGTAATATCTTTGGAGGTGACATGCATTCCATTGTCTTGGAATCTCCTTCCCTCTTAGAGTGTCAAGTGTGTAGCTTCCTTTGCCCCCAGTCGCCTGATTACGTATGGGCCTTCCCAATTGGGTTTCATCTTCTTCGATCCTTGTCTTTGCATAGTAATGAAAGCCTTTCTAAGTACAAGGTCGCCAGGTTGAAATTGTCTAACCTTGGCCTTCTTGTTGTAGTAAGACTTCAACTGCTGCTTATAAGAGGCAACTCATACAATGACTCTCTTACGTTCTCCCCCAAGTAGGTCAAGGTTGACTTTCATTTGTTTAGAGTTCTGATCAATACTTCCCACCTCAATGCAAATGGAGGGGACATAAATGTGCGAAGGAATGATTGCCTCAGTTTCGTAGGCTAAGGAAAATGGGATTTCGTCGGTCGATCTCCTTTTGGTGGTTCAATAAGCCCATAGTACTCCATGGAGCTCATCTATCCACTTTCCTTCGGTGCCTTATTGTTCATTCTTTAGGCAATCCAATACAATCTTGTTGGATGCCTCGGCTTGGCCACTGCCTTACGAATATCTCAAAGTAGACATGTGTTGCTTGATACCATACCTTTTCTGCACACTTGAAATCAAGATATCTCGATGGCGATCAGTTAACCAAAAAGGAAGCGTGGTTAATCGCCTCCACCCAGAACGATTCGGGCAGCCTTGCATCAATCCTCATGCACCTCTCACCCTTCATGAGAGTTCTGTTCATCCTTTATGCGGCTCCATTTTGTTGGGACGTCTTTCTCGAGGTAAAGTGACTCTTGACCCTTGCTCTTGCAAAACTCAAGGAATGTGCTATCCTTATATTCACCACAATTGTTACTCCTTAAGAAGACCTTGGATATCTCCTTCATGAAGTAAACCCAAACCTTTCTTGAAAAATTATCCATGAATGTCACGAAGAACAACCGAGTAGGCCCTCCCCAAACCCCCGCGACCACTCTCCCCACTGATTCCTTGGACAAGCTCATTCCCTTGTCTCTCAACATTGCTTGTCTCTCCTCCAAACGGCGCAATTTCAAGCCCCCTTGGACTTCACCGACTCTCTGTACTCCTCGATCCTTAACAGGATTTTGCAGATGTTGTGGATCTTCAAGATTCGTTGAATTTCGAGGGTAGGGTTTTTAATTTTCTTAATAAGTTATTAATATTATTTTTAAATATTTCAGCATTTTTATATTTAATTTGAATTTCATAATTTGTAACAGTTAAATCACCAAAATACCTATCTCACATCATCAAATTAACACTTATTCTCATCAAATTAACTGAATGGGGTAACAAGTTTTAAACCTTAATGGTATTTTTTAGGTTTATGTAATTGAAAATATAGATATCAATGATGTAAACACAAAATGCAATAAAAAAACTACTCTATAACAAAACAATGTAGATATCAAATGATGTAAACAAAAACAAAAATTGCAATAAACCAAAAAAGCCAAAACTTCAATTAGAAATAATAATATATAACTGTTTATACCTAAAATTCTCAACCTAGGGGCGCACAAGATTTGCTGACGTGTCACCATTCTTCTCCCGAAGTCTCTGGCCCAAAATCCAAGGACCAAATCGAATCGGTCAAGCCTCTCTAGCCCAAGGCCGTTCTCGGCCCAATTGGAGATAAGTTGGCCTAAAGGTGACAGCCCAGCCCATACCGAGCATTTCACCAGGTCATGACCAACGGTCACAGTACTCAAGGTCGAGGTCAAGCTGACACAAGATGATGGCCACGACGTGTCCACTATATTGAGACACGCATAAGGGTCCCACTGAGGGAAACTTGAAAAGGGGTTTCTCGAAAAGTGAACTTTTTTCCTCGTGTCGAAAAACATTAATTTAAGTGTGATCACGATGCCGTGGGACCCATGGCAAATCATAATTATGAAAATGGGCTGATTGGCCCTACCTGAGCTAGCGAATCGTCCTCCAATCATAGTAAGCCGTAGATTGTATTCTCGGTCTTGACCTTTGATCATTGGAGACCAAGGATAAGGGTCAAGGATTAGAAGAACGTGTCCACTATCTAGAGAAGCATGCCAATTGAAAGCCACTAAAGCCAGAAAAAATAAACAGTTGACCGAGGGGCCCACGACCGAAAAGTAGATGCAGCCCTCCAAATCCTTGCCTTTGCCAGCCCTTTCTCCAACTCCTCCTATAAATACAGACCCTCATGCAACATTCAAAAGGTCCAGAACCAACCAAAGCCTTCCACAGAGCAAATTTATCTTTTCCTGTCATTTATCTTCCTGTCGTGTATTTTCAATATCTTTAAATGCTTTCCTAGGAGTAGTTGTAAACTTAATTTTCCATCCATCAATATATCAACCGACCTTTGATTTTCAAGGAGCCGGAGCACCATCTTGGTTACTTTTCCGTCCACCCCATATATCATACACCATTCGTGATCTAGCGAGGCATTGGAGCACCATCCAAATCTACCGACCGTCGTTTCCAACACCATCAACGACCTTGTAGCTCAGGCCATGAACCTGACAGCCGAGAACTGTTCCCCACTCGGCCATAATCTCTTTAAGCATAGTCATATCAAACAGGCGCAATCTACACATTCATCCATTTATCTGTATCATCATCAATCGCACAGTAATCTGTCCTAACATGCCCATGCACACCCTATCCAACACAAAGTAAGACGACCTGTGTTGGCGCATATCTCCTCGGCCCGAAGCGCCAAGTAGTAAGATTTGCGTAACCAACAATAACAAAATAGTATAGATATCGATGATGTAAACAAAAATTGCAAACAAAAAAGAGAAACTTCAAAAATACAATATGGATATCAATGATGTAAACAAGAATAAAAACAGAAACTGCATCAACAACAAAAAACAAAAACTACAATTAAAAAAAAAATACTGTATAACAAAGCAATGTAGATATTAATAATGTAAACAACAGCAAAAACAAAAACTGCAACAAAAACAAAAATCAATTCTCTAGAAATAGAAACCATAATGCATTTTGTATTTTTAAGTTACTCTTATGTTGGTATTTTTGGGCTTATAGAATATAAACTGCAACACAGTTTGTATTACTCTTATTACTACTATAAAACTGCTCTAAAGACACATATCAAAGTGCACAGAAGAGGGTTTATGCCTTTTCAATCTCATTTAACACAAAAAATACTTAAAGATGTCTTTTACACAAAAGACACAATAAATGTATGTCTAAGAACGAATTTATTTGTGCATATTGAAATTGGACACGACCTTTGTGTCCAATGCTAATATCAGCTTTCATCTTATCACCTCACTGTCAGTGAGACAAATTATTATAGTTTAAAAGCATGATTAATTGTGCTTTTCATAGGACACGAAAAACTTTTGTGCCTTCAGGTTTTATATACTTTTAAAAATAATAATTTATTCTATTTATCAACTCCTCATTTTAGGAGAAAAAAATTTATCTTCTCCTCCTTTTGCCTTCTCCCCTACTCCTCCTCCACCCTTTGCTTTCCCAAAGACCATAACTCTTATCTCTAGAAACCCAAAATGAGCCTCCTTTATTCTCCTCCTTCGATCTTACCGATGTCTCCCTTCTCCCCCATCTTCCTCAACCACAGCATCCCCAATGTGAAAAGCACTTGAAGCAGCTGAATAATAGGACCAAGAATAAGAAAATTTAAAGAGATCAATCAGATGGAGACAACGATTCCAATAATTCCATGAACAATTGTAAATTGAAGGAGGTGATATATATATATATATATATATATATCTCTCTCTCTCTCTCTCTCTCTCTCTCTCTGTGTCTCTGTTGGTGCTGCTCTAAATTTTTATGGATGGTCGACTACGTTCTTTGTGCAATGAACGAAAATGAAATGTTTGTGTTATGTAGGACAAGCCTAACAAGTTTGTAGTTATTCACTATTCCAATTGTAAGACAAAGCAATTTTGCTTTGACTGTATTGAAAGATGGTAAGTAAGAATTAAATGTTGACAGTTTTAATTTGAGTGAGCTAATTGTGTATTTGCATAATTTTATTTATACCCAATTCTTAAATCTAATCCTGTATTTATTTGTGCTAGTTTGGTTGAAATTTTAAATTTAGTGAGCTCATTGTGTTTGCACTACTTGAAAGAGAGAGAGAGAGAGAGAGAGAGAGAGAGAGAGAGAGAGGGGGAGGGGTGCTGATTTGGATGGCAGAAGGATGTAAGAAGAGGCGGTGGTTGGCAACCCTAATTTTTTTTTTTGAAAAAGTAAAAACATTGGGCACAGATGAATGGTTTGTGTGTATGTACAAAAGTCAAATTAAAAGCAGCAATCGATATTGTCAGATATATGTCATATACATGCCCAAAATTATTGAGTTTTATACACCAAAAAGTAAAATCATGCCCTATAAACAATAGAAACTCCTATAGAGGAAACCAACTATTTTAAAGTGGCTATAGTGTGGCCATTAGTATAGAGGATGAATAATTGTGCCTTTTTGCATTAAAGAGCAAAAATAACAATTGTGCTCAAAACCAGATATTTTAGTAGTGTATATTGATATTTTTTAGGTTTATAAAATAGATTAAAACAAAATTAAAAGTCAAAAGCAACTAAATATAATTGCAAGAGCAAAAACACCTTTATATAGCTAATAGAAACTACGATAAAATACTATCGAATTCAAGTGATATCAATGAAGTAAACAAATATTGCAAAAACAAAAATAAAAAAAACAAAGAAATACAATTAGCTACTACACTCTATAACAAAACAATATAGATATCAATTATGTAAACAAAAACAGAAACTGCAAACAAAAACTGAAACTACAAACAAAAATAGAAACTACAGCAAGAACAAAAACGAAACTGCACTTCAGAGTTTGGTGAAAAATGCATCTATTAATAAGTTAGGAACCAAAAGGCAAACCCATGATGAAAGAACTAAAACAATTAAAAGACATATCAATTGTTGATAGAATTGTATAAGTTCCATATACTTAACATATTCATACTAAAATCCTAATGCTTCCTAAACAAATGTACATAAAATGTAAACTGCACAACAAGTTCTGAGCAAAAATACACCTATTAAGACGTTAGGGGCAAAAAAATACAATAACATGATGGACTATTCAAACCAAAATTGGCCACGAACGTCGGCTGTTTAGGTCAGGTATTTTAGGAAGATTATAGAGGAGGTGATGGCAAGCAACTTTTGTGAAGGAACGACATCGAGATACGGCCGTTTTGGCGATGGAAAGTCGCCATAAAATTGGGTCTGCAGCTGCCATGTTTTCCAGTCCAGAGAGGGAGGCTCACATATGATTTTGGCCTAGCTTTCAAACAAAAAGGTAAATTGTATTTTTCTTTTATAATTTAGACACGCCAAACAAATCTGGGCCTTTGATTAAGCTATTTCAAAACAAAATTTAAAATCCATTCACTAAACCCAAAACAGAAATGCTCAATTTACAATATCCTTATTATTAAACTTTTTTTTTTATCACTATATACTAATTTTTCTTTCATTCTTACATTTTTTGAAGAAAATACTATGCACATTAAGGACCATTTAATAACCATTTAATTTTCTTTTTTTCTTCTTTTTTGGTCCGTAAGTACGGGTGGGTATCGAGACCCGAAAACCGGAATATTGAGCCACATTGAATAGAAAAAAACCGAAAAAAAAAACCCATGTTGACTTTATTAAAAAGACAACAAACTGAACCGAAACTATTCAAATTGGTTCTAATGTCGATTTCACATCTTATAAAACCGGACCGGACCATACTAAACTGGTTGCATATTTTTTAATATTTATTTTTAAATTATTTAAGTCCAATGCTTAATTTCTAATCACATAACTAATATTTACCCAAGCCCAACTTCAAAGAACATTTCTTTTCTAGGCCCAATCATCTCTGTTTGCATAAAATTGAATTATTTATGAATTTTTAAGCCAAATAAATAAAATTTTAGTTGGAATTTATAAAAAAAAAAAAAAATTATGGTTCAAAACCGGAAAAATCAGAAACCTCATTGGAACTGGTGTAAACCGGACTAACCGGTTTCATAATTTTTTTTCGACTTTTTCTATTTAAACCCCACACTTTTCTTTGTTCACCCCAATACTTATATATCATTACTCTTAAGTTTTATTATTGTGTAAAAAGACAAAAAAGGTCATCCAACTTAATATTTAACCATAATACATGAACTTCTATGAAATGCTTTCACGGGATTTAGCCAATTGTCTTGATTCGTGGGATATCATTGAGAAATAGGAATCCATGTTATCAAAAGATTTCCTGCGATTATTTCTAGTATGGAATGAGTCAATCATCCACTTTGGTATCTTATTGAACAAAAATGGTAATATTGTTCCTCCATTGATCAAGAATTTATATTTTTGGGAAGTCTCATGATCATCCAATAAGAAGGGTTTTAATTTTTTGAAATGATCGATTTGAAGACATATACACACACCCCACAGACCCCACCACTCTTCATATTAAGTTTTAGAAAAACACGACCTCTTCTACATCCTATTGCCATATTACTCTTCTCTTTCAAGAAACTCACTATACTCTCATCTTCTCTTTACAAACCATAAATACTTTATACAAATAGTGGCTTGTGGGTCATCAGTTGAGATATGTAATATGAGATTATTTCTTTGTTTGGGACTCCTCCTAGAATTATTGAGGATGCTGTGATCAAAGATTTGTTGTAATTCTCTTTGTGAGGGGCAAGATAGCGGGGTGTGGTTAATGAGTTATTTTATTTTATTTTCTGCTGGGTGTGTATTTAGAAGTAGTTTGGGAAGATAGTGTGATTTTCTTAGAAATTGTGAACATTTGAATTAGAAGTTTGGGTGAACTTAGAATATGAGGTGAACAAAGAGAAGCGTAGAGTTCAAATAGAAAAACTCTTTTTTCATTTTTTTATACCAAAACTGAATCGAATCACACCAATTAAATAATATCAATTCCAAGTCCTATGCGAATAAAAATCGGACCAAACCGAACCACGTTCACCCCTATCGGTAAGTGCGTAACGTTTTGATTTGGGGTTCAAATAATATTTGAACGTCGTTTCGTATCACCTGGTCTCCATAAACACCCAGCAAAACCCTACTCTCACTCAGACTCCAATCCAATGCATCGGTGCTCCCCCAACAATACCAATAAACTCTAAACCAACCCTAACGAGGTAGCACGGGTCAACTCGGTCTGCCATGGACGAGTCTCCCGCCGAAACTGCCCCGGTCCCAGAGGTATCGAACGGCTGGGCTGACCGAACGCCGGAGGAGCTGGTAGCCAAGTCCATAGCTCCCGTGAAGAAACAGTTCCTTTGCCCTCCGCCTATCAGAGCTTGCTCTAACGAGCAGAACGGCGCCGTTTCGGGTGGGAAAACAAAGCCTGCCCAGACTAGCGTAGTGAAGGAGAAGAAGTCCAAGCGGCAGCTCAAGCGCGAACGCCAGCAGGTTTGTGTTTGGATACGAGAATAGTGAATCCCTTATTTGGGATTTGAAATCAAAGAAAAGGATGGGGTGGGAATTTGAGTTGTTAGCTGAGCTTGAGACAATTTTGACAAGTTTGTTTTCTTCAACATTGCAGGCGGTGAAATCGGCTGTAGGCATCTGCCCTGAGGTAGCAAAAAGAGGAGATGTTAGTCGGTGTCCGTACAACGACAAATGCCGCTTCAGCCACGACATAGAAGCGTATAAAGCTCAGGTATTGAAGATTGGATTTGAATGCTTGTGTAGTGTTTTTGAGTTTTTGGCTCGTTGGGTTTTCTTGTAAATAAAATGTTATGTGGCGATTGACCCTTGTAAGGATTCGATGTTGTTGTTGAATGTAGAAACCTGAGGATATAGAGGGAGATTGTCCTTTCATGACTGCCCAAGAGACATGCCCATATGGGTTGGCATGTAGGTTCTTGGGTTCACATAAAGATGGCGTTGAAGCTGGAGATGTGAGCGCTCACAGGAGAAGCTCTGAGATGAATGGATTAAGCAAAGATGTTCAAAAGCTTTTGTGGAAGAATAAAGTGAAGTTCCCCAAGGCAGATGCCAAACTCAAGGCTCTTGGTCTTCTGGTATTAACATACATTATCCGTGTTTTCTTAAATCTCTCTCTCTATCTGTATGTTTGTGTGGGTGTGTGCCCATTTATATGTATGCTTGTACAAATGGGAATTTATTGGTTTTGATTCCCTTGCTGCTATATTTTGATTATTTCTATGATAACAATTCTCCGTGGTTCTTTTCTGTTATCATGGTACTTTACCTGCACCCTGAAACTAAGGTATCAAATGATATCTAATTAAATTCGTAGAGGGGTGTATGGGGTGCTTGAAAAAACTATTGAATATGATGCAGGAAAAAAAAAAGAGAAAAAAAGGTGTAGTTGTACATCCATACCTCCTTAATTCAAAGGTTTCAGATAGAAAAATGCTCTGCTTAAATGTTTGAATTGAAGACGCAGGAACTTCTACACTTTTAAGTTGAAATAATCTACTGAGTAATTATAATGTTGGTGTTCTTTCTTGTTGTAAAAAGCCACAATCTTATCACATTAATTTGTTTCAAGTGAAGCAATAGCCTTTGGCTACTGCAAAGGGATAATTAAGTTATAATAAGTGATAGTCGGCCACCACATTTGTAAATGTCTTCTTTCATTCATGTTTTTGTCCTTGCCTTAAACATTAATAGTGGTGACAGGGAATTTGTGTCTGGTTTACATGCATTTCTGTGATTTTCACTTGGATTTAATATTTCTATTATTCTTCTGCAGGGGCATGCTAATTCAAAAATAAAGATTTTGGAAAATAAGAAGGATGACCAGGTTGTTTCAAATAACTGTCATGTTACTGACGGAAATGGCTGTACTGAATTGCCCAATAACTCAGATGATAAAATGGAATTGGCTGCTGAAATAAGAGAGGAGAATGGTGTTGATGAAACATTTTCATTGGAATCTCGGCCTTCGAAGAAGCCAAGATCTGTAATTGAAGAGGAGATTTTATCTGGTGAAGTAGATGATGGAGGTATAGCCCTTTTTTTCTTCTTTAAATTATTTTATTTTGTTTTAATAGTTGGGTCCATCCAATTTAAGGTGATTATACTGCAATAGGTGCGAATGCTACAGCAGAAGTGGTTGAGCCAAGCTGTACATCACCTGAACCAGAGGCTACTGCTGATATTGTATCACCAGAAAGTGATAGAAGCCTAAAATTACACCCACGTGAAAAGAAGCTTATTGATTTTAGAGAAAAGCTGTACCTTGCGCCTCTGACCACTGTTGGAAATCTTCCATTCCGAAGGGTGTGCAAAGGGTTAGGAGCAGATATAACGTGTGGTGAAATGGCAATGTGTACGAATCTTTTGCAGGTTTGTTCTATGCTTTTGCCAGCTGATTATTGTGATTGCATTTTCTGAATTTTTTTTTTTTTTTTAAAAACTAATGGTTAGTCTAAATCACCTCAAATTCTCATACTATCATAAAAATGTCATTTCACCTGATGACGCCACTCAATGCTGTTGATCTCATCTACTTCACTGTGTAATTAATGTGATGATCCGCAATGTTTGCACCATCCCACAATTGGAAATTTGAGTTTTATAAATTCTTTCAAAAGAATACTTTCATCATTTGAAGTGAAAATAAATAGTACTTTATACCATTCCCTAGATGAATTATATCTTTTCTCTGTTGTTTGTGGAGTTTTATACTTAACATTAAGGCTAGTGAAGCTTGTTCAGATAATTTAACTTGCCTGAGATGGGTATTGGTGTCATTTGATATTTGTTCTCAAGCGTGCACCGGAAAGCATGCGTTTTCATTTTCTCTTTGACTTGCTAAGAAAAGAAATGGCTACATATCCACAGCTCTACGATGTATGCCACAACACATAGGCGGTGTCAAGATCAGCAGTGTTTGCGCTTTAAACTGGAGTTGTGCTAATCATTTTTCTTTGTTTCATATGTTACCTTTTCTATTCTTTTTTTTCTTTCTTTCTGGTTTTGTAATTTAATTGGTAAATGCTGTAATCTACCCTCCAATGTCACATTTTCCTAATTGCAATTCTCATATGGGAATAGGGTCAAGCATCAGAATGGGCACTTCTGAGGCGACATTCATCTGAGGATTTGTTCGGTGTTCAGATATGTGGAGCATATCCAGACACTCTGGCACGCACTGTTGAACTTGTAAATCAGGAATGTACGGTGGACTTTATTGATATAAATATGGGGTGCCCAATAGATATTGTTGTGAACAAAGGTGCTGGATCAGCTCTCCTTACAAAACCAATGCGGATGAAAGGCATTGTACAAGCAGCTTCTGGTACAGTGGACTGTCCTATAACTATTAAGGTACTGAATTGTATGCCAATTCTATGCAACTATGAACAAAACATTCTACATAAGTTTGCAAGATAGCAAGTTTTAGCTGAAGGATGTGTCACATTTTTGTTCAATTGTTTGGTTCCGAAATGTGATGTTCACTGCAATTTATAGCTTTAATTGTGTTTTCTGCTTGATTGCTTCTTATGTGAATTTCTAGTGTTTAAGGTTGTTCAAGAAATATTATACTGCTGCTTTCTTGTTGCTCTAGGTCAGGACAGCCTATTTTGAGGGGAAAAATCGCATTGATTCGCTTATTGCAGACATGGGAAACTGGGGAGCCAGTGCAGTAACAATACATGGTCGATCTCGACAGCAACGCTACAGCAAGCTTGCAGATTGGGAATACGTATACCAGTGTGCCAGAAAGGCCCCTGATGCTTTGCCAGTACTTGGAAATGGAGACATATTTTCGTATTTAGATTGGAACAAGCACCAGGCTGAATGCCCTGAGCTTTCTACATGCATGATTGCTCGAGGAGCACTAGTTAAGGTCTGTGTTTTGCATTTTGTCTTGTCCACAACCTTCTCCCCCTGATACAACTACTTTTGTTTATTTTTTGATGCATCTTTATTTATGTTGTAGTAAATTCCTGAAATTTACATCTTACATTTGTGTTTGTGCGTGCATATTCTAAACTTTAAGTTTCTGTTGAACCATGTTTAAAACCTATGAGTTCTAAACATCCATGTGATTTGCAGCCTTGGATTTTTACTGAAATAAAGGAGCAGAGACACTGGGATATCAGTTCTGGGGAGCGTTTGAATATTTTAAAAGATTATGTACGTCTTGGCCTTGAACATTGGGGCTCTGACACTAAAGGTTTGTATTATTAGTTTATTTAACATACTGGCTGTAGTTTACTTAGCAACCGTGCCCTCGTAGGAAGTTTAATGCTTTTATAAAATTACGTGATATTGAGCTGAACAGTTACCCAACTCCATGTTGGTTTCTACTTGAAAGTTTACTTTTTTTTTTTTCTTTTTTCTTTTTTTGAAGTTGTCAATAAATGGTGTAAACCTTTTCCAACATCTGTGCTTATCGAAGTTCTGTTTTCTGCGGGCTTTTATCCTGTCGTATGTCTCAGGTGTGGAGACAACTAGGCGTTTTCTGTTAGAATGGCTTAGCTACACTTGTAGATATGTACCTGTTGGCCTTCTAGAGGTCATTCCTCAACGGCTGAGCTGGCGCCCACCGTCCTATTTTGGTCGTGATGACCTTGAGACACTAATGGCCTCTGATTCTGCTGCGGACTGGGTATGGCTTTACCTTCTCTTTCAGCTGATCAGATCCACTGACCCAACCTGCTTAACATGTAGTTTGATTGCATTTCTATTTATTCTTCCCCTTGCAGGTTAGGATCTCTGAGATGTTGCTCGGCAAGGTTCCAGATGGCTTTACATTTGCCCCAAAGCATAAATCCAATTCCTACGACCGAGCAGAAAACGGCTGATTTTCTGTGGCTTCTTGATGTTCTCGTGTATGAACCAGATGATCTTCCGCTTAATTGTCCATGTGGATGAACCAGATCTAATTTACTTGCCTCATGCCTCATGCCTCATTCACTATATGCTAAATGTCCTCACAAATAATTCTGAGGTATGCCCTGACTTGGGGGAAAAAAAAGGAGAATCCAACAGTTCATAATTTAAAGTTCTCCTTAGGTGCCAATTTGTCCATTGACCCTTGAATTTTGAAGCTGTTCGATTAAAATCTGATATTGGTGTTTAGCTATTATTCTTATTTTAAAAATATTTATTTTGTATTGATATAAAGTAGTGGCCTGTAATTGGAATCTATCTACTACCGCATTTGTAATTTTGCCAAATTTGGTTCACCTGAAGAAAACGAAAAATAGAGAAAAGATGGGTTAAAATGAACTTTATTTGTCTGCAGTGCGAAATTAGATTCGATTCTTTTTCGCCTAAGGAGGTCAATAAAATAGACTACAAAAAGAACAATCTCCATCTATTCTTTGATGGTACTTGGTATCTCTTCATTTCTGTCCGTGTTTGTGTGTATATTGAAGGTCAAGCCAAGATCTGCCAAGTCCCATGACTAATCAACTTCGGAAAAAATTGAGTTTTGAGTTAATTTCTCACTCATCTTGCTACATATATATTGTTCTTGGAAATATAATTATCATGCTATAATAAAAATTTGTGAATTACCTTGGTTTCATATTTTTTTCGATAACATATGATATAGCCAATCCTCCTGTAGTACCATTATACAAACAAAAGATGGAATGCATCTAAGTCCATAGATGTTAAAAACTTCAAGAAGAAAAATGGTTATACCAAACTTTTCACTAAACAAACATGACACATACGGATCATAACATGGAAGACAATTTACGCGATACGGTTTGGATACGGTTCGGCCAAGCAACGTATATCAAAGAAAAGATAGATGAAAGGATAAATCTTAAGTAATAACAAACATGATCAGAGACTCAAAAATGATATTTGCCTATTTGTCCCAGTAATGGGGACTAACCTTGGCCCTAACTTTCCTTGCTGTGAGTTTAAATCTTAATAATAGGGACTAAAAATTAAAATGCACTAACAAGAAAATTTAAAATGCACTAGCAAGAAAATTTAGAGCTGGTCAAGAGACATAACCAAAGCTAGAACCAGAAAAAAAAAACTAACAAAACTGGTAATGTTAGAGCTGAATTCAGACAACTTAACCAACTGTGTATCATCAAGAAAATATAAATTCAAACAATTATCAGATGCAAAATTGAAAAGGAACCATGTCTTGGATTTTGGAACCCAAAATTCAAGGAAGCACGTAACCATAATTTAGATCATTGAAGACATCAGTCACTCACTGCAATGGATTCCCTGTTCTGCTCCTTTGATTCTGCTCCTTTGATAAAAAAAAAAAAAAAAAGCACCTATACCATAAACTGGAGGCACCGCAAGCAATGGCATGTCGACGAGCACTATTAAAGAACACTACCCTCAAATTCCTTATCCTTCTCCTCTTTCTGAGTCTGGTTTGCTTGAACCCAACCACCACCAATGGACTCAAAACTACCATTCAACCCATCATCCACAAAATCACCAACCTTTTTCACTTTAACCTCTCTAGGCTCCACAGGGTATTTTCCAGAGAAACAAGCATAACAAAAGTTAGGAGACTGATTGCCCAACATCTTCTCCAATTTAGCAATTGGCAGAAAAGCAAGTGAATCCGATCCAATAAACTCCCTAATTTCCTCAACACTCATCCTATTTGAAATCAACTCCTCAGAACTTGGTGTGTCCACCCCATAATAACAAGAACCAATAATGGGCGGGCTTGCAATCCTCATATGAACTTCCTTAGCACCTGCCTCCTTCAACAACCTAACAATTTTCGAAGACGTGGTTCCTCTCACAATTGAGTCATCCACAACCACAACCCTCTTCCCCTCCAACACAGCCCGGACCGGGGACAGCTTGAGCTTCACACCAAAATCCCTAATCTTCTGTGATGGCTCAATGAAGGTCCTCCCAACATAGTGAGACCTAATCAAACCCTGCTGAAAAGCCACACCGGCTTTAGCAGCATAACCAAGTGCAGCCACCACCCCAGAATCAGGCACTGCAATCACAACATCACAATCAACCGGTGCTTCAGTGGCAAGTATCTCACCAAATGCACGCCGGGATTCATACACTGATCGTCCGAAAACCACAGAATTCGGCAGAGCAAAGTAAATGTGCTCAAAGATACATTGCTTTGGCTGAGGATGAGACATAAGGCAAAGTGATTGAACCCCCTCTTTATCTACCACCACAACTTCTCCAGGAAACACCTCTCTCTCATATGTGGCTTCAATCAAATCAAGTGCACAAGTCTCAGATGCAAACACAACAGAGCCATTGCTCCTCCTCCCCATAACCAAAGGCCTAAACCCATGCGGGTCCCGGACCGCAACAAGCTTATCTTTGGTCACAAACACCATAGAATAAGCCCCCTCCAGCTGCTCACAAGCATCAACAATTCTCAAAAGAAAAGGTCTATGCTTTGAAATAGCAATAAGGTGAAGAACAACCTCTGTATCAGAGCTGGTGTTGAAAATGGACCCAGTGTCTTCAAGCTTCGCTCTAAGGGCACGGTAGTTGACCAAATTGCCGTTGTGGGCAACCCCAACAGACCCAAACCTGTACCCTGCAACAAAAGGCTGGACATTTTTCAGCATAGAGGCCCCTGCAGTCGAGTAACGAACATGCCCAATTGCCAAGTCACCAGGCAATTGGTCGAGCTTGGTCTGATTGAAGACCTCAGACACGAGCCCCACGCCGGTTATAGACTGAAGCACGTCGTCTTGCACACACACGATTCCAGCCCCTTCCTGGCCACGATGCTGAAGGGCGTGTAGGGCCAAATAGCAGAGGCGAGAGGCTTCTGGGTCGCCATATATGCCCACGACCCCACACTCCTCCCGGGGCTTATCGTCATCATCGTAATCAATAAAATCGCCATCTGGGTTTTGTTTGTTTGCTGGGAAAAACTCGGAAATTGGGTTTTTGGAGCGGAGGGTGAAGGAGGAAGCTCTGTGGGTACGTGAGAGAGAGGAGGTTTTGAGAGAAAAAGAGGGTTTAGGGAGGGTTTTTGGGGAGAGAGAAGGAGGGGTTTTGTGGGTTAGAGGGAGGGGTGTGGGTTTGGAGACAGAGGACGAGAGAGGGGAGGGCTTGGTGGTGGTGGAAGCCATGGGATAGTTGCAGAGAAGGTGTGTGTTGAGTAAGTGCAAGCGTAAAGCGACAGTGGAGGGAGGGAGAGGGTTTTGGGACTCGGAGTTAGAAGTGGAGGAGGAGTTTTGTTCTAGGTTTTTTTAGGAGTTTGATGGAATCAAGTACATTGGATTGAAATCACCCTTTGGTGAGGTAGCTGCCTCACAAACAAAGATTCGCATTGGAAAACACTTTTTTTTGGGTGTGAAAATACTTCAAGTCACCCTCGTCGTTTTTTGGGGCAAATTAAAAAAATTAAAGAGAGGTTGGTTTCTTCTACTATCATTGCTATTATTTTCCAATTCTAGCTTATTAGTCTAATTTCACGAGGGAGCTTTTTAAGGGGATTCATATTTTAAAGAAAAGTACGGGATGATAGCAATTTTCCAATTCTAGTTTTTTTCTTAAAAAATAGTATTCACTTATATGTTTGATCACAATTATATAACTACATCGTTTTCTCTTTGGTTCTTTTTATACATGTAATCTACTTAAACCTACAAAATAAATGGGGATCGTATTGAAGGATGATCAACATTGTGTGAGGCACACCTGTGTTGGTTTGCATAATAAACTTCTTGAGAATGAAACTCTCATGTCTAATTTAAAGAGATAAGAATGGAAGATGTAGAGATGGAATGAAATATCTTCATTACCATGTTTGGGAAATGAAGACTAGGAAATGTCACTTCCTCTCATTCCATGTTTGGTTTGTGCAGTATTATGAATGTGAAGTTGTTGAGTTTTCCAATAACACCCTTTACTTCGTTATTTAAAGTTACTAATAAAAAGTGGTATTTAAAAATTAGAAATGGGTAATTTAGTCTTAAAAAAGTGCATTAAAAGTTTTTTCAAGTTAGAAAAAAAGATTACCAAACTTTCACGTTCATACCCATGAGTCAAGTATTGCAATTTTATATTGCATTTACCAAATATGATAATGCAATTTCGCACCTATTTCTAAGCTTCTGAACATTGAACTAAACGGGCATAAAATCGAGATAAGATGAAGAAGAACAAGTAGAACCTAATTTCAGGTTTATATTGTACGGAACAAAATAGGGTAAGTTGCAAAAGGAGGAAATTGGAGTTGAGAGACTGACTTCATTTCATTGACTTCAACATCTGTAGTCTTTGCTTTCGGCGCAAAGGCACAACACCACAAAGATCTCCTCACACACCAGATAGCAACACGACAAAAATATGGGGTCCATCCATAGTTGCTTCTACTGTGGTTTCTTTTTTACTATTAAATTATATATTTTCAATTGAAAAAGTAGGGCATCCAAGCATGTCATGTCACACATGGCATGAACTTGGTTGAAGCCATGCATGGCGGGTCCCATACATAGACCAAGAAAGAATGAGTCAATTGAAACTTACACGAAAGAGGAGAGTGTGAAAGCGTTCCCTCATTACTCACCAACTCCCTCCAAGTCTCCGGAGCTACTCAAGTGGTCATCAAGTCAATCTTCTCATGAATAGTGGGCTGGTTTGAATGATTCTTCTGTGCGACTGCCGTACACTACACTCAAAAATAATGGGACTACTAGTGGGTTCCGGTGAGATCAAAATACATAAGAGTTTAATTTTTGTGACAATGATCGCACATTTACGGGTCCAAACTATCAGATGTAATAATATCTCCCGTTCAAGACTCTCTAAGTTTCAAAACCTTCTTATTGGAGCATTAATTATAAGTCATTAATGGTCGATTTGCGGTATGTTTATTAATTAGGAATTATAATTAAAATTAAGAATTGAATTTCAATTATTAATGATTTCTACGTTTACTTCATATCAAGAAATTAAAAAATGAGTGGAGCCCATACAAAATCAGGAGAATTAGATTTTTGAGTAGGAGGTGGTGTTCTAATTTCTAGAGAACTAACCTATTAGGAATCCATATTTATTACTCATTATATCCTCACACAATTTTTAAAATTCTAAATTTATCATCTATTTTAACCCAACAACAGGAACATTTTAATAATGAGTACCACTCTTATTCTAATTTCATATGGGTAAACAACTTCAATAGGAATTCAAAATCTAATTATCCACAATCCAACTCATCCTCAATTCAATTCCTCCTAACCAGATTACGAATTAGTAAACATGCTATTAGATGAAAAGATTCCAAATCTATGAATTTGGATGAGGTGTTTATACTATAATATGAATATGGCAAGATTTGGAAAAGATAAAAAAGAAAGAATACAAATAATTCCTTGTATATAAAGAATACAAATGGTTCCTTGCATATAGTCATTTCAAATGTACTATATATCTAATTATTTCAAATACATTCAATTCTATGTGTTTCTTTATTTTTTAGAATCTTCCATTTGTTGCCGTCCTTACACAAGAATCACTCCATGTCCTAGTAAACCCCTCTTTCTGGAGGTTTTTTTTTTGAAATTACTTATGTAGGAACTTTCTTCCGCTTATTATTAGTAGCTTATTATTAGTAGATGTTATCCTTATGCATACCATACGAATATTGGACCAAAATGCATGGTAACACAACAACCTTGACTTGCCTTTAATTTACAAGTTGTAAATATTGCATACCCTTTGGATTAAAAAAATAAAATTGCAAGTTAGTACAAACAAAAACTTAGAAGTAGTACTATTATTGTCGAGAGCTGATTTTCCATTCTTGTTTTGTCTACTTATACTCCCTTGCATATTATAGTAAAAAGTAATATATAAAATACAAAAGATAGTGTGTAAGTGGACAAAAAGAGAGTAGAAAAAGCAGCACCCTTAATAGATAAAATTAGATTACCATTCAAATTAACAAACATTATTTTAACAAATAATTTAATTAATAATCTGACAACATAATATCTTCGAGAAAATATATAGAAACTTTTCGCAAGTTCAAACTACTTGCAACTTGTAGTCAATTCATGTTACATAAGCCAATTGGGGGGGGGGTGGTGTCTATCGACTCAAGCCTCTTATTTGGACTCAATCCATTCATTATGTGCAAACAAGTAGAATATTCCAAAACTTCACAAAAAACGTCTTTTTGCAATTTGTGTGTTTGAAAGTGAGTCTTCAAGTCTTGCAAATCAAGAGAAGTGGCTAACAATTATGGGGATGACAAAGCAGCTACCACAGCTTCAAGACAAGAAGGGATATACCACAACCATAGTCATTGGCCACTAACTTGCCACAAGCCAGCCACTCCATGCATGCCCCACATAACATGTTATCCCAAAATAACAACAAAAAATTGATCAAATCCATATGTATTCGTGCAATATTATCTTTCCAAAATAAACGTCTCATGACCAACACGGTATATATATCTTCTTCTAGTGTCTTTTAATGCAAAATAGCAAACCCTAACAATTGCATGTAACTCATGAAATCGAAATGTATATGATTAAAGGAAAAATTTATGGTGGAACTCTTCTTTGATATTTGTTGTTGATGAGTAGCTTACTGAAATTTTTGTTGGTGGGTTACTAATCCTTCATAAGCCTTCGCGGTGAGCATTTGGTGTCATGGGAAGCAAGGCCAAATTCTTTGGTTGCTCTTGTATGTTGGGCAAATTTGTGAGTTTTTTTTAAGATGACACGAGTCTATCATACCACCCCCTAACGGATTGTAAATTTGTTCCGACGTTCAATAGTATCTAATTTTTTGTATAATGTGTGATCATTAATTTTTTTTAGTGCCTCAAGAACACGGTGGAAGGAGACGGAAAAGAACCATAATAATTTACCTTGCTTTGTGCCATTTTTAAAATGCCGCTTTATGAAGGTGTTTTTTTCTTGAAAACACTTGGATGTTCAATAAGAGTTTCAACGTACTTCTAGTAAATATGCGTATGAGCATAAAGAGTTCCTACTTTTTTTCTGGGTCATACTTCTTTCATTGAAAGTGAAGGACATTAAAAGATGTGGAAAGCCCAATGATGCCCAACGGAGAAGCACAAAACGGGAAGTTTACACATGGTCAAAGCCCATATATGAAGATGCAGCCCAAAAATAAAAATAAATAGAAGACTCCAAAATAGAGCGAAATTTTTCAGTGAGGGTGTATGGACTCCTTATGTGAACCTTCATATTAGTCACATGATCATTTTATTAAACTTAAGCGAAGTTACTATTCAGATAAATCTAGTGGCTAATACGAAGGTTCACATCTACGGTTCATATAAGGCATCCTTACCATAAAACGATTCCCAAAATAAAAACCCCTAGATATGAAATTAGGCTATAGTCACACCACCATAGCAAATCCATTGCCACCATGGAGGAGTATTTGGTAACTAGACAAGGGTTAAACAGTGCACACTGAAAAATGCACTTCCATAATTCAAGAAAATAATGCACACTGCACGTTAAACACATCCCACCATCAAAACGTGTCACCAAGGAAGATCGACTATAGAGACATTCATGAAGTCGAGGAACATAGGTTGGTGGTTGAGAGTTGGCATAGGCAACAACCTCATGCGAGGGGATTGAGGATGCCATAATAGAGAGGGGGGATAAGGGGAATGTAGAAGTGGGAAGTGGAGGTTGAAAAACAATGTTAGTGGCTGGTGGAGAAAGTGTAGAATTACGATTTTAAGATTTGGGCATAACTTAGGGGAAATTAAATTGAGGGGGAAGAGGAAAGGGAAAGGGATCCAAAAAGAGGCAATCCAAGAAAAAACCACATTCTTGAGTGGGGAGGAGCCACCGACTCTCAATTTGGAGGAGGGGGAGGAGAGCAGCAACATTATCCCAGCGGTTGGCAGTGTCCTTGTCAAACACAGCCAGAGTTTTTTCAAAATCTTTGTTTCCCTTGGCAATCCAAAAGAAACCAGAGCCAATTAAGGACATTCAACTTGATGCCATTGAAAATGGTATTTTGTGGAGGAGAATGAGGGTCCAAAGTGAAAATGGTGGTGAGAAACAAATAGGAAAATTTAGGAAAACATTTTATGCCTACTAAAAAGTACTATGAAACAATAGTTTCCTTGAAGTTGTAAAGAAACTCTAATGTATAAGCAACCCGACATGAAGCTGTGAATAAAGAATTCAATTTACTTCATCGAATGAGTTGCAAGCACATTCTCATGTAGGGACAATCATTCGGCTCACGGCATGCGGGCCGAAGTAGATAACCTGAGGTCCTATGGACCAAACCCCAACATGGCCCAATAGTTAGGCTTGCTCTAAGGTTGGGTAAGGCTTGGGCTTAGGATCCCTAGCCTGACTAGGCCTACCTGGGCCCGGCCTAGGACTGTCTGCCTATGTTTTTTTTGTTTTTTTATTTTAAGATTTAATTGATACACTCCCTAACCTCATTTTTTTTTCCTGTAATACGGATGGACATTTGTCCAGGCTCAATAAACATGATATCTTCAACAAGAAGCTCATAATGCTTATTGACTTCCTCTGGCTTTTTTCACCAACCGCCTCGGTAACATTATCCTAGTGGTGGGCAATGTCCTTGTCAAACACAACCAGAGAGTTTTGAAAATCTTTGTTTTTCTTGGTAGTCCAAAAGGAGTCGAAGCTAGAGCCAGTCGATGACATTCGACCTGATGCCATTGAAAATTGTATTTTTTTGGAGGAGAATGAGGGTATAAAGTGAAAATGGTGGCAAGAAACAAATAGGAAAATTTAGGAAAACTTTTTATGCCTACTAAAAAGTACCATCAAACAATGGTTTGCTTGAAGCTGTGAAGAAACCCTAATGTATAAGCGACCCAATTTGCTTCAATGACTTGAATCTGTGAATAAAAAACTCCCTTTACTTCACTGAATGTGTTGTAAGCACATTCTTATGTAGGGATAATCATTCGGATTGCGACCTGCTGGCCAAAATAGGTACCCCGAGGTCCGATGGGCCAAATTCAGGCCCGACCCAATAGTTAGGCTCACTCTAAGGTTGAGTAGGGCTTGGGCTTAGGATTTCTGACCTGACTAGGCCCACTTAGGCCAGTCCTAGCACCAGCTGCCTTTGCGTTTTATTTATTTATTTATTTATAAAGATTTAATTGCAACATTCCCAAACCCCTTTTTTTATTTTTTATTTATTTATGTAATCCGGGATGGGCACTTGTCCAGGCTCAATAAGTATGATATCTTCAACAAGAAGCTCATAATGCTACTTGACTTCCTCTGAGTTTTTTCGCCAACCGCATTGGAAACATAATCCAAGCGGTTGGCATTATCCTTGTCAAACACAGCTAGAGCGTTTTCAAAATCTTTGTTTTGCTTGGCAATCCAAAAGGAGCCATAGCCAGTTGAGGACATTCCACTTGATGCCATTGAAAATGGTATTTTGTGGAGGAGAATGAGGGTCTAAAGTGAAAACGGTGGTAGGAAAATGTAGGAAAACTTTTTATGCCTACTAAAAAGTACCACGAAGCAATGGTTTCCTTGAAGCTGTAATATATAAATAACCCAATTTTCTTCAATGACATGAAGCTGTGAAAAAAGAACTTCCTTCTTCATCGAATGTGTTGTAAGCACATTCTCATGTAGGGATAATCATTCGGCTCGCGACTTGCAGGCAGAAGTATGTAGCCCGAGGTCTGATGGGCCAAAACTCGGCTCGGCCTAGCCCAATGGTTAGGCTCGCTCTAAGGTTGGGTAAGGCTTGGGCTTAGGATCCCTGGTCGAACTAGGCCCCCATTGGCTCAGCATAGGACCCCCTACCTATGCCCTAATTAAAAAAAGAAAAAGAAAAAAGATTTAATTGATACACTATTTAACTTCATTTTTTTTCTTCCTCTAATCCGGTATGGGCACTTGTTCAGGCTCAATAAGCATTATATCTTTAGCAACAAGCTCATAATGCTTCTTGACTTCCTCTAGGTTTTTTCGCCAACCGTCTTGGCAACATTATCCCAACGATTGGCAGTGTCATTGTCAAACATAGCTAGAGCATTTTCAAAATCTTTGTTTTGCTTGGCAGTCCAAAAGGAGCCTAAGCCTGAGCCAGTTGAGGGGATTCCGCTTGATGCCATTGAAAATGGTATTTTTTAGAGGAGAATGAGGGTATAAAGTGAAAATGGTGGTGAGAAACAAATAGGAAAATTTAGGAAAACTTTTTATGCATACTAAAAAGTACCATGAAACAATGGTTCCCTTGAAGCTGTGAACAAATAACTCCCTTTACTTTACTAAATGAGTTGTAAGCACATTCTCATGTTGGGATAATCGTTCGGATAGCGTCTTGCGAGCCGAAGTTGGTAGCCTAAGGTCCAATGGGCCAAACTCTAGCCCAGCCCAGCCCAATGGTTAGGCTCCCTATAAGGTTGGGTAGAGCTTGAACTTAGGATCACTTGCCCGACTAGGCCCACCTAGGCCCGGCCTAGAATAGCATGCCTATGCCTTTATTTTTTAAAAAGATTTCATCGATACACACCTTAACCTTTTTTCTTTTTTTGTTTATGTAATCCGGGATGGGCACTTGTCCAGGCTCATTAAGCGTGATATCTTCAACAAGAAGCCCATAATGCTTCTTGACTTCCTCTGGGTTTTTTTGCCAACCACCTTGGCAGCATAATTCAAGAGGTTGGCAGTGTCCTTATCAAACACAGCCAGGCCGTTTACAAAATCTTTGTTTTGCTTAGCAGTCCAAAATAAGCCATATCCAGTTGAGGACATTCGGGTTGATGCCACTGAAAATAGTATTTTGTGGAGGAGAATGAGGGTCTAAAGTGAAAATGGTGGTAGGAAACACATAGGAAAACCTTTTATGCATACTAAAAAATACCACGAAACAATGGTTTCCTTGAAGCTGTGAAGAAATCCTAATGTATAAACAACCTAATTTTCTTCAATGACATGAAATTGTGAACAAATAACTCCTTTTATTTCATTGAATGTATTGTAAGCACATTCTCATGTAGGGATAATCATTCGGCTCGCGTGCCGAAGTAGGTAGCCCTAGATCCGATGGGCCAAACCTTGGCTCTGCCAGGTCCAATGGTTAGGCTCACTCCAAGGTTGGGTAGGGATTGGGCTTAGGATCCTTGGCCCAACTATGCCTACTTGGGCTCGACTTAGGATCGCCTGCCTATGCCTTTTTTTATTTTTAATAAAAATATTTAATTGATACAATCCCTAACCTCTTTTTTTTTTTTTTTTTTTTGGTATTCCGGTATGGGCCCTTGCCCACCCTCAATAAGCAAAATCTTTTTGCCAACCACCTTGGCAGCATAATTCAAGAGGTTGGCAGTGTCCTTATCAAACACAGCCAGGCCGTTTACAAAATCTTTGTTTTGCTTAGCAGTCCAAAATAAGCCATATCCAGTTGAGGACATTCGGGTTGATGCCACTGAAAATAGTATTTTGTGGAGGAGAATGAGGGTCTAAAGTGAAAATGGTGGTAGGAAACACATAGGAAAACCTTTTATGCATACTAAAAAATACCACGAAACAATGGTTTCCTTGAAGCTGTGAAGAAATCCTAATGTATAAACAACCTAATTTTCTTCAATGACATGAAATTGTGAACAAATAACTCCTTTTATTTCATTGAATGTATTGTAAGCACATTCTCATGTAGGGATAATCATTCGGCTCGCGTGCCGAAGTAGGTAGCCCTAGATCCGATGGGCCAAACCTTGGCTCTGCCAGGTCCAATGGTTAGGCTCACTCCAAGGTTGGGTAGGGATTGGGCTTAGGATCCTTGGCCCAACTATGCCTACTTGGGCTCGACTTAGGATCGCCTGCCTATGCCTTTTTTTATTTTTAATAAAAATATTTAATTGATACAATCCCTAACCTCTTTTTTTTTTTTTTTTTTGGTAATCCGGTTGGGGCACTTGTCCAGCCTCAATAAGCATAATATCTTCAACAAGAAGCTCATAATGTTTCTTAACTTCATCTGGTTTTTTTTTTTGCCAACTGCCTTGGCAACATTATCCCAATGATTAGCAGTGTCCTTGTCAAACAATGCCAGATTGTTTTCAAAATCTTTGTTTTGCTTGGCAGTCCAAAAGGAGCCAGAGCCAGAGCCAGTTGAGGGGATTCCTCTTGATGCTATTGAAAATAGTATTTTTTGGAGGAGAATGAGGGTATAAAGTGAAAATGATGGTGAGAAATAAATAGGAAAATTTAGGAAAACTTTTTATGTCTAAAAAGTACCATGAAACAATAGTTTCCTTGAAGTTGTGAAGAAACCCGAATGTATAAGTAACCCAGTTTGCTTCAATGACATGAATTTGTGAACAAAAAACTCCATTTACTTCACCGAATGTGTTGTAAGCACATTCTCATGTATGGATAATTATTCAGCTCAAGGTAGCTCGAGGTTTGATGGGCCAAACCCAGGCCCGGCCCAATAGTTAGGCTCACTCTAAGGTTTGGTACGGCTTGGGCTTAGGACACCTGGGCCCGTCCTAGCACCGCCTATGTATTCCTTTTTTTTTTTTAATAAAAAAAATAAAGATTTAAATGATATACTCCCTAACCTCTCTTTTTTTTTTTTTTTTGGTAATCTGGGATAGGCACTTGTCCAGGCTCAATAAGTATGATATCTTCAATAATAAGCTCACAATGCTTCTTGACTTCCTATGGGTTTTTTCGCCAACCACCTTGGCAACATTATCCCAACGGTTTGCAGTGTCCTTATAAAACACAGCCATAGTGTTTTTCAAAATCTTTGTTTTGCTTGCCAGTCCAAAAGGAGCCATAGCCAGTTCAGGACATTATGCTTAATGCCATTGAAAATGGTATTTTATGGAGGAGAATGAAGGTCCAAAGTGAAAATGATGGTGAGAAACAAATAGGAAAATTTAAGAAAACTTTTTATGCATACTAAAAAGTACCATGAAACAATGGTTTCCTTGAATCTGTGAGGAAACCCTAATGTATAAGCAATCCAATTTGCTTCAATGACGTGAAGCTGTGAGTAAAGAATTCAATTTACTTCACCGAATGAGTTGCAAGAAAGTATGTTACATGAGGTTTGATGGGCCAAACCCTTGTTCGGCCCAATGGTTAGGCTCCCTTTAAGGTTGGGTAGGGCTTGGGCTTGGATTCCTGGCCCGACTAGGCCTAGGGATGGCAAAAATCCCCACCGGGTTGGGTCCTTGTCGCGTACCCCCTAACAGTGGAAGATTTCGAGGAAAATCAGGGGCGGATAGGGGGATCTCCGAATTTTAAAAATCCCCGGTTAGAGATGGGCCGGAGATGGTATCATTATCCCCATCCCTAAACCCGGTATGATTAGTGATATATATAATTTTTTTAATTAATGAATATAGAATATAGAATATATATTTCAATAAACCAATAGGAAACAATTCATGATTTTCTTAGTTGACCATTATGTGTTCTCCCTGATTCGTTATTAGAACCTCATTCCATTCCATATTGTCTGATGAAGCTACGGTGCTGGTGCTATAGTGCTACTAGGTTTTTTTTTGTTTATTTGATCTTTTATTTTCATAGGTCTTTAATGTGTTTTGTTGTTGTTAATTTTAGCGGTAAAATAATAATTTTGTGATAAAATGTTTAGTTTTGATTGTGGAATATATGATTTCTATTAGTTTGTCAAACTGTTTAGATGATTTTAAGTAGTTAAGTTGAATTTTATGGTTTAATTGAATGTAATTGAGTTTATTTTTTTGGTCAAAATTGAGTGTAGTATATTTTTAAAATATAAAAATTGGGGATTTGGGGCGGGTTTGAGAGACAACCTCCAACGGAGACCAGGATGGGGACGGGTGCAGGGATGGGAAGCGGGGACGGGGATGGTATTGTCATACCCATCCTCGAACCGGCCCATTACCATCCCTATTCCAATCCAATAGTTTAGGAATCAACTTTGAATGAAAAGAAAAAACTAAGGACCAAAATGGAAAAGTCCTAAAAGTTAGGGGCCAAATTTGTAATTAAATTTTTCTTTGGAGGAAAAAAAGAGCGACGTGTTGGTATTTTATTGGTTGACTCCACAAAGAGTGGGAGCGGGTGGACGGACGATCGTGATCGCATTACCTGATATATATATATATAAAGGCTTAGCGAAGGCTGGTGTAGGGCTCGGGCTTTGGGACTTTGGAGGTTTTACAGATTTTGTTCTTGTTCGCTTCGTCTATTGCTTATCATCTACCAGTCTCCGGAACAAAAATGGCGCCGCCTCCAGGACCCTATTCTGGAACCAGCACCCTCGCCTTGGTAATTCCCTTGAAAAATCTTTTTTTTTTTTCGGTTCCGGATCTAACTATGTATATATATTTTAATTTGGTAAAAACTAGAAGGTTCGAATTTTGGACGAATTTGTTGATTAATAATCTAATTAGTGATATGGGTTCTTCTGGATTTGCAGGTTGCTCGTGCTTCCGCATTCTCCTTTGGACTCGTATACGGAAGCATTAAGCTCAAGTATCTCAAGGTACTGCCTTTCCTATTTCTTTTATCTTTTTTTGAATGACCCATTTGTTTGTTTTTTGTAAAATAAGTTCATAGTGTGTTTCTGATTACAAATGGTTGTTGGGTTTGCTTTAATTTTGGTATGAGTAATAAGATATGTAGATTTTAATCGATGTTGGTCAACTTGTATCTGCAGATTGGTCTTTTTTTTATTCTTTGGGTTCCATTTTCATATGAAAAATATGTATGTTTTCCTTGTGTTCATGGAAGAGTATGTTTATGTTTAATCACCATTTGAAAAGCTGATTTCAAGCCTAGTTTCAGTGGCTAGTAGCAGTAATCAGGAAATAGTTCGGTTATATATTATCATCTTATCCTGATGCTTTCTTGGATATTATTTAGTTCTTCCTTTGTCCTGCTGTTTTACTCGGGAGTAATTGTTTTCGTTGTCATCCAATTCCATCGACATTGGTTTGAAGAGTGGCTGCTTAGTGGCAGGTTTATTGGATGATGTCTCTGATGTAACATGCATCCAGTGATAGATAAATAAAAGAAAGTTACTGAATTCTCATAGAAGAGTTAATGAAAGTCTAGAAGACGTGCATACGTAGTCTTTAAGTGAAAAGGACTCTCTTACAGATTCCTTTTTTTTTTTCTTTGGTCACACTCCTATAGTTCAAAGCCAACTTGTTAATTGTTATACACAGTTTGAGCAAGTTTCACTTTGCTTGAGTAGTGTGTTCAATACACAATGGTGTGGTCAGTATTGAGTGAGACTCCGTGGAAGTAAAATATTTCTAGGTTGCAAGAACTTCACGAGCAAAGTACAAAGCATGAGAACTTCTAGGTTTAGCAATTAACTTTACCTTCACTGTAGCTTCGTAATTGCTTAACAGTCACAACCCACAATCATGACTCACAAAGACTCACTGCAAAAAATAATATGTAAGTACGAAGGGAAAAGGGGGGAAAAAGACAAGGATGTATACAGAGCTTTCTGAAAAAAAGAAGAAAAGGGAGAGATTATGGAAATTTTTTCCTAAGCAACTAGCAATATGTTCTTAATATCATCTCATATTAATAAGCATTGGAGGGGGAAAAACCAAACACGGTATGTTTTAAGGATTGCTCGGGTAAAATGTGAGAGAGAACAAACACTTTGTAGCCTTCTGGTTTTAAGATAATAAACTAAGGTTACAAGTAAGGGGCAAAAAACCAAAAATGATATGTCATCAAGATTGCTTGAGTAAATGTAAGAGGACGAAACTCTTTGTAGTTTGTTGGATTTGTAAGCTAATAAACAAAGGCCTCAAGTTAGGGGCACATTTGAGATTTATGTTCAAATGTAGATGGAAATCATGCAACAGTATTGGGTTAGAAAGGAAGTGGGGTTGCTCAAATGTGCGGAAACTGGAAATGAGGAATGAAGACAAGTGATGAGGTTAACATTTTAAACAACTAAATTACCATCTTATATTATATTTTGTTGTTCCTAATCATGTTCTTGATCTTCAACATGACCTAAGATGTTTTAACCTGTCAAGACAAATCCGTCAGGTCAACCTGGCTTTAGTACATGGTTAACCAATGCTCACCTTTAAGGCTGAATCAAATTACTTGTGTTGTCTTGTGTTTGAGTTGTGTTTGCAAGTAGTGACAGTCTTGTATTGGTTTGTTGGATTGATTAAACCATGCCGTTTTATGTGTTAAGAATTTTTTTTTTTTCACCTTTACTTTAGACATGCACAAACACACACTTGCACACCAAAAAATGTCTACAATTGCTAATTTCCTTTTTTGTTATCTCCCCACCAAGGCAAAGGCTAAATCTGCAGCAAAGGCTCATCACTGAAGGAGATGTGTTCTATCAGAAGTTGAGTGAGGAATGAGTTGATTTGGAGATAGAAATAATGAATGGGGGTGGAGTGTACCAATATTTCACTTCTGAGAGCTATAATGAAAACCTTGCTTAAAGCTCCAAGTTTTTTTGGTTTAAATTGAGAATTATGAATTCAGCACTTTAGGACGATTTATGTACTTGACCTCGCCTATCGTAACGGCATTTCAATTTCTATTGGTTTTAGTGAAATTGTGAGGGTAATGCTCCCTTGATTAATAAGTTGCCTAACATTTTATTTATTTATAATTTTTAATATCATGATTTGGCTTCAATTTCATTATTGGGTTATTTTGCTGTAACAGTTAATTATACCTGAATATTAGTCTTTTGCATGTTATGAATCTCTGGTTGACTGATGCATTGCTCATTTAAAGTGCGCCTATCTTACATGGAGTTTCTGATGTGGTTGGCATGAACCCTAGACATTTGAGTGCCATCAACAATCTTACCTACATAGATGTGTGGCACCATCAATGTCTCTCCAATTATACCCCCTGGTTCCATGAACCCTAGACATTTGAGTACTATTGGCAAAGGTCAAGTTGGGATTTGTGGAGAACTTGGAATTATGATCCCACGTTAGGCTGTATAATTTGTCCAGTATTCATATGGGTTCAGTTTCTTTACTTTACGTTCATGTGTTATTAATAATTATTTAATATTTACGAAAAAGATTTATATACCAGTTTTACTAATTCATATCAACAAATGGGCTAAAGGGAAAACTCATATCTGTTGTCATCCTTCATTAGTTCATTTTGTTTATCCCTCAGTACTTTTGTCACCCACGGCAAAAATGTCAAAGAATCTCGTCCCTCAATACTTTTGTCCTCACTCGTTGTTTAAGTTGTTCCCTAAACCCTTAAAAAAGGTTCCCTTTGTTTGATTGTGTTTCCCTTTGCCTTTGGGCTTTATGAAGTATATTTTCTAAGCAAAATGGAAGCACTCTTCCAATTTGTTGTAACTTCTCAAGTGTGACATGGTGCACATTGCTAATCCCTGATTTTGGAGTAGCTTGATTAAGGGAAACAAGGATCTTGTAAAAGAAAATTTGTGTTGCATTAGAGAAACCTAAGATCTTTAGAATTCATATCTAATATCTATGTTAAGGAGGGTAATAGCGCATGGCACACCGACATGCTACGAATCCACTCAAATTATAATATTTTAATAATTGTAGATGTGTTATAATTTGAGTACCCTCATAGGACATGTCCACATATCAATCACGTGTTACTGTCATCAACAAAATTCGTCAGTGAGGATCCTGAACATTTTTGGTTGAATCTCTAAAGGGCTAGATTTTTTCTTTTTTGCACCACTAGAAAAAAAACCATTTACATCATGTTCATCCTTGTCTTTACTCTTATAACATTATGCATCAAAAAGGTTCTTCAAAGTCATCTTTGCCTGATTGGGACTACCAACACCAATAACTAGTGTCCGTAATCAATCTATCAGCGATTGTGGTAGAACAGAAACAGTAGAAAATCCCAAAGGCAGACGGGTTTACATGATAATTCCATTCACCATGTGCATTGACACTTCTGTGAAGGGCTTTGTATTACGACTAGCCAAAACAAAAAACAAATCACAAGCATACCTGAAGAAAAGCACAAAAATATTTTAGGTAATTTTACAATGTGTGACATGGCTGAAGCTTGTAATTCAAAAGATGGCTCCAACTGCGAGGAGTTTCTTCTGTCCGGTTAGCATTGTGACGTATGGTGTTTGCCTGCATCACAGAAAGTAAAATAAACATTATACACTTCTTCCCTGCATTTTATGAAACGAGCATAACATTGCACCATTGCAAGCAGTTCCAACTTTGGAGACCCCTGTGGAGTGAGAGGGGTTTCAGAGATCAAATGCCCCGAAAACACAGCTTACATATTAATTTTGGCAATGTTGTGGGTCCATTTCAGAAATTCCAACTCCAAACATAGTATGCTATTACTTTAAATCCTAGTATAAACGTACTATGCCACTATTTTATTACATCTTAATTGTAGTCAAATACACAATGACAACAGCATTTCTTTCCTAAAGCTTATCCAACAACCCTTCATATATTGCACGCAAATCGATCATCATGATTTATTATAAACCAAATTTCAGGTAATCAGCTTTATTTGAACTATGTGTGGGTCCAATTTCAGTGTGTGGACAAGAAACAATTAGAAACATAAATATTTGTAAATACTATAGCATTGATAGCAATCAATACAGCCAGAGTGTCACAACATTCAAACTCATGAAAATGAGACGAACCTGCTGCCAAGCAAAGCCATGCCTGAATCCAAACAAGCAAAATGTTAAGAAAGTAGGGGAAGAAACTAGTTTATGTATATAATGTCTTCATCAGGGTCATCACCCTCCCAATCCGTGTCATCCTGAGGTGCCTTGGATGATTCCAATTGCTCCTCATCTTGAATGTCGGGATCTTTCTTTTCATTCTTTATCTTATCTAATATTGCAATAACCTGAAATGGTTCAACTTTGACGAATTAGCATAAATTGACACCCACCTTAGAAGTAAGTCTACAAGCACAAAATTAGTCGAGATAACCAATTAATAAACAGAAAACAGAATGTGAATGTTCATTAGCAATATAAGCAACCAAAGGGGGAATCAACTTTTGTTATTTTTTCCTTTCGATTTTTTACCTGCTAAGACCAGCAAAACTAATCAATAGCATAAATGGGGAAGTATTTTCTACAATTCTTATAGGCTCAAAGTCAAGTTATACTTCTACATTAAGTAATCAAGGAAACAATCAAAGTTGGTTATTTATGAGATACAACTTGTGCAAAGCTGCATATTTCAAACTTTTTTGCGCAATCAGACTTGTATTAACTTTTAACCAACTTATATCTGAAGCTTAATTAATGCAAGAACCACCGATATAACAACTTAAGTACTTTAATGGGAAAAGTAGGAAAGAAATTGCAAGAGGAACCAATTGTATTGCTCTCTCCCCAGTTATAGATATATAGATAAACATATCAATGAAATAAAGTAGTACTAATCTTACCCTGCTTCCTCTCTCTAAAGACTCGTCTTCTATGAAGCGTATCTCAGGAGTCAACCGCAGCTTCATACGCTTTCCCAATTCACCGCGGACATATTTGGCTTTTGACTTTAGCCCCGCAAGGGCAACCTCCTTTCCTCTTTCATCGCCGAAAACAGAAACATATACTTTAACCACCTGTAGTCAAAGAAATAAACTATAGTTAACAAGATGTCTAGAACCATAAGTTCCCTCACATTATAAGCATTACCACCGTCACTGAAACATTGAGGGAAGCTACTAATAGAGGCAACTAAAACTAGAGGAAAGAAGTTTTGATTTCCTTAGTATCATTAAAATGGGAAATGCGCATTGAGCCAGATGATTTTTACCCAGACAGTGTTAAACATGCCACAGAAACTAATTTGCCTCAGAATCCAAACAAGATAGCAACTATGGGCTTAGTCACCAAGAACTTGAACAATGAAATGCATTTTCTAACTCTCAATCAATATATTTGATGATTGGTCCAAACATGTGCATCCCTCATAAAGCATAATATTGAGAAAAAATTATTTCTAGAAATTTTTGTGCCTTAGACGTATCGAACAACTGTCCCACCTCATAACCATATTAGCCAAAGCCTAATGCAATCATGCAAATAGCAAAAGCATAATTGTATTCAATACAATTTCACATATAACAATGATTGCAATGGATATAAGATACTACAGGAGTTTGCCAGTATCTCTCACCATAGTCGAGGAAATCACGTAGGGAAAACAGAATGCAAGAATAGAGAAGTTAAGCTAGATTTTATTTGAAATCGAACCTTCAGATAACAAAAGATAAAGAGATAGCACTAAAGAAACAGAGAAGGCCTTGTCATCACCCGAAATATAAACAAAAAATAAAAGCAATGACATTGCAAAAGGAAAAAATAAAAAATCACACACACAAAAACACAAATTTGAAGCTATCCCATTTGTTTCCACTGCCTCCCATTTTCCTAAAACAACATCACAGCAATGAAAAGTCATAAACTTTACACTAAACAACCTTATAATCACCCAAATCCCAAGCAATTCATAAACCCACAAACCAAATATTCCAAATCCAATAAAACCCACAAAAATTATCCCAATTCAAAAATGAAAACAAAAACAACCACACATGTGCTAATAACTAAATGCTATATGTATACCTGCAAGTCAGTAGAAACTTCGACATCACTAATGGTGGTCAAAGAAGAGAGATAACGGTCAGCACCCAAAGCGACCTCAGGAAGAATAGCGTACTGCAAGACATTATCAGTTAAGAGCATATCAGAAAGCTCCCTCCTTATCTGCTTAGCCACCATTGCAACTCTGCGAGGGTTAGCCATGCACCTTATGGTGGTGGTGGGATGCCAGCGGAACAGACCCGCATGATTTCTTTGGGAAATCCAGGCCGTTGATTTCTGGGTTCGAATTGGAAAGCTTGATGTTGATGATGATGATGGAAGGTGAGAAAGGCAGGGCGTGAGGAGTGGGTGATGGAGGACCACGTGTGGCATTGCTGTACTCTAACCCAGCTCACCTTCCGTTTGGGTTTCCTATATTTTTGTTTTTGTTTTCGTTTTGAATTTTACTGAAGAATTTGCTTTGTGTGGATATAGTGCCTGCAAGTGTGCAAGAACGATAGACAAGGGTTTGCTAAGGCAAGAGGAACTGTGAAGGAGGATAATTTGCGGGACAGTCCACCATATCTGTTGTATGAAATTTAAAAGGGTACTTCTAGGAAATAAAAAAAATGAGGGTACTTTTTGGAAAATAAAAATAAAAATTGAGGGTTCTCTATGCTACATTTGAAGCTGAAATTTTAAGAGTTTTGGAGTTCGTTTGATGACTTTTTCAGTTCTTAATTTTTAGTTTCCAATTTTTACATTTCATTTGTAAAAAACATAAAAATCTTTAAACGGGAAACTTTTTTATTATTATTATTTTTTTGAGAAAGAAACAAAGAACTAAAGACGTACAAAGAGCGACATGATACAGTGACCTTGTTAATACCTTCTTAGGACTACCTCATGAGACAAACCCAGGAGAAGAAAGAGTACCACACATATCATGGACTAACAAGAGAGTCCAATTCAGGTCACTTTTGACCATTACAATTAAAAAAAATAAAAATAAAAAACGAAAACGGAAACTAATACAAAGACCAACAATGAGAACCGCAACTAGAGACCAACATAGTAGACCTACATGGGATGTCAAAAGAAGCCTTCTATGAGCAAAATCATAGTTCTTTGACATCCATACTAACTGCAAGGCATACCACAGCAGAAATCAGGAGAGAAAACAAAGGAGAAACACAGAAACAACAATGAAAATACCCTTGAGAAGCACTTCACTTCAACTCAGAACCTGACAAAGAAAACCCTCTATGACCAAGCATAGTTTTTCGGTCGGTGTAAAATAGAGAAGAGCACCACATCCCAACAACTACCACTAGCGTTGCTGTTGCCACCGCCGTTGAAACAGATACAAAACATCAGCCACCAGGTATCACAACTCTCCCGAAGAGAGACATAATCGAGCATCACTATTGTTGCCGCCGCCGAGACAAAAACAACACCAGTCACCTAGAGCGCTATGAAAACAACCAAACAAAACAAATAGACAAACATATCTAGACTATTTGGGGAGGAGAAGAGAAGGAGAAGAGAAGTTAAGATGAAGGGAAAAAAATGGGAGAAAAAGGAAGGGGAGATGAGGAGAGGAAGGGGAAGATGGGCGGAGGGGAGGAGAGGCAGTGGCCACCTCCCCCCCTTGGCTTCCTTGAGGTTGGTTGTCGGCAAGGAGCTTAAAACGAGAAACTTGTTTGGTGGTAATTGTTTGGTGTTGAATATTGAATTGATTCATTTTTTAGTTGTATCATTTTGGTACCGAAATAGTACCGATACCGTACCGATACCGATTTGGCACGATACGGTACGGTACCAATTTTGGCAAACCATAATCCCATACCGTACCATACCGATTTAAATTTCCAGTATCGGTAGCGGTACGAGCTCAATACCGTACTATATCGTACCGTGCCCACCCCTAGCATCAGCTGTCCTCTGCCACGTGGCGCAATCTGGTCCTCCGATTTCTGATTTTTCATCCAATCCAACGGCTTGAAATTTTTCAAGGCAAAAAATTATGAAAAAAAATCGTAAAATTTTTTAAAAAAACCCCAAAAAATATTGAATTTTTTTTATAAATACCAATCCCTACTCTTCACTTTTAACAACAAATTCACTTTCTACTCAATAATTTTTTCACTTTCAAGTTTAATTTTTCTCTATCAAAGAAACTATTAAATAAAATTCTTTTATTTAAACATTCCATACATAAAAAAACTAACCACAACCAAAGCATTAAAAATATAAAAACAAACAAACCACAACCAAAGCATAAAAATTTCTCTATCAAAGAAACTATTAAATAAAATTCCTTTTTGAAATTTATATGAAATTGAAAATTTGAAATTTATCTGAAATTTGAAACAAAAATTTATCTGAAATTTGAAACCGAAAATCTTATTTGAAAATCTTATCCGAATATTTTATCAGAAAATCTCATCCGAAAATATTGTCCAAATTAATTGTTTAGGTAAACAAATTTGTGAAAAAAAACAAAAAATTAAATAGTATTTGCCCTTTGCCATGGCAACTGCTGGAAGTGCAATTTACTTTTTGCAAAGGCAGACACTATTTACGTAAATAGTATCTGCCCTAGCCCCCCTTACCATGGCAAGGATTTGACTGCTGAAAGTGCCCTAAAAAGACTCAAACATACACTAAGACTCGCGTCAGTGCACCCATGGTCCATTCCCCATATCTTGAACCCGGTCGTTGATCCCGAACTGGACATTCTAACTATCACAATTTTTCTTTAATCTTAAAATTTGAAAGGCTTTCTAGGTAAGTACATCATCGATTGTTTTTCCCATAGCATGAGTCTTACCCCCGTTTAACTTCCCTACGAATTTGTTCCTTTACGTGGAGAAGAACTTGTGCATCATATTTCTCACAATTCTAGCTCATAATTGCAAACCTAAAAAATTCAAAGTATAAACTCTAAAAATAGAATAAAATACCGAGTTCACTCCATACAAAATGTTCCTCTAAGTCATGTAGGTGTTGATAGACAAGCTCCAAGTGTACATCCACAACGAATATGGAGAGTAGATAGCCAAAAGAAAGTAGAACTCAAAGGCTTTAACCAATTTCTGAGTTACATTTTGTGAATCGATTTCATTGATGAATTCGAATTTTCAAGTTTGTGACCAAAACTCATTATCCGTTTTCCCCTTCAAGTAAGTGTTGAAGAGTCATTTTTCAAAAATAAAAACGATAAAAAAAATGTCGAAGACGTGGCGTTGTGTTAGGAGTGATTGGAGGCTTAAGGTTTTGATTCTTCTCTCTTATGTTTTAGACACAATTGTACCCAACCCGATGGCCATCGAACTTAACCCGGTGTCCCTTGGTTATGATCCAGTGACACTATGAAGAACTTTGTCATCGTATCCCTCAGAGTTATCTCCCATAATTGCAAACCTAACAAATCAAGAGCATCTAAGAAATGAAAAAAAAAAAAAAAAACTGATCGAGTTAATTAAACGAACTATTCATAGAGATTTCATCTAATGATTGGTTCTTAGGGCATGTTCACAACACTTTAACCATCACTTTGTCTTTACAATTTCTATTACAATCCCTCTCCATTTGCTATTTTATTCTTCACTTGGGTGACTGTCACTACTTCTCTTTTTTTTTTTTGGGAAGCTGGAAATCAATACCAAGGCGCAAAAAGCGCAAGCAAATACAGAAGTAGGAGTCCAATTAGGAGGGGACTACAAGCACGCATACATCACAACCAAAGACCAATTAAGATACAAGATAAAGCAGAAATGCCAGATGAAGAAAAGAAACAGACGGTGCCATAGATGGGCAGAGGACGTCGAAATCTAATCTAGCATTCCTCAAGTGCTGTGAATTGGGGGGCAAGGAAGACCATCTTTGTCCAAGATTCCAATCAAAGAGGATGGGGGTCGGTTGACCCAAATAGAAAGGCTCATCCTTGACAAAGCTAACTTGGCTAAGTGACTTGCTGCCAAGTTTACGGTCCTAGGGACCCATGACCAATTACAATCCCGAAAGGTAGAGCAAGAGACGAGGCTGAGGTTCATCAAGATAATTTGTTATCTTCTTCTTCTTTTTTTAAATAAAAAGTTTAGATCATTTTTCTATATTTCTTCTTAAATTAAATAAAATGGAAGTGGTAAAGTTGAAAGCTTTTGCGAAAATCTTAGGCCATTTCCAACGGTGGGCTAAATCTCACACTGAATCGATCTCTATTAAGTGAGCTAAATGTGCCATGTTACTGAGCCAAACCCAATTAAAGGGCCAAATGTGGCCTGATTCTTGGTTGGGCTATATCTTTTTCTATAAATTTTTTCTTTTCAAAAGCAAGCAATTGCTGCTTTTGTTCATTGGACAAAACCTGCAAAGTCCAGCCTCTCTCTAGCTATTGACATTAGCTAACCGTTATATATATATATATACAGTCCCCTTCTATTGAGGGATCCCTCAAATAATTTTATTTGAGGGACGCCCTTTAGGGTACCCTACAATTTTTTTCTCAATGATCTAAACCATCTATTTTTTAGGTCTTCATTCATAGATCATCCTTACAAAAAATTAGACAAATCTGAAACCGTTTCGACATCCAATTGTGTCTTACAAAATCAATGAACATGGTGCTTCAAGGAAGTATTAAAATTTCAATAACTCAATTGAGTGGTTAAATGATATCGGATTCAAGTGATTTTTTTGTAGAGATGATCTTTGAATGAGTATATACAAAATAGACGGTTTGGATTAGTGAAATACAATCCGGAGTGGGGCCTACAAGGGGTGTCCCTCAAATAAGCTTATTTGAGGAATCCCTCAATGGAAGGTATATATATATATATATATATATATATTCATAAAAAATCCTAAATTTTTTCTATAAATTCCTAAATTTTTTGGTAAATACCAACCTCATTTCTACATAATTTTCCACATTTTTTTAATCATTTTTTTAACATACTATCCTTACTCTTTTCATCACTCTTCATAATTTCCCACAACCCTAAATAGGAGCTTTAGTACACCTATAAAAAAATTTAATCCACCATTTATAGTTTCATGTATGGACCACCCACCTCTGCATGTGGTTTTTGTTCTCTGTGCAGTTCCATTTGCATTTTTTGTATGGCCAGTAAAGCATCTGAGCGCCTATATAAAGTAGTGGGAAGTTGAAGGTAGGTGGGCTGAGTGATGGTATTGCATATTGTTGGGTGGGTACTACTGTTGTGTGGGTTTGCTTGCGCCATTATATTTTCATTTGTGGTCTGAAGACCCAAACAATTTTCTTGGTCCAAGTTTTCTAAGTTACAGGCCAAATCCAATGTATAGGGCCCAGTCAGCTATTTTGCAATGCCTTAGATGAGGTCATATCTTTTAACCGTTGGATTAAATCGGTTTGTCGTTGAATTAAATTGGTTAACCTGATTCAACGGTTAAGAAATAGAATCTCACCTAAGGACCATAGATAAGACCCTCACAATAAAAAGACTCGGCTAACAAACGCGCAAGAACCACAGCATAATAAACTTTCATGTTTTATTTTGGTCAGAAAACAGTTTGAACTCTTCCATTTTTTTCCTCTTTGGGCTGAGATGAACACATTGAAGTTTGAACAGCCACATTTTCCATTTTCTATTTTATTTTCATATTTGGAAGTTTTAAAAATATCCGTGGCTCCTAATCAAATCACCCCACAAAATGGTCCCATCAAATATTCTCCAAATCTTGATTATGTTCTATTTTAATCAAGTATTACTGTGATAAAAAGATACTGGTCGACAAGAGATCATGGGGTTAGGGAAAAAAAACAAAAAGCACTAGAAGAAAAATTATATCTGTCCATTTCGAGCTTAATTAATATAATTTTGTGGACTTAAGCAGTGAGTACCAGTAAATTGATTGTGCATTTCCAAAGTTGCTGCTCTTGATTAAAGGCCAAGCACTCAATGAGAGCCAATAATTTTGCTGGCTGACCCTTTAAATAATAAGTTTACTGTCCAAGGACATAATCATCAAGCTGTATATCACCAGTTTGAGAACATCATTTTCAACCACAAAACCAACTGCCTTTTTGAAGGATTTAAGCCCAAGACTTTCTCTAATAAAGTGAAAACTAAATGCTACTAGATTTACGAGAATGAGTCGCTAAATCAAATCTTTCCATTAAACAATTACACATTAGGTATACAAGAGTTTTCCTATACTATTTTTCAATGAAATCTAAACGTCATCAGGGCTACCTCATTGAAAAATTATCTTGACTTGCAAACTTGTTGCCTCGGGTTCGAATTCCATAACTTTAGCAACATAAAAAAAAATCGAATGTGGGGTCAAATGATTATTAACTATAACTGTAGCTTAAGTGTATTTAAAATTGTGATACCATGTGGTCCATTCAACCGCAAACACAAAAACAGTTAGCTTTCTGATCGAATCGTACCAAATATAATGCCAAAAAGGATGGCTAAGAAATGGGGAGGGATGTTTAATTAAGTGTTTCTTTTTATAATCTGACAACAAATTCAGATTGAGAAAAAACTCAAAGGGTTCCATAGCAGGTGTTTCTGCATTAAAAATATATATTATTGATGCTGTGGTCCGAAGTCTGGTTTGCTGATTTCGTGTTTGGGAAGAAAATCTTGTCTGAGCAGAGCCTGTTTGTTGATCAGAGAACACTACAAGTTCAGACCAATGTCATGCTCCTAAGTTGCCAAAACCAAGTCCAATAAATTATTCATTGATGCCTTATTATACTGTTTTGGGTGCATTTCTGAAGGCTTATTTGATGCACATGTATCTTCCCAGCATAAAATCCTATGCACATTTTATCAAGATTAAGAAGAGCATTTGAATTGATTAAATTTGATTAGCATGCACTTCATTGATCTTCAACTTGTTCTATTGCATTGCACAGACAAATAGAATATAATTGAATCATATCAGTATTGTTATATAAATATGGGGCAACAATATATACAAAACAAACATGAGCAATGCTACTCACAGTTGCTATTGCTTAGATGACTAATATAGCATAGTCTATCTTTACTAGTTTTCGGGTTGGGCATAAAAACCGGTAGGTTTGAACCGAATAAAACCAGACCGGTAGGTTTGGAAAAACACAAAGGAGAGAGAAATTTTATAAAAAAAGCCAAAATGGACAAAATTGCCCTTATTTATTTTTGGATTTCCTAAGGAATCCTTTACATTTGCATGTCTTTGATTTGAAAGTTGAGAGGTTTTTCTGTCTTTTTTGAAAAAACTTTGGCTTTTTCCAAAAGTGAATTTTTTTTTTTGGCTAAAACCTAAAACCATACTAAAGTAGTTGTTTCTTTTTTCCGTGTGCTCACATAGAAAGCTACGTTGTCCTCATAGAAAGTTACAGAGCTGCCCTCATTGTCATCCCTCTCTCGTCTTCTCTCACTTTGTCACTCTCTCATCATCCTCATGCCCCTCTTGGTCGTTAGTTTTAATGTTGAAGAGGTCCCAATTTGGAGTGTCCCTCTCTTGTTGATAAAAGAAAAAGGAACAATTTAATTATATCGTTTCCCTTCCATTGTAATTGAATTTGACTCTGATGATTATGATCTCCTTGGGGTAGATTTTTCCTTTCATTCCACTTCATCAATGGAAAAATTACTTTATTTTCCTTCCAATCAGACTTGAAAACCTAGTTTCTAGTCCTTGGTCCCATCATAAAGCTATTTGAGATAAACCCCTCTCCATGTTCCTTGACTCACAGACCCCTCTCCATGTTCCTTGATTGACCGTACCTAAAAACACATCTGTTTTGTAACATTACTAAACACATTGCATCTGTTGGTTGGAAGACATTATTCCCAAACCTAAAATGTTTTTTAGGGACAGAAACACAAAATGCTCTTTTCTCTTTTTGGTGCATTACCTGAGAGAATCCAATTGAATATACCTGTTTGTTGGTCACAGAACAACCCATGTCATGCTTCAAAGCTTCCAAAAGTAGTTTTATTTCATATTATTTGTTTTCATGGGCTTTTCATATATGAGCCCATCTAACATGACATAATAAATAAATAAAATCTTTATTGAAGGAAAAACTCAAAATTAACTACTTGTCACTTTCTAATTGGTTTTTAGTATGTTCAAATCTTTTAAGATGACGAGTGGCTAGTTTTGATTTTTTCACTTCAAATAGGTTTTATAAGGATTTTTATAAGGGTGAGATTAATCCCTGCTCAAGGTTTGGCTTGCCTTGGCCACAAAGTGCTTCCAAAGAATTTCGAAACCCTGCCATTAAGACACTAGCTAGCTCGTCAACTGAATGTGGCAGTTTACCAACTGCACCGCACCTGTGGTTATATTTTCCTTTCTTATTGCACATTGTGCATTACTAGTACTTTTTTGTTTTCTTAAATTAATTTTTCCTTTACGCCGCCAATCAAGCAAAATATTTATTTATTTGGTGAGGAGAGGAGCCAATAAAGCAATTATCTATCTCCAAATAAATGAGGGGCACATCTATCAAGAAACTAAAGATTAGCAAAACTAAATCCCATGTTATCATCTCAACTTTTCCGTCCACCCCGTCACATGGCCTTGACAACAACTTAAACACCCACAATCTCGTAATTATCTCCAACTCCAGGGGCATTTCTCTTCCCCCAAACCCATATAACATCCCTTCCCCCAAACAATTCTCATACCCCCACCCATTTACATTTTTTTCTCTCAAAGATTAT
>NC_024131.1:10378432-10390583 GCF_000346735.1 Prunus mume | reverse complement strand
TTTCCCTCACTTTCCCGGAAAATGTCACCAGCAATCAGCAAATGCAACAAAATCCGACGCATTGTGAGAATCCGTCAAATGCTACAAAGCTGGCACAAGAAGGCCCGCCTCGCGGCAGCACGTGCGCCGTCCGACGTCCCCGCAGGACACGTGGCGGTCTGCGTGGGGAGCAGCTGCAGGCGGTTTATCGTGCGCGCGACGTACCTGAACCACCCCATCTTCCAGAAGCTTCTAGTACAAGCCGAGGAGGAGTACGGCTTCGCCAACCAAGGGCCTTTGACTATCCCGTGCGACGAGTCGTTTTTCGAGGAGGTTCTCCGGGTCGTGGCCAGGTCCGAGTCCAGTAACTCCGGGCGGTTCTTAAGCATCGATGATCTCCAGAGACGCTGCCACGTGGATGTTTTGAGTCAGCTTGAATATTTGGGTGAATCTCGGCCGTTGCTTCACGGGCTTGCTGATAAATCAGTATGTTAGCTGTGGATTTTGAGAGGAGCGGGTCGAGTTGAGACGACTCAGCTGAGTTTCCGAGTTGCATGGACTGCTCACTGCTAGCTAACTAGTGACTACAAATATGAGTTAACTAATTATTTTTTATTTATTTTTGGGCAAAGATAGAAAATTAGTATTTTTTTGTTTTGTTTTGAGATGTGGTTAATATTTGTGTAATATTGTAAAATTTGGGAAGTGTAATTGTAGAATTTCAAGACAGAAATATTCAAACAAAATATTTGTTGTGACTAATTCCATCATTTGCGACAATATATTTTCATTTAATTACTTTTATGTGCAAAAAAAAAAGACCCCCTTTATATTCTATTTTAATATTCAAAGGCACTTAATTTTTGTTTTTCTAATGTTCTTAACATATTCCTAATTAAAGATCTGTATTTTTCTTGCATTCTTTCTTTTTTAAAGTTTTGGTGGAGAAATGTTCACAATCCACGCGTTTTTTGGATGCTTTGTCACGATCTAGTTGTTCTTCAAGTACGGCGTCACAATTTAATTGTTCTTCAGATACACCATCACGATCTACTTATTCCTCAGGTATATTGTCACCATTTACTTGTTCTTCAGATACACCGTCACGATATATCTTATACATTACTTTAAGAAAATTTAGATAATGTGCGACCACCCACCAACGTAGTGCACAAATGTATGCTCGCATTAGTACTTATTTTGTGGCTGACAAAGAAGTGATGAATGCGGCAAAGGGAGCAATTCTTCCGTTTCTCATGTTTTCTCGTTTTTTGAAATAGAATTTGGAAACGGAAAACATCATTTTGTTTTTGTTTTCCAACTTAAAGAGTAATTCTGAAATCGTTTCTGTGTTTCCATTTAACCTACCGAACGCGTATTTGCTTATTTTCATTCTTCGAAAACGAAAAAAGGACCCTAAAAGAGGCATGCTCTATGGCAATCCAGGCCATGGCATCGGTGTGACCATCCATTTTGGCCTTTCTTTGTCATGATTATCGCAAGGCTCTAGAATTTAATTTAATTATCTTAATCTTCTCCCGTACAAAAAAAGGCAGACTTATTACACTAGACTAATAAAAAAAAGATAGGAATTAAAGGTAAGCAACATGAGGGACCACCAAAAAGAGAAGCACTCATTGAAAATTTTGATCCAACTATTTATACCGTTTAGTAGTGTTTTTGAAAGGACTAAGAACAGTTTAAGATAAACACACTTTTTAATTAGTGCTTTATTAGGAAGTAATTTCAAGCGGTTTTTAAAAAAGCACTTTTTCGTTTTTTAAAGTTAAAAATTCCGACATACTGCTCAGTCAAGAAAGTGAGTCCGTCCTCTTAGGTCCCGTTTGTGATTGTTTTTTTTTCACTGAAAACATTCTTCATTTTAAAGTTAAGCAATTTAAGGTGTTTGGTAAAAATAAAATACCCCGATTATTTTAAAAGTAGTGTAGCCTTTAGACAACAGCTTTTAAAAGCAGACTCTGGGTTACTTTGCAAAGCTGCTTTCAAAAGTAGCAGATATGAGCATTTAATGAATTTTTTAATTCCCAAAATATCATCATTAATTTTTTAAAATGACACCACCTCCACCTCCACATCCAGCTCCACCACCACCTCCACCACTACCACTGCCACCATCACACATCCTCCTTTACCATTAACACCACCTCCTCCACTTCCACGACCACCACCACCACTACCACTACCACATGATTAGCGCATAATACTTTTAACATTATGTCTATTTTAGTCATTATTCATAGTTACAACAGTTTTACATTAATATTTACTAAACAATTTTGACACTGCTTTTTCTACTAACAACACTTTAAAAATATTGTTTACCAAACATGAGCTACTTTACTTTACAACTAATTATTTTCAAAGCACATCAAAATCAACTTTTTAAAAAAGTGACAACAATCCCAAACTGGCCCTTACACCTAAGTTTGAATCTCCCGCCTCATAAACTAAATTAATTTAAAATAATACATCATTGTATTAATAAACCAAAATTTTTTAAACCTCAATGTAAGAATGTCACCTAGATTGAAAGACCAAATAAAAAGAAGTTGAGCTAAATGGTTTGGTTTATTTTTTGTATTTGTTTGTAGTTTTCTTTATTATGAGTTAGGAGTTACCTAAAAAATGTAGTGACTTTTAGGAGTCAAGATTAGGTAATAGGCTGAAAAGAGAGCGAAAAAAATATGAGGCAGGAAACATGGTAAGCGTAAAAAGGGTCTAGGTAAGGTCCTACCAACATGTGGAAAAAGAGGGGAAAAGCTTGAAATTGGTAGCACTTTGTGTAAGTGCTATTACCAGTTATGCTTGGTAAAGTCGTCATCAAAACAACAACAACAACAACAACCTTATCTTTTTATCTAAAACCCATCGCATTCCAAGAGGAGTAACTTAAACACATTCTTCGAACTGACAACATGAAATGTGTCAACCAATATTTCATTATCATGATGAAGGCGGGCTTGAGAAATTTGGAAAATTATCCAATTGTCCAAGTCGATTGATTGCAAAATATAGTATGACTCTGAGAACCACAGGTTTGATCAACTTGATCTACTTGGTGTTCAATATGGAGGGGCTATGTTGAGGGGTTACAATGACGGAATTCAATCAGATTAAACGGCCTACTAAATGTTAAATTTCAAAGAGATGGGTCATCGGCCCACGACTAATAACATTGATACTGTTCCTGTTGAAGAAAAAATGTGAACCTCCCAACATAATTTCACCACCACTAATTAAATAGTTTTTATTATTTTAGGTTCGAACCATTCGAGACGCAGTGTCTTTTAATTACAATCTCTTGCTTCAAGGGAACACCTTTTGATTCCATCATAAAAAAACAGAACGTGTGTGTGTGTGGTTTTGTAGCTGCTCCTAAGTTGAACCTCAGGGTGCCTACGTATCCCTTACGGAAATCAAGCCACTCGTAGTTCAAAAAATTGCAATGAATAAATGACTCATTGCGATGGAAATTTGATTTGAATTGTATTGAGTGAATTTAGATGAATAAACCAAGAATTTGGTTATGAATAAACCAGGGATTTTGTTTGGATTTACGATTTGGGCGGTTGCATCTAGATTGAGTCTCTAGATTGCCTACTTACTCTTTCGAAGGAATCAAACCAACGTAGTTCGGAATTGATTTGGAAATTAATGGGTAAGTGTGACCCACTAATTAAGAATTTGTGTCTTTGAGACAATTTGGAGATGTTGAAATTTTCATAGCTAGGTGACCCATGAGAAAAATTGGAAATTAATGGGTAAGTGTGGCCCACTAATTGAGAATTTGTATTTGAGAGATTTGAATTTAATCTCATTGAAATTTGCATGGTAGATGACCCATGGGAAAAATTGGATGGTTTTGTACCATTTTTCTTATTGTCAATGTCAAAGAAAAATAATGAGCAATTTTGATTAACCCACTAATTTTTTAAAATTGACATTTGCACTTGGAAAAGTGTTTTTGCAAATTTGGTTGGGATAAACCAAGGATTCAAATTTGGTTGTGGTTGCATCTATTAGGATGCTAGACTGCCTACGTACCATTCACAGGATCAAATAGACATAGTTCAAAAATTTGTATTTGAGAGATTTGAATGTGATCTCATTGAAATTTGCAAGGGTAGATGACCCATGAGAAAATTTCTAATGGTTTTGTACTATTTTTATTGTCAATGTCAAAGAAAATTAATGAGCTATTTTGATGAACCCACTAACTCAATCATTGACACTTGTATTTTTTCCTCAAGCATGGTTTTGAGGATTTGAGATTAATGGGCTCTTATGATGAACAAACCCATTAAGCCATACTGATGCTCCTTTGGTATCTTTTGGGAATGAGCTTGATGCTCGGAGCTTGACCAATCATTTATTTGGATTGGAGTCACCGTCACAGCATGGTTGAGTCGCTTGACACTCCTTTCTAAATAGTTTCTTTGCCACAACGATTGATTCCCATATTTCTTGTTGGGATTTTGTGGGCATGTTTGGTAGCCATCATGCATTTGAGAACTGAGGCAGATAGACCCGAATGCCATAACCATTTTATTGAGCCTCCTTGACCGTCAATTGATTTAATTCTCTTGAACCTTTCCTTACACTGTTGTGCACTTTCTTAGCTTTGTGCTGCAAGTAGTGAACTCACATGTTCGTCCCATGGAATACGTAGGGGGCACAAGTGTCTGAACACTTTATTTTCTTTTGTTTCGGGCACCGAGAGTGGTGTGAGGGGTTTGAAAAAGTTTTGGTTTCAAACCTTCACCTTGTCTTCTATCTGTGTGAAGCCCAATGCTTATTTTATATTGTAAAGCAATTTGTGAGCTTACTGGACATTTACAAGGAATGGGCCATCTCAAACAAACATGCCTCTGACTATCTGTTTTTGGCTTAAATGCAAAAATGATCCCTATGTTTTACTACATTGGTTAATTTAGTCCCTGTGTTTAGGACCGTTAGCCAATATTATCCATTCCATTAAATTTGTTGTTAAATACACATAATAAACATTTTTGTGTCTTTTAAAAACCTATAAAACTTTTTAAAATTAATCTAAAAATATTAAAAATTCATTAAAAGTAAATCATAACATGAGAAAAGAAGAAACTTGAAGAAAAAAAATGTTGTCGGGGATGGGATGGTTTGCCCAACGAATGGAGAGGTGGTAAGGAGAGCGATGAGCAGAGGGGCAAGACCAAGAGGGAGAGAAACAAACGAAACCAAAAACTAATTCAAGGAAATCCCCACCGGGCACTACCTACTGAAACATTTAGAAATGTGAAGGTAATGATTGTTCTTGAGAGAGAGAGAGAGAGAGAGAGAGAGAGAGAGAGAGTGAGGTTGATTGGAGTTGGGGTGGCTGTTGTTGGGAGAGATAGAGAAGAGAGAAGGGTGGTGAATTGTGGCTGGGATTTGGAGATGGTGGCTAGTGGGTGGGATTGAAGGTGGTGGCGGCGGTTGGGATTAGAGTTGGCGTCTTTCTTTTTTTGATTTTTTTTGTTTTTGATTTTATTTTTTTAGTTTTGTTCTTATTTATTGAACTTTAATTTGTATTCAAATAGTTATTTTTTAAAATTAATATTTAAATAGTTTTTAATTTTTTCATAAAAAATTTAACAGAATGGATAACATTGGTTAACGGTCCTAAACATAGGGACCGAATTGGCCAAATTGAAAACATATGGACTAAATTGGCCAACGTGATAAAACACAGGAACCATTTTTGCATTTAAGCCTTTTTATTTTATTTTATCGGTTGTTTCCCTCTTTTCAGCCGAGGCGGTCGACGGAAGGAACTTTTGGTCATTCTTCTTTTTTGAGTGCGGGGCGTGCCAGTACCAAGCCCCGAATTTGGGCTTGAATGGAATGTGAGTAAATGGATATGTTGCGTCAAAGATCTGACTTTAATCAAATGATTGTTCGACCGAGCAAGGAACATCCTCAGGACCTAGGCCCTTTCACTACCTCGGGGTCAAGGTTTTATGTGAGCGACCAAATGATATGGAGTGGGTGGAGATGAAGATTGAAGGTGAAACGTAATGAAATGAAGCATAAGTGCGTAAAGTAAAGATGCTTAACCTTAAATATAATTTAAAGACAAATGCGTAAAGTAAAGTGTGTAAGATGAATAACGTAAAGACGAGAATTAAAGTGCGATAAAATGAATCAAAGTGATAAATAAAGCAAGAACGAAATGAAAGCTTCCTTGGCCCGACTTTGCTTACTTAAGTGTTGAGAGGAGGGCGCCAAGGTGAGCAAGGAGAAAATTCACCATAGCCCAGCTTTTTGTAAGAGAAGTGGTCAACCAAGGTATTCAAGGAGTGCTTGGCCCAACTTTTTGAGAATGAAGCATTTGGCCACTTTTGTAAGGATATGCCCGGCCACTTTTGCAAGGATATGCCTGACTAATTTTATAAAGGGAAGCGCCCAACCATATTTTTAAGAAGGCACCACGGCCTTTGAAGAAAACATCTCGACCCCATTTTCGAGAAGACATAATGGCCTTTGAAGAAAAGATCTCGGCCACCTTTTTGAGAAAGCACTTCGGCCGCTAGGAATTCCGCCGCTAGGAATTCTTCGGCCGTTAGGAATTCTCGGCCGCTAGGAATCCTCGCCCGCTAGGAATCCTCGCCCGTTAGGAATTCTCCGCCCGCTAGGAATTCTCGCCCCTAGGGATTCTCTGGCCGCTAGGAATTCTTGGCCTCTAGGAATTCTTCCTTGGCAAATTGGGTGAATTTTGACCACCCCCAAACATCAGTACAAGCTAGCAACTGTGAGTTTGTTGCTAAAGCTTTATTTGAGCCTTTTGGTTTGAGGGTGTTGAAAATCACAGCGGTGCTATGCCAAGAGATGCGACCGGGGTTTGAAGAATTGCTGCGACCGGGTCTGCTAGGAGCTCGGAGTTTTGACGGCCGACTGGGTTTGGAGCTGGAATGGGATTTACGGTCGGATCCCTCTGCAAGGTTACAACCGGATAAAATGGGCAGCTGGGTATGATGCTGGGCAGCCAGTTGCTGCCGGGTAGTTCGAATGAAGCTGGAAATCTCGGCCAGGATTGGAGAAGTGCGCGGCCGAGATGTTGAAGCTTGGTGGTCGCAGTAATTCGGGCTGAGCAGAGTTACGGCAAGATCTTGTTAGAAGTTGCGGCCGAGTTTCACTATAAGTTGCGGCCCTATTTTTTGGTTTTGAGCAAACATTTTTGGAAAATGAATAATGGGTATTTGGCTTCTTGGCAAATTGGGCTGAAATTGGTTGACCTAATATATATATATATATATATATATATATATATATTAATATGCGTATGTGGGTGAATGAATCAAGTAAGTACGACTAGAATGCTTGGTCCATTCGGATGGGCTCATTAAATTGAAACTTCATTGCCTATTATATATATGAATTTAATTTAAACTATACAACTCAAGCGGCTAGCCCCAGCCACATAGACATAAAGACCAATTTTAGAGCTTCAGGAATTCAAGGGACATGAAGGGCACCCTCATGTCATGCCAAGAGATCAAAGTTCTAAGCCCAAGACACCGATTCGAGCCCATATTTTCGGAGGATTATGTGCACGTGGAGGAGGCCTCACAAGGAAAGAAATCAAGGGATTTTTTTAATAGTAACTCCTAGTGTTCCAAAGCAAGGAAGAATCAAACATGTCAGAATGTTTCAATCAATGCAATCTCACGGATTTAGGAAGGCTTCGAAATGAAAAAAGTTTTAAAAGAGTTGACCTTTGGCCATTCGATGGCCAGCCCATGGGCTGACAAGTGCCCTATATAAACCTTGCTCGATGAAGACATTAGACACACAACATCAGACAAACAAACTTATCTTTCATCTCGCACTTTTCTTTTCCTACACTTAGGATTTTACTTTTCAAGCACCTAGTGTAGTGAGTTCTTCATATTTCTAGTGTAAGTTTATATTTTTTTTGTCATTTAAATTCTTGTTTCGATTTATATTCCTTGTCATTTAAATTCAAGTTTATTTCTATTGCTTTAATTTTCATTGTTATCGCACTTCAATTAAGTTTAATTTCAAGTTTATTTCCTTTTATCATTTTTATCGTTCTTATCGCTTTTATCTCGTTCTTGCTTTATTTATCGTTTTGATTCATTTTATCGCACTTCAATTCTTGTCTTTAGGTTTATACGCATATTTAGTTTAATTGCATTATTTTTATATAAAACCCTAAAAATTACAAAAACATCCGAACAAAACCTAACCATCCTCGATCCCGAGGAAGTGAAAAAATCTAGGCTAAGATGAGGTTCCTTACTTGGCCGATCAATCGTTTGGTCAGAAGTTAGAAGCGCAACACATCCATCTATTCACAAGCCATTCAAGCCCAAATTCGGGGTTTGGTGGTGGCACGCCCCGCACTCAAAAGAAGAAGGACAAAAAATTCCTTCTGTTGGCTGCCCTGGCCGAAAAGAGGGAAACAGGGGCTTCCAATTGCTTGGTAAAGTGAAATGGTGTTAAAGCAATTTGAACAATCACTTTACCTTGTGGCTTGATTTTCCCTTCAATTTGTCATTGGCATGGGGCCTTTTAAAAGAAAAGTATTGTATCTCCTCGATTTATCTTATTTTTCCATAGTTCTGCTTCCTCCTATTTAGAAGCTTGATAGCTTGAACCATAGAGGATGAACTCAGAGAAATCTGCACTTCCTTTGGATTGGTTCGCATGAATTTGGACCCAGACTTTGTGTATTTAGATTGTTGCAGTTGGCAGCTTTGGGTTTGTTAGGTTTTGTCAAACTTGCCAATTCTTTCTTCTCTGGTCTCTTGCATACGACTTGTTGGAGGGGATAGGAATTTGGCAAAACACATCTTGCATCAAACCTTTTTGTTTTTCCTTGTTTATAACAATCAAAGAGAACCCAATATAAGCTTTTGTTGTATGGTATTTTTCTTCCCAACACTCAATCTTTCACTTTCAAAAAGCTCCCAACCCTAGCCCCCCTCTCTTCGAGCGCCTCCAGGGGAGAAGTGGTCACCGACCCTTCTCCCCCCACCCCCCCTTCTTGCCTCCTTGATCCTCCTTTCCTCTTATCCTCCCTTCCCCCCTTCTTCTCCCTCTTTTTGGTTCTTTTTTTTTTTTCCGGCTTTTTCTCAATCTTCTCCCCCTTTCCTTTTTCTCTGGTTCTCTCTTCCCCTTTCTCCTTCATCCCCCTTCCTCTCCTCCCTTCTCTATTCTCTTTTCCATATCTTTATCTTCACTTTTTCCTGTTTTTTTGCTTTTGCTTTATGTTCTTTTACTCCCATCTCCTTCTTTTTAATTTCTTTTATTATTTTCTCCTTTACCCCCCTTTTTCCCTTACCTTCTCCTTCCTCTTCCATTCCCCCTCCCCCCCAAATTTTTTTTCCTCCACGGGTTCCTCCTATGTTTTTACAGAGTCAGTTTCCTTTTCGTTCTTATTTTTTTGTTTTGTTTCCTTTTTCCTTTTACTTAAGTTTAATTTGTTTCGTCTTTTAGGCCTTGAAGGCTTCAGATTTATTTTTCTGGTGTTCTTTACAGGTTTCTGCCACTGCGTCACATTGGTTGGTCGTAACAACTATCATCAGCTCCTTGACGCCACGGATGTTTCTTCCGTTGTCTATCCTTGGTGGAATTGTTGGAGTTTGGGATGCCCTTAAAGTGCAAATCGCACTTATTGCTTGGATTATGGTAGCGCTACTCCTACTTGGTGTAGCTTTGGTGGCTTGCCAACCACCGTTTTCTGTTGGTTACTGGTTTCTCCTTGGTGGTTGTCGGCTTGCTATGATGGCGCGGCTTGTGACTGTAGGATTGTGCGGCATATGTCTATTAATGGTGTTAGGGTTTCCTAATGTTGTGTTGTGCTTTATGGGCTTTTGCTTTTTGTGGGTTTTCTGCAGTTATGTGGGCCCTTTGCCTCTACGTGGGCTTAATGCCTTTATATATGCTTTATACATTTTGTTAGTTTTATTTGTAGTGGGCTATATCTGTTTGCATTGCATTTTGTGTGAACTCAATTATTTGAGTTCATTTTGATGTAATATGGCGTTTGACCTTTTATTTAATGAAACAAGATTTCGTCCAAAAAGAGAACCCAATATCAAATTTTCTTCGATAGCCAATCATCCATATGGCCCGTTTTCTTCCCAATCAAGAGAGAGGTCATTCGACATGTGGCCTTCCTTTTTAATTATTTTTAAGCTACAGACTATTCCCATTATTGTTTGTAACAAATCAATTTTGGGTGAGAATGGCGCAGAAGCACAACGTCATGGACCACACAAACCATCCCCACAGCTGCATATTTTTTTTTTCTATCTGCATCCGAGATTTTTAGGGGTGCAAAACCCAAGCCTTGATTGAGAGTGAATCACCCACACTTTATTTTTAGGGTGCAATACCCATATTTGTTTTCAGGGTGCAAAACCCAAGCCTTGTTTCCGGGGTGCAAAACCCGATGCCTTGATTTGAGGGTTTAATACCCAATGACGAAATTTGCATCCAAATAATTTATGTGTTTCTCATTCATGAATTTGTGGCATGCTAGCCTAACACACCAAATAATAATAATAAAATAATAATAATAAAAAAAAAAATAAAAAAAAAAATCATCATCATCCATAGAATTTGGTTTGTAGATTTGACCCTATTTGATTGAAGGATGACCACAAGATGAATTCATCATTCATAGAGTTTAATTTGTGGGTTTGACCACATGATGACTTGTGGGTTTTGTACCCAAAATGAATTCATCATCCAAATTCGCTCGGCAGAGCATTATTGAGTTGTGGGTTGCCACTCAACATGGATTGCAATCCATTTGTTTGATTTGCGGGTTTCATACCCAAGAATGGAGGACTTCAAGATAAGAGCCTTGATTGCCTATGTTCTTCAGCACGGCTCCATGTTGTGCTCTTCAATAATAATAATAAAAAAACAGGGATTCTTAGCTCAGCAAGTCAACCATTAATGAGACAACTCCAAAAAGATGCTAAGATAGTCACCCCTTGATATGGACGGTTGCATATGGAATTGCCTCTGTCATTTTTCTTCAGCATGGCTGTGCTCCATTCTTCCCCAAGCCTTGCCGCCTCTTTTTTTATTTTTGTATCTCTCTACAGTCTGTTGGTTGCCCCTCCCCCTTTTCTCCCAGCCACATAACCCTTTTTATAGGCCTCGATGTGAGGAATTTGAGTTGGAGTCAATAGTTACCTCTTAGATGGGATGCTTATCCTTTAGTGTTTGATACTTGGCAAACACTTATATTTTTTTTGATAAACTTGCAGGGAGGAATATTTCAATCCCTAATGAATAAACTTGTATGGCTGGAATTTTATTTATTTATTATTTTATAATGGTCAGCCACCATTTTTTTTTTTTTTTTTTTTGCTCTTATCATTTAGAATAGATAAGGTTTGTAGGACTTAGGCTTTGACCAATAGAAACTTGGCAAAAAAAACTTTGTGTGAATTTTTTTGGTTCAACAGTCCCCAGCTTAACCTACTACAAAGCCCAGTATGTGTAGTTAATCATTCGATGTAAGATTTATATTCTTCAATACGGCTCCTTACGTGTGACCACCATATACTGGATCACACGTGGAGGCAAGCCCACAACGGTATAGGTGGTGGTTTCGTATTACTGGACCCACAACTTAAATGACCCCCTCTCATTCGTATGGGTGGTGTTTCCGTATTGCTGGATCCACCACCTGAGCCCCAGGCTCTGATACTATGTTAAATTTCAAAGAGAAAGGTTATCGGACCACTACTAATAACACCGATATTATTCCCAACTTAGCCACTTACAAAGCCCAGGTGTTGTCAATTATTCGATGTGAGACTTATATTCTTCAACACGCCCTTCACGTGTGACTACCACATACTGGGTCACAAGTTAAGCCAAGCCCACATGTGACCGCCACATACTGGATCACACATGAAGGCAAGCCCACATCAGTATAGGTTGTGTCTCTGTATTGCTGGGCCTCCATATTGTTGGATCTCTTGTATTGCTAGACCTACCACCTAAACGACCTGCTTTCATCTGTATGGATGAGTTTTCGTATTGCTGAATCCACCACCTGAGCCATAAGCTCTAATACCATGTTAAATTTCAAAGAGACGGAGAGAGAGAGAGAGAGAGAGAGAGAGAGAGAGAGAGAGAGAGA
>NC_024131.1:10359937-10378394 GCF_000346735.1 Prunus mume | reverse complement strand
TTTTCTTAACTTGGAGCAATGCTTTGGAATCGAGGTAGGGATTTCTTGAGGTTCTTTACAGAAGATTGATTTAATTAAATTTCGTGAGCTCTATATTATGTGTGCTATTATAATTGGTGTTCTTGATATTGTATAATGTTCTTGATATACTATATTTACGTATTGTGAACTATTTGAATAATGTGGGCATAATTCTGTCATGTCAATGTAATTGGTTGGAGTTGTTGGGTGGAGAAGATAATAATGGAAAAGAGGGTAATGGATATAGTCTTTTGTGTAGTTGAGTCTAACTCTTGGCAGGTACCAGGTCTCAGGGATCCCACAGTGCACATGGTTTTTATTGGGTGATTCGGGACTGGCGAAAGGGAGTTAGACAAGATGACTAACAAAAGAGGAATTATGGGATGATTGAAATGGGTGTTAGTTCATATAAATGGGCATTCGGGATCAAGTGGTATAAGCATGGTATGAGACGTGCAAGTCTGCTTGTCCAGTTATATGAATTAACGGAATAGAATTGAAGAGCATTCATGCATTATTATTAGTATTATTATTATTAATGTGATATTTGGTTATGTGATTGCATATCACCTAATTTAATTATATCAATCTATTGTGGTAAGGTCTCATATCTCTACTGAGCTGTGGTTGCTCACCCCTCCCCTATTTAATTTTTCAGATGAATTAGTGGGTAAGACGATGACTAAATCAATTGAGACTAAATTAGATGAAAGTAGTAGAGCTTTATTTATTAATTGTAAAGTTGTAAGATTTTGGAGCTATTTTTATAAGAGAAGTTTATTTTAAACTCATGTTTCAGCATCTTTTTATTTTATTTTAGTTATTTTATCTTCTCACGCACCGGGCGTAGGGGTTTCCATCGACCCCCGGGTCCGGGGCATGACATGGAATCATCAATTTTTGGACAAACAGTCAACAAAAAGGGGTGTTGTGAAAACAAACTGAAATCTTAAGAGGTGTTCGTGTAATTTTTTTAGACTTAAGAGGGTTTTATGAAAACACAAGAAACCTCAGGGAGTGTTGGTGTAAATAACTCTTCAAATTTTTTATTGTCTTCATTATCTTGATATTTTTTATATTATAGCGATATTTTGGTCTGAAGTGTGAGAGAAATTATCGACATCGATATTTTTCGATATTATTGATATTTATACAATATGTGTATGGATACATTCCAAAATATCCTTGATTTATGTAAGGGCTTTTTTGTTCCGGTAGCTACAGATGGGCCTGGGCTGCTGTAAGAAGTAAATGGTGAAAATTCCCTCTGTGTCTGAGTTCAAGAATTAGACCCCAAGAGTGCTTCGAAAGGGTAGCTGAGCCTTAGGAAACACCTTGATCTTTTTCACCAATGAAACCAATAGTTGCTTACAGATAAATTCCTGGCTTGGCTTGAGAAGCTTGTGGCATGGAAGCTAAGCCTTCATGAGTTTAACATGAGAGAGAGAAAGACCAGGTTTTCTACTAGAAATAGAGGTTAAAGCAAAGGATTTCGTGAGGATTTGCTGAGGAGAGAGTGAGATATATATATATATATATATTAGGATGGAAGAATGTGTGCTTTGGGTAATTTTTCGGCAACTTGACGAAAACTTCGTCAGGCTTTGGAATGGCTTGCTAGAAGAGAAGATGGAAAGAGATGGAGGAATATGGCTCAATATGGCTCTAATTTGAAGGGTTCCAAGGATAAGAGTTGATGCTTGCTCTCTCTGGATGTGTTTATGGGAGAGAGAGGAAGAATATGGAAGAACAGAGCATGAAATTGAAGCTTCCAGCAATGAGTAAAGATGTTCCTTGCTCTGGCAGAGTTTGCCAGAGGAGAAAAAGGAAAGAGATGGAAGAATAGAGCTGGAAATTGAAGTGTTCCAGGGATGAGAGGTGACACTTAGCATCTTTTTATTTTATTTTAGTTATTTTATCTTCTCACGCACCGGGCGTAGGGGTTTCCATCGACCCCCGGGTCCGGGGCATGACATGGAATCATCAATTTTTGGACAAACAGTCAACAAAAAGGGGTGTTGTGAAAACAAACTGAAATCTTAAGAGGTGTTCGTGTAATTTTTTTAGACTTAAGAGGGTTTTATGAAAACACAAGAAACCTCAGGGAGTGTTGGTGTAAATAACTCTTCAAATTTTTTATTGTCTTCATTATCTTGATATTTTTTATATTATAGCGATATTTTGGTCTGAAGTGTGAGAGAAATTATCGACATCGATATTTTTCGATATTATTGATATTTATACAATATGTGTATGGATACATTCCAAAATATCCTTGATTTATGTAAGGGCTTTTTTGTTCCGGTAGCTACAGATGGGCCTGGGCTGCTGTAAGAAGTAAATGGTGAAAATTCCCTCTGTGTCTGAGTTCAAGAATTAGACCCCAAGAGTGCTTCGAAAGGGTAGCTGAGCCTTAGGAAACACCTTGATCTTTTTCACCAATGAAACCAATAGTTGCTTACAGATAAATTCCTGGCTTGGCTTGAGAAGCTTGTGGCATGGAAGCTAAGCCTTCATGAGTTTAACATGAGAGAGAGAAAGACCAGGTTTTCTACTAGAAATAGAGGTTAAAGCAAAGGATTTCGTGAGGATTTGCTGAGGAGAGAGTGAGATATATATATATATATATATATTAGGATGGAAGAATGTGTGCTTTGGGTAATTTTTCGGCAACTTGACGAAAACTTCGTCAGGCTTTGGAATGGCTTGCTAGAAGAGAAGATGGAAAGAGATGGAGGAATATGGCTCAATATGGCTCTAATTTGAAGGGTTCCAAGGATAAGAGTTGATGCTTGCTCTCTCTGGATGTGTTTATGGGAGAGAGAGGAAGAATATGGAAGAACAGAGCATGAAATTGAAGCTTCCAGCAATGAGTAAAGATGTTCCTTGCTCTGGCAGAGTTTGCCAGAGGAGAAAAAGGAAAGAGATGGAAGAATAGAGCTGGAAATTGAAGTGTTCCAGGGATGAGAGGTGACACTTGCTCTCTTTGGATGTGGGTTTTGGGAGAGAGAGGAAGAAGATGGAAGAACAAAGCATGAAATTGAAGGGTTCCAGAGGGGATGCTTGCCTTCGATCCGTTATCTTTGCTGGGTAGAAAGTGCCTCCTTTTATAAGTGCTGGAACACTCAATTTTATCAAGCCACCATATCCCATTTTCCTTCACTTTCTTCCATTCTATATTACTTGGTGAAACTTTCCCAGCCTGAGCATGTAGGCATGAAGCTTTTTGGAGTTCCAAGACCTTCACGTAACTGGACTTCTCCATGTGGGTGAGGTGCCACTCACTTTTCCTTCTTGTTTTCTCACCAAAGCTTGCAGAGGAAATAATGGGTAAGGGTGCTGGTCAAAAGGTGATTTACTTCCATCAGCACATGGGTTTGCTTGGTTTTGGTGGTTTGGCTTCAATCTGGGTTTAACAAAGATGCTGGATATTTCCACGTCGTTGGATATTTTATAAGGTGCTGGGCTAGGCTATTTTGTTTCCAGCGGCTTGTGAGTTCCCTTTGATTTAGTCAAGCTGCTGGAAACTTTGGCTGATGTGGGATTTTTTCAAGTGTTATGGGCATTTTCTTAAGGTGATGGGCTATTAGGTTTTCTCTCATGCTTACCCATATGTTTGGACTCAAGGAATGTGCTTGAGTTTTGGTGCTCCCAAATAGCCCAAAACTTCCCCTTCTTGGACCATCAATAGGCCTCGTGAATGCTCGTAACTATCTATACCACAACCCGCTCAGCAAGTCCCAGACATTCGTGTGGATTGGACTCACTTAAGCTTGTAGCGTGACGTGTTGCTTATTTGATTGGCATGGCACGTGTGCAAGCACATATGATGAATTCTTGCATACCCAAGTTGGGTTTTTTCCCAAGTTAGGTGTCGTACTGGGTTAGAAATATATTTGGGCCCAGCCTTGGATTTTTTGGGCCTCAATAATCCCAGAAAACGATAACATCTTCGATATTTCGTCGATATTATCAATATTTTAGACTATGATCATAATCAATAGTTGAATTGTAGAACATTTGAATACTCTTAAAAATACTAGACACATGTTTGCTTTTAATTTTTATATTAGAAAACTGGCATATAAAAAATTTCAACTTACGACTTCCTTGAGCATAGACACTAAATATTTCATAAACTAGATGGTCATATCTTTTCTTTTCAAGTTGTCGTTTTTCGAGTTTTTCTTTCCGTAAATTAGTTTAATTTAGAGTAATTTAAACTATCTTTTACATTTGAAAAAATTGTCGATTTTTATTATATTACAGAAGTGTTAAATTGTGACTTATTACGGAATGATAAATTTTGCACGCGTGAGAGAGTTGGAGGACGGCAAAAACTAAAACAGGAGTTGAAGAACTAAAATGAACTGGAGAATAAATTCAAAGACTATTCTTGCATTGTATGATCGATGCATGGTAACATACCCGCACACTGTCAAAGGACTATCATGCACGTGGTGAGCAGGTTACGTTCCACTTGTTTTAAAATGTGCGGGCCACGTGTGGGGCCTCAGTAACGTGCTACTCATACCCCCAGGGACCCACAGGAGATATCCTATCATTACCCTCCAGCCAGGACCACAACTACATTGACAACAGCAACAGCTTCAATCTCACATTTACCGTTTGAGAAAGCGTTGGAGCAAACGCAGGTGACATTATCATTGCCCATGGAGTAAAGGGAGGATGGCTAGAAACACCAAGTACAGGGGGCTTCGTACTTTTGGTGATATAAACCAGTTTTGTCCCTTCTCTCCTCTTTCTCTCTCTCTCTCTCTGGCCTCAAAGACTTTGGTGGTATGAGAAAGTTGTTGGGACAATTATGGCAAAAGAAGAAAAGAATATTGTTATTTTTTAGAAAATGACATAATTGACATTGCCATGCCAACTTGGTAAAAGGGGGACCAAGATATACCAAGCAACATTTGCATAGTGTTCTTCTGTCACTCATCCTAGTACAACTATCATCCAAACTTAACTTTGGAGTTATGATGAATTGGTATGAATCGAATGGGAACGCCGAAACTCGTTAATGAGTTGGGATCCCATCTCCCTTGAAACTAAGAGATGAGAGTGGAGGCTAAAAGCTATGGAGTGAAAGTGTGGAATCATCGTCGGTCCTCATTTTAATTTTAAATAAAAATGAGGAATACCCAACGACATTTTCTTTTCAACTATTTCTTTCAGGTGATTATAATGTAATGATGATCGCTATAAACCATCCTCAATCTTTCTTTGGCTATTTTTCTTAACTCTTTCTCTCCCACTTGACTCTTTTTCTTCAGTGTTCAAGAATTTTATGTGTGAAAAATGAAAACCCTATTTCCTATTCAATGGAAGAGACTCAAAATCATATCGTCAGACAGAACTCATATTGAGAGTATGCATCACAAATTCAATCTCAACTTAGTTTTCAGTTAAAAAATTTGCCCGACTCAATCATAAATCCAATATTGCTTAAACTTTCTCATTATATTAATTCAATGGTACTTATGGGCCAAGTTTGGTATAGAGGATTAGACTAAACTAGCTGAATGCCTAGATTTCGTCCGCAATCAAGGAATATAGGATGTTGTCTTTTAACTAGGAGGATTAAGATCAGTGGCGGTTCCAGGATTCGAAAGCCGACCGGGCAAAACTTATATAATAAACTTGACGAAAAGAGTGAATTTCATTAATAAACATTAAAAAAAATTACATAGTGAGGGAAGAAGTAATAAGCCTTGCCCTCAAATGCATCTATATCTACAAATACAAAAACTAAAATAAAAACCAAAATAAACATTAAAAGAAAAAAATAGAAAAAAAATTTATTTCACATTAAAAAGAAAGATAAAATAGGGGACTACATTAATTTAACAAAAAGCTAGGTTTATATCAAGAGAAATGGGAAGGAAGAAAATTGGCCGAGTTTTTTTGTTTTGTTTTTTTTTTTTTTTTAACGAGTTGTGACCTCATTTCTCCTTGTTTCCTTTTATAAACATCTATTATGACATACGTTTTTGGCTTTCCACTCAAGCTCCATAGCCCTATCAATCATGTTTCGTAATTTCTGAAATAGCTATCTTTGTGCGAGACAAATTTTTTTAAATAATCATAAGTAATGTAGGTAATATTTTTCTAGCAAAAAGAGAGAAGGAAAAGGAAGAAATAAGAAATAAGAAAGGGAAAGAAGAAGAGAGAGAGAAGAGAAGATAGAAGAAAAAGAGAGGAGGGATGAGAGAAGGAAAAGAAAGAAAAAAAAGAAGATAGGGAGAGAAGAGAGAAGGAAAAGAACGAAAAGAGAGAGAGAGAGAGAGAGAGAGAGAGAGAGAGAGAGAGGAGAGAGGAGAGTGTGGGTAATATTTTTTTTAACAAAAATTTGGGGGGGGCAGGAGAGAGGAGAGAAAAGAGTGTGGGTAATATTTTTTTAACACAAATTTCGGCCAGGCATGAGCCCAGCCTGCCATAGGCTGGAACCGCCACTGATTAAGATGGACTACTCATAAGAGGTTATTGATGTCTAAAATTTATCCCTACCAATCCCACCATTTTCAAGGAGGAGGATAAGTTTTAGACATCAATCTCACATGAATTGTCCACCTTAATTCTTCAAGTTAGAAGACAACATCCATATTAATTCCTCCTTGATTGCACATGAAATCTAGTCATTTAGTCAGTCTAGACTAGTCCAGTCTAATCCCCCGTACCAAACGTGGCCATATAACTCTAGTGAAAGAATGCTTAACTCCATACACCGACTCAACAACAGAATTTTACTCTCGCCTTCCCTTTCAAATTTCGGTTGCTTTTTTGGCAATTTAGCAAGGAGTACATCAAATTTAATTTGGAGTATGTCTAGTCCACGTTCTATCTGCTATAGTGCAATCCAATAATTAACCGAAGACGTTGCCAACTCATACTATGCCTTTGAGGCCTTCATAGCCATGACATATAGTACACTCTAAAAGTAATAGCATGTACTAATTAATGTACCTATATATATATGCCATCCAAAAGTCATTTCCCCAGTTCACCATGTTCTCTGACGCCCTACCATAGACAAGACATAATTTCTTTTTAGATACATTAGGTTAGTGAAGAAGATTAGGTTTTGTAATTTGCATGTGAGATGATTGCGGGGAAGAGAGGAGCTGAGAAAGATTGAAAATGAAGTGAGCAAAGGATACTTTGTACTCCCCGACAATATCAACTCAGATTATTTTCCAAATATATTTTGGAGCCCAACATGCCTTCCCCATCTCACCCTACCAAATGTCCTCATTGTCTAGCTAGTTCATCCCACATTCGAAGAATATGCGTGAAGCATCAGTTGTATACATTAAAATAAAAAATTTTAAAAAATGGAATTTAAATTAAGTTATAATTAGAAGATAATCGAATGTAAGATCTGTAGTAAAATCTCGAGTGCATTGATGAATGCTCTTTAAACTTCTTAATTCAGCACACATATATTTATGGAGAATGAACTTATGAACACTATTTCTCAATAGCCACAGTGAGGCCATGGTAAGTACTCTAAGTATTGTGATCAATGAAAACAAGGAATTCGAACTTGTAACATTTTTCCGAGATTTAGGAGAAGTGAGTACCATTAGATCAAGTTTTGTTGGCTCAAGTACTATCCTTTAGGAGATTTAGATTAGCAGGTCTATGTCTTGCTCTACAAAGGACAAAATCTTGTGACGTGATTTTAATTGATCATGCATGTCTTGTTTCAGATTATACGACCTTTTTGAACCGATCAGAAGCCTCCTTCCAAGAAATTTCGAGGACTATACCTACATAGGAGACTGCTGGGACAAGAATGCAGAAGCGACGTGTATCTAACTGTAAACTGATGACTTCTGTCTTCTACTCTCTTCATTTTCTTAGTTTCTTTATTTTATTTTTGTGCACAAATATAATATATTGTAATTGGATGTCGTTTACTGGGCATTAGTGCATTAGTGGATGCAGTGTTTGAGTTGAAACTTGTCTACTTTCGAAAACTTTCCTAGTCTTTACTAGGGTTGGTAATTCTTCTGAGTTTAAGTTGGATTGACCCATGTAATTTGCTTACATGTTCTAAGTTTTTATCGTTCCCAATGGAAAGAGGTGACGAACAAGAAGGGGACCATAATTAGAGTAGATATTTTTTCTTTTTTCTGAGGAGGAAATTTTGATCCGGGATTTGAGGCAACGAATGGAAGATATGCTTTTGCAGTTGAAGAAGCAGTTTATGGTAGAGGATGTGAGTGTCAGAAGAGAGACTTTGTGTTGTGTGGCTGCGAGAGAAACAAACAAAAGTGCATTAATAAGAAGGAGAGGACCAGCTATCCGTAGGCAGCCTTATTTGCTTCCCTTTCCCTGCTGGTCCTACTCTTCTTTGTAAAAATTAAAATTGTTCAATGGTTTGGTTATGATGAGTTGGCCATTTCTTACCAGATTGTCAGTTTCGCGTGTGGTGTGTGTGTGTGTGTGTGGAGAGAGAGAGAGAGAGAGAGAGAGAGAGAGATGCACGCAAATGAAAATCTGAGTAGGTTGTCTTTTGTCCTTTTGGTGTCTCAAACCAGAAAAGTATATTAGCTTAAGGACTTGTTCAGCAAAAGCATGGAAGATGTAAGGCTATAGAGTAATCACTACAAGAATATAATTGAAATAGACAATACTCAATAGATGATGAATGAACTAAATACTGTTATTTTATTTTGTTAGATGACAGTTTGTTATAAAATCGTCATCTAATAAGGTGTTAAATATTTGAAAAACGACAGTTTTTAAATCGTCGTATGATACGTTTTTTTTATTCTAATGAATATTTCTAAAACGGTATCGCTTTAAAATTTCAAGAGGTGTTAAGTTAAGAAAATGTACTACCATAATAAAGCTGGATGCCATCACAAAAACACAAGTAGAGTTCATAGATTTTCTCATGATCATAGGAGAGTTCATAGATTTTCTTATGATCATAGGATCATACTCAATTTGTCATTTGCCATCACAAAGTAAATGCTTCTGCATTCTGTTCATTCTTGGATTTTCCGCAATATGTACTTTTAACAGTAGTTAATGCTTTTAGGTGCATTTACAATAGAGTACTTCTACTAGTACTAAATTTATTCACCAAATTACGTGTCAGTATATGCCCGATTGATTCACTTTGAGTCAATTTAAACTCTTATTTACAAGTGATGAATAAGAATTTACTTAATGAACGGTTTAGATTGAAAGTTTAGTATAAGAGAATTTTATGTGTATTTAAGAAAAAAATAATTAAAAAGTTCCAATAACATATAATATATGATATTTAATCTAGCAGTCACTGACCTGTTGTATTCGAGGACAAGGAGAGCTGAAGGAGTAAGGGCTACCAGTATATCCATTCCAAAAGCTATATAATATACGATATGTCATAAATAAAGGATAAGATAAAACTGATATTTCATTTTCAATTTATATATACATGCTACGTATCTTCTGCAATATTCAAAATAATAATGCAGGCTCCAAAGTTGCATATGGGTCGTTGTATTGTTGAACATATAATTTGGATCATCATCTCTATGGAATTCACTTACAGATATATGTGTCAATAGCGTTTTCTAATCTCTAAGTTAAGGTTAGATACATAACAATGGAAGGAATCGAACTCTTGATCCTAACGTAATTCTTTCTCATCCACTCTCACCACTTGAGCTAACCGTGGACTTGACTCGAGGATATCTTTAAATGTTTATGAATTGAGTTTTAAGAACTGTAAACTCATATATTTAGGAAACTTACCCCTTTCAATTCTTACTTGAATAATATTATTTATATCATATTTATTCAACACATTTCTCGTGAACGAGTTACATAGAATCTATTATAATGTATAGTTAAATTATATATTTGTAAGAGATGGTCTAGTCTGAAATTAGAATGACATTTTTCATTAGGTAATTGATGGAATTACAGCTATATCACATATATATACTCTTGATGTAAAAGTTAAGTTAAAAAAAAAGACGAAGCTCGACTCTAAGTGGCACATTGCAATAAAATTTTACTTGAGATGACAAACTGATGCATGTGTTTATTTATTTATTTTTATTTTTTAAACAGATGGCAAATTCCAACAAAGGCTAGAGTTCATGTGATATTTGACTAATTTTTCCGGTTTGTAATTATTTTGAGTACCAACTTTCTCATCCGCAAGCGGTACATACAATAATGAAGAAACCCTGATCGATAATCCGTACCATATGCCAATGTACCCCACATTCTCTGACAAGCTACTTTTTTTCACATGCTTTTGGTTACACTTTTTTTTAGCCAACAGATGCTCCTGATTGTGATTTGACTCCCAGATTTTATTTCACGTAGCCCAGGCTACTAGTACTAGATGCTGCTGCTTCAAGCCATGCACAGATCTCAATTTCATGTTCTTAAATTTGTATGAGAGAGAGAGAGAGAGAGATAGATTTGGTACAAGGCAAACAAGCAATGAAATCTCTCATTAATTCCTTAAAAAACAGTGCTAATATTTCTGTCACAGGGTACATTTGACAAGCCACCTCTGTGAGCAAAATGGATCTCAAACATTAATTTATACAAAATGTAACCAAACCCAACTTATGTTTATGGGTTTCAAGTTAGAGTCAAGAATCTAACATCTCAGAAGGGTTCAAAGAAAACCACCACTCCCAAATTTCCAACCCCAAAAAAGAATTAAAAAAACACCCAACAAATTGAAGTCAAGATTGATGGATAAGATAAATGAAGAAAAAAAGATGTTAAAAAAAGAGAAGCTCTCTGTGGTGCTTCATCTTGGGCCATCTTCTTCTCCATGAAAATCCCACAAATCTCTTGACCTTCAAAAACTTGAAATCTATTCATCTGAGCATTGAAGTTAGGGAGCGAAAAACGACTTCTTCACAAGGGATTGTGAGGCCCATGTCGTGATCGAAACCAAATTCCTCCTCGGCTTGGCGGAGGAGGCACTGGAACTGAGGATGTGTCAAGAAGGAGATGGGAACAATGTACCTTGTTCTGTTCTCTCCAACATAAACTGGGAAATGACCTTTTGGGACATCTAGGGGAAGGCCATCTTCATCATATCCATGTTTCTTCCCCAAGCTTGAGCACCTTTTCAGGATTTGCTTGAGCACTGCGGTTTGAGCCAGTTTGTTTGATTTTCTGATGCCCATCTTTTCTCTTTCTTTTCTTTTTCTTCTGTTTTTGTTGGGGTTGGTTTTGGGGTGAAGGAAAGCTAAGAGAGAGTGGAGTGAGAGAGAGAGGTGTAGGTGCGGTGGTGAAGTGAGTGAAGGGTAAGGGGGGTATTTATGAAGAGGGTAGAGAGGGCGATAGAGAGACTGGGGAGGGTCATGTGGTGTGTGGGGAGGAAAGGACATACCACGGGTGTTTTGGGGTATGTGTATGTGAGCAAGGACATTGGTGGGAGCCAAGCCCATTGGGTTTACTCTTGTATGTTGGCCCTCCAAATGACAACATGGACCCTCCCTCTCCCTCTCTCTCCTCCTCTCTCTTTCTTCAGATAAAGGGATGTCTAAATTTGAAAGTTTAGTTGAAAAGCTCTAATGACTTCTTGATTGAGCTTTGACCAAATCATTTATTAATTAATCACATTCCACAAGGAGGTATTATTGTTATATTTAATGACTTTTGACAAAAAATAATAAATATCGGTAATAGAAAAACCTTCACAATTCACATAAATTCTCATCGAATACAAAGTTTTAGGGTAAATCTCAAGCACATGTAATCACGAATAAATCCATGAAGGTCCAAGCCTAACATTTACAATTCACCCCATATGAGTTACTGAAAGTTGAATATCCTAGAAACTTTGCAATTTGCAATTCCAAAAAATAATTTGATTTGGATTATAGTTTGATAGAAACTTAAGATTATTTGCCTTAATTAAGTAGTATTTAGTCCTAATTCCACCTCTTTCTCTCTGCCTAAAATCACGGACCGATAATAAGTACTATTCAGTACAGTCTTGTGGATGTTTGGCTTTTTCTTATTGTTGGGCAACCTGGTCTGGTGATTCCGTGTACTGCAGGACAGATAAAACAACAGTCTCCCTCTCTCTCTCTCTCTCTCTCTCTCTCTCTCTCTCTCTCTCGCACATAGCAAAATAAAGCAAACTAAAATTGTTGCAGAAACCCATGTGTATGTTACTGCTACCTCTGCGGCTTTCCACCATACTTTTTTTATCTTCAGATTATGCCCACACACTTCCCTGAGGGAGATACCAAAAGATTAAACAAAAGCATGCCTCAAAACACTTTTCTTACTTCCATGATTCCTATATTTAACTTTAAAACTCAACCTAAATCAAGTGTAGGTGTAGGTGAACAATTTTTGATACGAATATGAGAAGACATACACGAATACGACCTGTTAACACAAATTCCCGTCCGTAACTAAGTAGATATACGTTCACAAATCACATGAATTAAGTAAAATTATGTACACTTTTATCAGACTCTTTGCTTGATAAGTACTTTTTGTTTTGTTTGAAAGGTACATAATCTTCCTGCGCATGATGATTAAAGTTGGAACACACCATGCAGAGCCACGGACGTAGAAAAGTTCGTACGTAAAATCCATAATTGCACCATGTGTACTTTAATAGTGAACTCTCTCAGCCGTTGGTTTAAGATAGGAAAACAGAAAAGCGTATTTAGTCAGCAAAGGAACATGGCCAATTCAGAAGTCTACCTCTCACAAATCACAAATCAACATCTTCTCTACTAAAGAGGGTGAAGGCAGTGAAAACAGATTCTAATTGAACAGAAAGCGTCCTCCCTTTCTGTTCAAGTTATTGTACATCTAATTGACCAAAAATAAATAAATTTTTTTTAACTACATCTCCAACGGTGCAGCTATCATCAAGGGGCTGGTGGGCCAGTCCACCGTCTTCCATGGGGTAGCCCTATACAGAAGGCCTCTCATGATGAGGGGACCGACATGTACGTTCAACAAGAATTGCTCGTTAATGACCCTTCTTTACGGACAGGTTATTGATTTTTAAGTGTATGGAAATTTTGTAAGGGAGATACACTTGCGCTGGTTACATAAAGAGAGATATAGAGGTATATCACTGTCGCATTACTGGTGCATATACAACACGTTGCATGTAAGTCTTAGTCCATCAGAGGACCATCCGACCATGACAATTCCTAAGTATGCATGAGTGAGAAGTGAAATGAAAGATAGAGTGAGGTCAAAATTGATATTGAAAAGTATAAACTAACATTTACAAGCGATAGTCTAAATTATTGTAGATTAATCTAATAATTAAAAGGGAAGGAGATTCAAACTTAAGTGCAACGGGCGGATTTACTGCCCTAACCAAATTAAAAAACAATGCTCAACCTTGGCTCCCTTCCGAACTCAACTCGACTAATACGACTCACCGAACGGACGATTCAATGGCTGTGGACCTATAATGCTCACACTGAAAGTGCAGTGTCTTAATAACATGGAGCTTTGTGGTCCTGATGAAACCACTACCACTAGAAAAAAGAAGATTTACAAGAAGACATAAATCTATTACAAACGTACACCACTAGTATATTCCAAGTCTGCCACCCTCCATTTGAGCAAAGTCACCCCTCCACGTTCTAAGACTCATGAAGTGGTCCGCAAAGCTAAGATTTTGTGCCTGACACGGCCTTGTCCTACATTTTTGTCTTTTCTTTTTGTGTTCTTTTGATCAACCTCTAATACTAGTACATATATCCTTACTTCCTTACCATCATTAACACAATCACAAACCAATAAAAATTCGGTTTTAAAAGGCACTCAAAAGATTAGGGTCTGTTTGGTATCATACTAAAAAAAGTAAACTAAAAAATTATGATGTTTTTTTAAGAATATGAATTTTCAAATACTAACTTTAAGATTTAAAGTCTAATGGTCCTTGAACTTTGACCCGATTCACATTTTGGTTCATCAATTTCCAAAATCGTTCCCATGGTCCTTCAACTTCACTTTCGTTAAATGCAGGGGCAAAATGATATTTTTTGTATTATTTTTAATTTCCAATATATAAATATTCATTTCACCCAAAAAACAAAACTAAAAACAAAAAAACCTTCTTCCTATCCTCGTCACCACTGGTGGATTCATTAATTTTTCAGCGGAGGTGCCATTTTGAAAGACTAAAAGCTTTAAACAAAAATTGACAACCAAATAACCTTATAATTTAAACAATACCAATGCCATTCATATGCCAAAAATGAAATTGGTGCGATTGTTGATGAAGAAGAAAAAAAAACTGTGGTATGTTTCATCTATTTTATTTTCCTCGATTAACTATGAATTACATTCGAACTTATTTGGAAGCTTGATCGATACAATATTTTCTTTCTTGGCACAAGACTTGATTGATGAATAAGTTTTTATAAAAGATTTGGAGTTCTCTCTATAAAAAAAAACTAAAAAAAAGAAGAAAATAAACAGATTGGTGGTGCAGACCGAAAATAAGATGAATTTGATGATCTTTTTTTATATAAATTTGGATTGGTGGACGTAAAGAATCTCTCAAAAAAGGGAGACTTTCTTTTTCTATTTTTAAGAAAAATCTCCTTATTGCTGAAGGAGTTTCCTCTTTTTTCGTCTATAGTACGGATTCTCTCTCTCTCTCTCTCTCTCTCTCTCTCTCTCTTGGTTCAAAACGACGTCTTTTTGGCCAAGAGTTAAAAAAAAATTAAGCGCGCAGCACAGAAAAGGAAGGAAGTTTATTAGGCCGTTTGTCGAACAGATGGAGTGTACAACTAAAGTAAACGAAGGGGCAACTTTCAGGCACTTGAAAAGCTTTCTTTGGCTAGGGGAGGTGCAGGTCCACCAGTGCTCGTCACAGTAGCCACAACCTCTCCAACCCAACCCCACCTAAACACACACAACCCGCAACCATCACCAAGCCTTACTTACCCTCACCAACCCGCCTAGTCCCAACCTCTTTTTCCACAAGAAGAAATATATTTTTTTTTTTTTCATCAACAAAATCGAGGACATGAAAATAGAGCAAGGGATATAAGCCATCGCAGTGAAGGTGGGTATGGTTTGAGTGTGGGTAAAGGTTGTGGGAGAGCCATCAGTTGTTGCCCAGGTGATGAGTTAATTGGCTCGGTGTCCGGTGTCGGTTGTCCATGACTTTGTTGGATTGGAGGAAGGGAGATATATTATTCCTCGATTGGTGGTGGGTTTTAATGGGCTTGGCTTGGGGAGGGATGGAGATATATGGACGGGGAGAGTTACGTTGCAGTGGTGGGGGAATCTGTGTGGGGTTTGGGTGAATCAGGAATTGCCCATGCACCCCAAGGGTGAAACAATTTCTGATTTTGACTCTCAACAGTACACCATGTGCCATGCACATGCTCAAATTTAACAAAAAAACAGTTAACAAAACTGACGAAACTAAAGTTGAAGGACCACGAGAACAATTCTGAAAATTGAGGGACAAAAATGCGAATCGAGTCAAAATTCAAAGACCATTAGACCTAATTATTTTAATTAACAAAGAAGGAAAAACAAAGAGCTTATGTCTCATACTCTCTCTCTCTCTCTCTCTCTCTCTCTCTCTCTCTCTCTCTCTCTCCCTCTCTCATCAGGGACTAACGAAATTAGGGTTGTTTTCTCTACCACAAGATCGGGCTTCTTAACGGTGAAGGTGTGTCGAGGAGACTAGTTGGTACGAAACTAGTAGGTGCCGACGACGAGATCTGGGAACAGGTCCGGGTTGGGTCGAGCTTTGAGGAAAACAGAGAGAGATAGAGAGGAAGAGAGAGGGAGACGGCAGAGGGATGAGAGAGATAGAGAGAGCGTTGAGAGAGGGAGGGGAGAGATAACAAAAAAACTGTAAAACCTAAGTTTTTTTGTTTTCAATAATGGGGGTGTTTTTGATTTTGATTTTTTTTTTTTAGGTTAGAGTTTTTATAAATGGGCCTACCAAACGGTTTTTTTGACTTTGGACTTAAAATCCGTTTTTGAGTTTATAAAATTAGATCTAAGTAGGATACCAAATGGGCCCTTAACATCCCAAAAACACTTTTCTCTATTTCTACCAAACATTATAGATAATACTTTTCAATAATTAGGATTCGTTTTGGGACTGTTTATGTAGAAAGCAATTTTGCTCATAATTTTTATTAAAAACCCAAATGTTTCATGAAAAAACACTTGGAAGTGATACCTAAAGAAGCACTAACATCATAAAGTTTTTTATTTTTTATCCAAATTACTTATAAATTTTTCTTTCAAATGCTAAAGCTATAAAAAAAAAAAAAAAAAACGCTTTTAGTTGTCAAAAAACAATTTTAGCCCTTTCAGTTGCAATGCCAAACATGCCCTTAGAAATGGCGTTAGCATTGTAGAATACACATCACGAAAAGCACTCGCAAAGAGCAATTGGCAAAACTTCATTCTTAGCCAAAAACACTTTTCTCTATTTCTACTAAAAACACACCCAAACAGGTCCTTAGTTGTTAGCTATGGTGTTACTAAGTGAGCCTTACCAAGAACAATCTCAATAACCCTTAATTTTTAGCTAAACGGTGTTGCTAAGTGAGCTTGCCACGCTTTAGTTACCTTCAAAACAATTTTAGCTTACTAAAAACACTCTAAATCGGGTCGACACAGCTTGAGTTCTATTTGAGTTTGACTTGAATTTAGCTCGTTCGACTCGTAATAGAAACAAGCCAAGCCAAGCTAGTTTAAGAAACAACCCAAACTTGAGCTTCTTTTTGTTAAAGACGCCCTTCATTTTTAGCTAAGTCAACCTTACCAAAACCAAAACCTCACTCAGGAGGAGGTAGATAACAACATTACCAATTACAAATTAGCAGGTAGAAAGTAACCAACTATGGGGCCAGGTTGAAGTTAAATCTGTTGCCATAGTCAGCACCAAATACAAGAACAGATACAGGTATGAATTACCTACATGTCACCGTCATTTGAAGAAGCCTTCCCATGTTCTGTGACTGAGATTGATTGGGGGAAAAAAGAATATAAAGAACAGCAGAGGGAGTACAAAAGGCCCACCAACCACCCTAGTCATCACCCAAAATGCGGTGCCCTGCAAAGCCAAATAGACCTGGGGGGTTATTTTCTTCTGTGATTGTGACTCTGCCTTGGCTTGGCACATGAAGGCCATGTTACTCTTGCCCCAAAACTCCTGTAAAAGACAACAATGTAAGGACCTGTGAGATCATTTCCAACTGCTTCGAACGGATCTCTTTTAATACCTTACCCAAAAAGATTACTTCATCAACAGTAATTGCATGTCACAGTGATAACACTACTTTGCTATCCTCATTCAATTACATTCTGCCGTGTGGAAATCTTATCACGCGTGGCGGAATGTGATTGGTTGGGGATAGCAAAACAGTGCTATCCCAGTGACATACAAGTTTTTCTCATACTTCGGAAGTTGGAATATCTTTTGAGTGCCCTGATTTTTTGTGTCAAAAGCAAAAAAAGAAAAGAAGAAAAAAAAAGAATTCATTTTCTGAGCAATTGTCCTTTCCACTGGCTCTCTTGCTGAAAACTTGGTAAGAAATGAGATCATGTTAAAAAAATTAACCAAAAGCTGCCATTTATTTATCTATATTCTATAGGCATGCATAAAACAAGAGGAACTAAATGAATAAACAAAAGCAATCTTGCCCATGTGGGTTGTAAGGAAATGCTTTGCCAATGGAACCTGAAGCTGCTGCATAATGGAGTCTGATGATGATGATGATGATGTAAGAATGCATGGTCTCATGGGTTGTTCATAAGAAGCATAAAATATATCATACGCATACTAAGAAAATACATGGAAACATGATTAGTCCATGAATATTTATGAAAATGGTGTTATCCATATCCATATGCATTAATTCTCTCAGCGGATGGATAGGGCCAGAAGATCAAGTAACTGATGGTGATGCCATCAAAATGTAAAACCCATGTGGCCTGTAAGGGAAGAAATGACACTAAATATGACATAAAGATGATCAATGAGGTGTGCTCTTTCTGCAACAAATTGGCAATTACTTAAAAACAGTTAAAATAAAGGGCAAATGGGTAAACAACAATCATTAGGCTATAACCTACACTATAAGAAGCCTAGATTCAGTTGTGCAATTATGGAGAAGAGAAATTATTCGTATGGACCCACCTCAGCAAACTTTGAAAGGGTTTCTGAGAGTGAAGGATAGGCTCATATCTGAATGAAATGTGCAAAACAAAGAATGGATGTCATGACCCATGGAAGTACACACCACCTCGGCTCCCTGCAATCGCTTATAAAGCCCAGATCGGCCCAGTAGTTTACTGATGTGGGACTTGACATGCTGGTGCAACCTGGGCTCTTACAATGACAGATGACAATGGGTTATTTTCACGAACCCTACCTGTTGACGCTCAAAAATGGTTCGGCACTTTTGAGCCCAAC
>NC_024131.1:10335401-10359294 GCF_000346735.1 Prunus mume | reverse complement strand
GGGGGGGGCGGAAGGCATCGCTCTCGTCGGATGATGACAGGGTGCCAAAGGCATCTCTCTTGTCAAACGATGACGGGGTGACAAAGGCATCGCTCTCGTCGGATGATGGCAGGGTGCCGAAGGTGATGACGGGGTGCCGAAGGCATCGCTCTCGTCTAATAATGACAGGGTGCTGAAGGCAACGCTTTGTCAGATGATGACGGGATGCCGAAGGCATCGTTCTCGTCTAATGATGACAGGGTGCCGAAGACATCGCTTTTATCAAATAATGACAGGGTGCCGAAGGCATCGCTTGTCAAATGATGACGGGGTGCCGAAGGCATCGCTCTCGTCTAATGATGACAGGGTGCCGAAGGCATCTCTCTTGTCAAATGATGACAGGGTGCCGAAGGCATCACTTTTCAAATGATGACGGGGTGCCGAAGGCATCGCTTTTATCAAATAATGACAGGGTGCTGAAGGCATCGCTTGTCAAATGAGGACGGGGTGCCGAAGGCATCGCTCTCGTCTTGTAGAAAAAGCTTACCAATGTTTATTGCCGATGGCTAATAGTCTTGGGTTTTTTCTTTTGGAGTATATGCCGATGATCTTTTCTAATAATTATTGCCGATGGCTAATAATTTTGGGTTTCTTTCTTTTGTTTTTGGTTGTGTTGTTATGAACGCCAAATGCCATAAGTGGGCCTTTGAAATTTAGTGATTCGGCAAGGGAGCAACTCGTGGGCCTCCAGAGGTGTGTCTTGACTTCGATATGGCCCTTGCCGTTCGGCAAGGGTAGCCTGGAGAAGGGAGTTTCGTGAAGTCAAGGTGCTGGGCCCGTTTGTTTTTTGGCGTGAGGCCTTGGGCGGCATGGCCTAGGATTTTTAGAAGGTGAGAGAGCAGAGTCTCTTTATCAGACCTGCCGTTCGGTAGTTTGTGCACAGGAAGGCAAAACGTCTTAGTTGCTTTCAGCAAGGTTGCCGATCAGCAAGGGTGATTTAGAAATATTGGAGCTGGGTTCCTGCCGAGTTCCAGTTTTGAAAAGCCTGGTCCTTGCCGTTCGGCAAGGGTGAAGAGGAGGCTTTGTGGTTACAGCTTCGGCACGACGTGGTTCGAAGGAGAGGTCGAGTCTTCCATTGATTCCGGCTTGAAGCCATGGTGAGGCCCTGGTGAGACTTGGCTGTCCCTCTTCCTTCGGTACGTGAGACTTGGAGAGTCCGACGTGATTTGAGCAGATTTCGCAAGCTCCCTGTGTCGGCACGAGGATATTGAGAAGTTTCTCAGGAGTGTGTATGCACAGTTCCGGTAGAGTGACCAGGAGGCTGGTTTCGTGGAGGCACTTTGATTTTTGGAAGGAGCCATCTTGCGAGTCCCCATTGCTTCTGCAAAACCCTTACCGTTCGGCAAGGGTGGATTGAGTAACTTTTGGGAGCCTGCGGTGGCTTCAGCCACAGGGCCTTGGTGAGACCTTTGTATTGGCTGTGCTGAAAGGAAGCTTCTTCGGCAACGTGGTCTGATTCGAGCTATGGAGGTTGACCCATGGTAGTTACTGATCGGTGATACTGAAGGTGGGAGTGGCTGTGCCTTTTGAAAACTATTATCAACCTGTTGTTCAGCATGTATGACACCATGGTGTCTTGAGAGCTTTCGGCAGGTATGGAAACTTTGTCCTTTACGATCTAGCGCCACCCTACCGATCGGTAGGGGTGTCCGATGGTTTTGGAGGTCTAATGGGCTCAATTATCCTGATTTGCCGAACGGTAAGACAAGTGAGAGGGGCCTTGACGGAGTGAGCTAAAGATGAATCAACTCCAGCAAGTTTAGAAGGTTTTGGAGCCATGACGGGCTGTCATCAGCTGTGAGTCATAATGTATCATGTCCTACCGAATGGTGGGTGTGTTGAGTAATTTATTGGCATGGGTGCCAAACGGTAGCTCATGAAAAATAAGCAAGGTGGAGGTCTGGGAATATTAGTTGGTTTAATTCTGCCTTACCGAACGGTAGGATGATTTGTGCCATTGAGAAGGTGGCTCCCAGATGAATCATTGCCCAACGTTACTGTTCAGCAATTTATGCGGAACACAGACTAGACAATATATGTTGGAGATGGGCTGAAGATGAAACAACTTCAGCAAGTTCAGAATTTTTGACTAAGTGGATGCCTTGAGAAAGCCAATGGCATGGCTACCGTTCGGTAGCTGGTCAAGCAACATGGAGTTGGATGGCCACTCAAGGCTTTTGGGTGGCTTGATCAATCCCCTGGATGGGTGTGCCGTTCGGTATTTTGACCTTTCATGCAGATTTTTGGTGAAAATCTCGAAAGTGTAGTGTGGCAATTGGCTTCAGAGACGAATTGGGGCTGTTGCCGTTTGTTGCAGTACTTGGGGCTGCAAGCGGGCTGCTCTTGCCATGTTGTCCACGTATGATATTGGTCGGCAGCATAACTAAATGGCATACACAGATCCAATATAGATTTTTACTGATCCAATAATAGTGTATTGTCAGAAATTTAGTTTGGTATGCAATCTCCAAATTCAATAATAACAAAAGAAGAGAAGGAATATGTCACTCATCTCTTTGGAAATGGTGCACAATGGGCGGTGATCTGCCTCTGAGGGCTCCCAAACTCTCTCTTCAAACGGGGTGCCGAACGGTACTTTGAATTGAAAAGGTGGTTTGGCCATGCAAGCCATGCAAATGATAGTTACATTCTGGTTGGCTAATAGATTAGTGGGCTTGCACCATTTATGTCGGCAAATGGGAATAAAATAAAGAAGCAAGATAAGAAATGCAGCCCTTATGTTTTGGGAGCCCACTCATCAATATTCACCAAAGGTGCCGAACGGTAAGGCATGTTAAGAGAAGCTAGGGTGGCCCACATATTTCCTCTTCTTTTGAACTATATTGCAAGGATTCATCTTCTGCGTGTCACTCTCTTGAGACACTCACGGTTACTCCATTATGGTATTGCCGTTCGGCAAGCTAGGAGATGCTGATTGCAGGGGTGCCGAAGGGCACTGAAAAAAGGGGGGAATGTCAGAAGCTTTTTGTGTCGATTCCCACAGATGGCGCCAAATTGTTGACGCTCAAAAATGGTTTGGCACTTTTGAACCCAACTTAGTGATGAGGTGTGATGGATGATGGGTGAAGGTGAGGACCTTCACCAAGTGTGTGAGGATTGGAGCAAGCGATAAACATACAGAAGACAAGATATACGTGGTTCACCCTTAATGAATGGGCTACGTCCACGGAGAAGTATATTCTCATTATTATAATATTGTGTATTTACATTTGTACATGGGGTTGGACCCAAATATAAAAGTAAGAAAGGAGAAAGCCATGACTAAATATCAAGCCCAGCCCAAGGGATCCTTTTCTAAGGGGAGAGTGGTCTCCTTTTATAGGTGATGGGGAGCATTCACTTCTTGTAATATTCCAATGTGGGACTCTTTGCTTTGCCTAGAGTTGCTTCTAGTTGCTTGGTCAAATATGGTATAAACACTACCAAAATATGCAGGGTCCAGATATAAGCAAGACTTGATGTGATGCAATTGAGGTAGTGTGGAAAAAAATGAAATTGTTTATAGTAAAATGTCTACCACTGAGAGTATAAGCTAGTACAAGAACAATTCACACCAAGTCAAGATTTAATGTATCTTACTCATTCACTAAAGAAAAGTAGCAGCAAAACCGTGAATCTGACTTACCTGCAGAACCATCTGAAGCTGACTTACATAATCATCTGCACAGAAAACCTAACAATTGAAAGAGCAAATTGATCCGGGATGATATTTAATGACAGAATGCATCAGCCATACCTATGACATTCTTATTGCGGAAGTTGTTTGATACATTTTGGTCTATTGAAAATCAAACACCCGAAATTTCAAACTACTGTTCTCATCATCTGTACTTTCAGAAAATTAAGACAAATATGTTGGGCAATAAATAATTGGTATCTAAGTAAACCAAAATCTTTAATCTTGTGATGGTAAAAACTTATAGCGAAGATACACCTTATACTTTCTTCCTTTAAATTGTTTATCGATACAGAGCCGCATTGTGATGAAGAACACCACCAATTCGTGTAGAACAGAAAAATAAAAGAATGCAAAAGGACAAAATTTTTCCACAGCTGGGAAAATACACATAATTGCTACATTTGAATGTCATCGAGTGCATCTGCTACGAAAGCAATCTGAAAGCATCTTCTGTGAAATCACTTTGGACTGAAATATCAAAAAATCTGCAGGTAATGTACATTCACTGGTCGGAGACAGAATTCACTTGTTGCTGCTGCTGTCCATCTAGCAAACTTATCTCTCTTCGAAATTTAGCAATATGAGCTTGAACCTAATATACAATGACATATAAAGCCCACTGTCAGTATAGTTAACTTGAGCCTTTTTCTATCACTAAGTAATTATTACATCTCAACTAAGACAGGGAGTAAACAAACTTATAGTTTTCATTACTTACTACTCATGCCAAAACATCAAATACTCTCATATCTCTACAACATGGAATACATCTCATTAATCCTTAGAAGATTCAGATTCAAAACACATGCTTAGGTTGGTTCCCCTCACTCTATTTTCCTCATATGAACTTTGATTCATAGAAGCCTCTTGTACGTGACTTGGCCCAGTCACCAAGCGTGACTGGCAATTCAAGAGGTGAAACTCTAATGGTTGTTTGCTGACCTATGGGATCTTAAGTCTTTTGATCAGAGTAAGGTTCGTGGGAGCAATATGACCCATAAACGCAAAACACATGCTGATTTATTGTTATTTGTTTTGGCTGGTTTTCGCCCCAATATCATAAATCAATTTTTTAGCATTTGAGTACCAAACACTGTTCAGTCTAAAACTAGCGCAGTAGTACATGGCTGGCTGGTCTCTGGGGTTTACAAAACACACTCTTGGATTCAAACATTGTAACCCCGTATCCATGGCTGGCTGGCTAATAAAATTGCACTGAAGACAGAGCTGCAGAAGAGGGACAGTATTTGATCATACATATATAAATGAGAACGGTGAATTACTTCTAATAATGAAAAAAAGGCCTCCAACTTATAACCAAGGTTCTTTTTTGAGTGCACAAAGGGTAAGAATGGAGAGCTCTCCCAGGAAGTCTCTCAACAAAAAAATTTAATATGCAAAAACGATAAGCCTAGGCACTCAGCGCCAGCAGGTAAAGTTTTTGCCAAGAATACGCACACCGTGACAGCTCTTCATGCTCACAAAGCAAATCTATATCCAGAAATTTCAGACAAAGTAATGCTTACCTGCTGACGAGCTGCTGCAAGTTGTAACAGCTCATCTGCTTCTGAGAAATTCATGAACCACTGGGACATCGGATGATCTTTGGTGTCACCTCTCTTTCTCTTACTTGGATCCTCAACTGGCACTACATGCAATGAAAAGAAGTAGTTATTACATGCACGACATGATAAAGAGAAATTACAGACAACACAGCAAAAAGAATTCATACCAGGAGGAGGCAAAACAGAGCCAGCAGGTAATCTGGGCACAATTAAAGCTGGCTGATTCTGCACACGAGCTAAAAATGCCTCTGAAGGCTCGGGGAACACAATCTCATCATAGGATTCCACGACAACAGGTTTTTTAGTTGACATAGGACCAGACTCATCCTCTGGGTACAACTTCAAATGATGAAATCTGTAACAAGTGAAAGATCAAGTTCAGCCTGCGCTACCAAATGTATGACAAAAAGAAGAAGAAGAAACAGTTGTTTGTTTGTTTCAAGTTGGTTGGCTCTAATTAAATGTAAAATCAAACTCTATGGACTCTAATGTGCCCAAACATGTTATACACAAAAAAAGACAAACAAATGTCCTACAATCACAGAATATAAAGTAGTTCAATCAAACTCGTTCTTTGCACAATTGATCCACCAATTAAAGACATTAGAAGGTTAAGCGAAATCTAGTTGCCACATTTGGTAACAATATGGTGAGATATAGCAGGATGTGTTGCTGGAGGGTACTGATAATAACTCAGATGGAAAATGAATATAATGACATTGGACATTAAAACACAGAGTTGCTTCTATTCAACTAGATTTGCTTGTATTATTCCTTTCTTCGGCATTATTTTAGTGCTTTCTCCAAATTCCCAGAACACACTGTGTCAAATAAAAAACTGGCAAGCCTACTACCAAGTAAATCACATAAAGATGATATTTAAAACAACTCACAAGTTTAATGGCTTATCACAAACATCACTGTGGAAAAAAAGAGTAATAGCGATTTCAAATTCGCCCCAACCACATTCTGACAACTCGAATGGTGGTGACTCAATCACCCTTGTGGGATTATTAAAACTGGAATGCAGCTGAAAAACAGCACGCTTTATCACCACTCCCAAATCCTCATTGGTTGCCCCGCGGACGTATACAGTCCACTTATGTGATTGGTACCTAGTTAAATATCACAAAATGTAATCAGATATTCTATTTCTCATTTAAGTAACTCAAGAAGCCAATAAGCCTAGCACAATGAACAATACTTACTCGTTTGCCTTCTTACCGAGCCAGAATGAAATATTGCCATACACTATCGGAACACTAATCTCAACATCTTTGAGTTTCTTATGAAAAATCTACACAAAGTTACATGAACAAAATACAATAAAAAAACTACAATTCAAGTTCAAAACATGGACTCATAGTATTAGCATGTGCTCAAAACTTGTTTCATAATATTCTGCTGATTAGAATAATGGGCAACGATTTTATAAAAAAATTTAAAAATTTAAAAGTTTTATTTTTAAAATTTGAACAAAGATCCACCCTCACCCTCCATAACAAAAACATAAACACATTATACAATGTGAAACAATACTTGGCAAAACAAATCAATCCCAAAACAGGGTCTTGAAGTTGAGGTTCATAACTAGTTCCAAAACCAGTTTTGGGCATCTGGGCATTCTTGCTTTGGTCAATTAGGAAATGGGTAATTGTAAAAATTTGAATTGAACAAGAACGTTACCTTCTTTTCACTGTCTTCTGGTTTGCCCATTTTGGTGCGCAGTGATTTGGGCGTGGGCCCACTCAACTCAGGCTGATCTAGACCGTGCGATTTGGAAGAAGAACTATTGTTCATATCCTTGCAAAAACCTTTTACTTCTCTGGAAGGCAAGTGCAATAAGAGAAACTAGGGTTTCTTCCCGCGAAGTCACAGAGCGTACGGTCTCCAAGCTCCCTTACGCTTTCAAGAGTTTCCTATACGACGCGGCTATAAGGTTTTCTCCTTCCGAGCAATGAGGTCAGGACATGTGGTGCCGAGTGAGGGCATTTAAGTATGTCCAAGATAAATAGGTTTTGAGAAATGACCAAAAGACCCTCTCTTGAAAGCACTGGCGCTCTGTGGATGGCTAATGTGAAAGAGCAAGCCATTTCCTGAAATTGATTTTTTATAAATTTTTATTGGGAGATTTTAGAAAAAGCAAAAAGAGAGAGAAATTTTTTAAAAGAAGTCAAAATGGACAAAATTGCCCTTATTTATTTTTGGATTTCCTAATGAATCATTTACATTTGCATGTCTTTGATTTGAAAGTTGAGAGGTTTTTCTGTCTTTTTTGAAAAAGCTTTGGTTTTTTCCAAAAGTGAAATTTTTTTTATGGCTAAAACTTAAATTTACTATTTTTATTTTACATTTATTTCTCTTACATTCTCCAGAATTATATATATATATATATTTGGGCAATGATTTCCCCACTCATTTTTTAGTTATAAAAAAGGAGTGTAAGTGGATAAAATAGGAGAAAAAGGAGTGGGGAAAAGACCACTCATATTTTTTCCATCTATTCTGTTTTGGAATTTCCAACATGGATGAGCTTGCCTCGGTTGATTTCATCAATATCCTTGATGTAGCAACAAACAAAGTTTGAGACCAAATGAACTTGATATGTCATATTCAAGAGATGATAATCCCCTTTTTTTGGGGGGAACAATGGGGAATAAAATCCAAAGACAAACTACTCAGATTTGTTTAAACTAGGGTTGGGCATACACACTGAAAACCCCGATTAAACCACCCAAACAAAACTGTTGGTCTGGTTTGGTTTCATTTTGTAATTATTTTTTATTGGTCATCGGTTTGAAATCAAACCAAACCGATATTTATGGTTCGGTGTTCGGTGCTTGATATTGAAATCATTGGTTAAACCAAACCAAACTAGTGGATGATACTCAAAAATACTAATAAAATATTAAAAATTGTTAAAGTGTTGTAAAATAAACGAGAATATGCGAGAATATTGAGTTGCACGTAAAGTAAATAAGGCACAATATTTAACGAGGTTCGGCCATGCCTACATCCTCAGAGAGCAGCAGCAGTAACTTTTCACTATATAAAATAATAAGACTACAACTTTAGTGTTTGTAATAAATGTGGCTTAATGATATTTCTCTCTTGGAGAATTTCTCTCTACTATCTTTTTATCTCCACTTACTCACCCTCTTTCTTCCTTCTCTTCCTTTCTTTCCTTCCTACCTGGGCTCTCATTTCTTCTCAGATGGTGTATCTAGCAAAGGAAGAGGGAAGCCTAATTTGTAGGCAGAATTCTATGGCTGCTTACTCATATTCCTTTGGCTTCACGTGGGTGTTGGCGGACAAGCTTCATCATTATTCTTCAATCAATTAGGTAGTGGGCTCTACCATTTTGGGCTTCATTCTTGACTTTACAACACTCCCCCTTGGAGACCACAAATGATATGTCGGTTGCCTCATTAAAATCTTGCTTGAAGAAAACCCAGTGAAGTTGAAAACTAATGGAAGGAAGAAGAGTACATTAATTAGTGTAACATACTTCTGGATGCTCCCCCTGATGACTATCTTCCCCTGAAATCTTCATGACTAACTTTCTGGAGAGAAAATCTTTCGGAGTGAGTGGAGGATATAGCCATCAACAATTCACGTAGCTGAGTAAGTACATATATTTCCAGTGAGCTATCTCTATGTAAATCTTAGAAATTTCTAGAGTTCGCATGTCCAACCAAGTATGGGCTATTTGTATGTTCACTTGAAAAGAATATGCCTGTATATGGTGTTATACGGAGATAGCATCAAATATGCCTCACATCATCCCAAAGTTGTGGTGATGGAGCTGAGCTCTATCTAGAAAATACAATGTCTGGTCCAGTATACTTCCGGAAAATCATTTAAGTGCCTAACGAATAACCCATATAAAAATGCTTCAATACTTTCTTAGTAGTAAGCAAGAATGTCATTGGCATAATGCTTGATCTTCAAACCGAGACAAATATTTATTAAACTCTTCAGGAATTTTTTTACCAAGTATTAACTCTTCAGGAGTTTTGATCAATTATCAACTCTTTAGGAGTTGTAATGTGTTGCAACCATATCATAATTAATGTACTCACTGAGGCAATTTATACATTTTAGTATTGAGTACAGATTTTGTGCTTCAGGCACATGTCCTTCAGGGACTTGCTTCATGCAATTTCAATCATTCAGGGATTTTGTTTAAGGGATTACACTTTATGACACATTATATAGCTTTAACCTAGTTATTTATAAATCTTTAGGGAATCGCTTCTAGCGATATGCTCCGTGCATTTAATAACCCTTAAAGATAACATGTTGGTCTCATTTAATGTGCAATAAGAAGGCACGATTGCATCTGTAAACATGGAGAGACCCAACATTCCTTGTTTCTACCAGAAACATTGTGTCATACAAAGTGAGTGTATTCCTATTTATTCCTAACACCCAAGTATAACTTTCAGGGTTAACATCTTTCGTGGTTCGTACAATGGGTTTGTTCTTTCAAGTTCATTCTCATCTGTAATGGAATTGCCTCTTTCCATTTTGGCCAATGATATTGTCGACATTTGATAATAGAACGTGGTTCCAATCAACATAGCTCATTGATGATTTGAGTAACTAATCCAAAATCAAAAACTGTCATTCATCAATTTGTGATCCCACCATTCTCATGTGCAAGAGAATGCATCAATTATAATCATTTCTTTGCTTTTGGGTACCCAAGCCACCTCAGGGGCTGTTATTGTCTCTTTCCAGATAAACATATCTTATAAGATGAATTATGTGAGAATGTGGATCTTAACCTCCAATGGAGCATTATTTTATAGGAGGGTGTGGATAATCTCCATTTAGGAAGTTGGAACATTTAGAACCCATATATATATTTGTCATGCTGCAGACATGCCACAAATTAATACACACATGTCAATGAATTATCCTTCTGGGACTTTAAATCATATAATTTGCTTCGCATTAGGCGTTCACCGTATTAATATTGACATGTTAATGGATTGTCTTTTCGAGACTTCAATCCATATCATTTGTTACGCAACAGGCATGCATTATATTGATCACTGCTATACAAATATTCTATTCTTATGGGACTTTAATCTTCGCAGTGTATTATCAATGTATCTCACTTGCAATTTGTGAAATTTGCATTAATAATTCATGAATACATATCAGAATGATACAAGCCATTCTTTTGGAATGGTCATAATACAAGTTGTTCATCTGGAACGATCTATAATGCAAGTCATTCTTTTGGAATGGTCCTTTGCATGGCGTTCTTCTGGAACGGCCTTATCTCCCCTTTTGGTTACATTTAAGGATGTCATACAAAATATCAAAATAAGAGTACAAACATGAAATAACATAAGTATTGCTTACATCCTTAGGTGGGAGAAACTTTGTTCAAATATCATTCAAACTCGTATTGGCTCAGCAAATACAATGTAACGCTTGATGATCTAGTTATATCCTGCAAGAGTAAAAATCACAATTCTTCTGTCTCTGTCGAAAAAATAACCCTTAGTGTTAGGTTCACTATATGGATTTGTTCTTCAGATGTTCGTTCTAAAGAAACAAAATCCCTTATGAACAGAGAGTTGTAAAAAGAAAGAAAAGATACAAAGAAATGTGATATTGATTGCAAGGTAGGTAAGAAATCATGGAAGGAAACTAGTGAGGTAACAGACAACAAACTCTCATTTCTCCTAGCCTAGAAGAACTTTAGGAGATTAGAGCATGTGGTCGTCCTTATAGTTCCCTGATCTAGCTGAAACGTGTTCAGGGATAGTCTCACTTCCTGAATGGATGATCAGAGATAGTCTCGCTTCTCAAGCACATCGACCGCTCATTGATAGGAAAAACAAGTGAATATTGCATCACTAGATATGGAGAAAACTAGAGAAAACTGGATGTATTCTGCAAAGAAAATTTCGTTAGTAGCATATTTATACACAAATTAGAGGAATATTTTGATCCGATGAATCTGAAATTAATTACAAAAAATTGTGAGGTGCTCGAGATGCTTTAGAAAAATTAACTCCGTGAAATCCGCAAAGCAAAGTGCCGACAGACATTAATGGAGGCCGCGTGAAGTTTTAGAATCTGGAAAATAAAAAGAGAATATGGGGATCCGAGAAAATATTGGGATCCAGAAAACGGTGCCACATTTTCATCTATAGATATTGCCTTTGCAAGGCCTGATTGGAGTGACTGCGTTTCAACTCAACTTCCTTCCATTTTCTGAAAATTCAGCTTTTCTAAGACTTTTCTCGAAACTTTCTTAAAATGGCTTCCACTTCTTCTCCCCCAAAGCATTTCGATTTAAATGTTGCCCGAAAACAACCCGTGACGCCAAAGTCTGGTGTCCATCCTTTGTATCCCAAAATCGTCATTTCACGGTTAATGATTCTGTGTTGATGAATGATACAACTGCTGTCATAGTAGCTATGAATTTCCTTACTCCTATGGATGAAATACTGTTAACAGGAAGGTCTGACGAATAGGCTATTGATGACTCAATGGGTTTTGGCATTCAGAGTGCTGCTTCTATTTCTAACATGGCTAATCGTTTGCATGCCAGAGCAAACGAGATTCAGGAGCTGAATATTGAAAATTCGTCTCTTCGGAGAATGCTTCATGAGTCTTAGTAAGAGGTTGAAAAACCTAAAGAGGAAAATAGGCCTTGTTGAAACTGGTGAGTTCATTCTCCATTGATACTCAGACAAGGCTTGACACATTGCATATTTCCAATGAAAAGATTCTAGGAGACCACGAGAGGCTCATGGCTAAGCTTAAGAGGTGTCGTCCTCTTCCTTCAGAGTCTTCTAGAACATAATGCAATTTTATAGATTTTACAGAGCCTGCTTTTTCCTTGCAGGTGAAAAGAATCTATCTGTTTTATGCTCCTTTCCTGTTATAATAATTGGATGAATTCTTAAACTTGCACATGTAGTTTTTACGTCTTTTCAAAATGACGGTTTGGAACCTTATAGGTTCAAATAACCACATCAAATCCCTCAAATTACATATTTCAATGCATGTGAGTCTAGAACTTCTTGCCTGGGCTAAATACGACCTCAGAATTTATTTGCCTTTTTCAAATGGGCATGAAATATAAATTGAGTAAAAGCCATGATAATATTGCAATATAGTAGTGAAGAGCATTAACTACTATATACCCAAAACTTCATGTTCGGGATCTCACATATATTTGAATTCATGGGCTTTCGGCCTATATCATATAATATAACAAAATGTCTGGGGAGCCACAATTCATCCTTTAAGGTTTATCCAGATATTATACATTTGATGGTGTATTCTTAACAACCTGAATTCACAAAATGTATTTCTTCCTTGAGGTGTCGATTGTAACATAATCAAACTTTATTAAATTTATCATTTTCTTATGCCAAAGAAATATGTGGTGTACCACAATTTGTAATAATACTTCAAGGGTTGTCCATTTAACTGTTGAAACTTTAGGTTCTCAATATTGTCAGATTTTGAACTTCAGGCCAAAATCACATATTTTATGGTATGGACATTCAATACTCTTAGATTTTGAACTTCGGGCCAAAATCACATGTTCTCAAGGTATGGATATTTTTATAATTTCCTGTACATATTTTTGGGACTTCAGGCCCTTACATAATTGTCCATGTTTTGAGGAACTTTTGGCATCTCATTTAATTGCTCATCCATGAGTTTAAGGAACTACATGTTCTCTTTTATATACAGTGACGGTTTACCAAAAATAGTTAATATTTATGCATATGTCACTATTCATATATATGGTACTATTCATCAAGTCATGAATACGTGTCTATTCATGCGTACAATATATTTGCCAGTACAGTTACTATTCATGTGTACGACACTATTAACTGATACGACACTGTTACATCATCAAGGAACTCCATGTCCTCACTTACATGTCAAGGATCAATGATCTTCAGGTCCGATATCTTGTTTACAAATATAGTACCGGAGAGACTGCCAACTCTCATATCATTATCATTATCATCATCATCATCAAGGATCTTTAGGTCCTGATGTAGTTGTATGATGAGGATCAATGAACTTCTGATCCTAATCTCTGTATGCTGTAAAACTCATCATACCACACAATTAATTCATAAAATAAATTGTTATAAATTGCTTGTAAATAAATTGCTGGTATGAACGATAAACCCGCACCATACTTTAAATAAAAGTAAATATGCGATAAAATAAATTCATAAATTAAATTGTTTGTTGTATGGACGTTAATTTCGCACCATACTTTAAATAATGAAGTAAATGTGCGATAAAATAAATGTGCTAGTATGCACTAATTCTACTCCATACTTTTAAATAAAAAGTAAAGGCAGTTGTGTGGATGATGTTGGATGGTTCGGCGTTGGCGTTGGAAATTGCTACACCGAGAGCTTTAGTTCAGTATGCTAGTTTGGCTCAAACCCGAACCAACCCAAACCAAGCCCAGGCTTAGTTTAAACAAACCAATCGAGCTTTAGAAACTCCTAATAAATCATCAACAATTTTCAAGCCAAGCCAAGAGAGAGCAGAATAAAAAATGCCCAATCTAAGATCCATATTGTAACTTGAGTTAGCTAGGGAATCCACCGACACTCCATTCTATTCCCTGTAAATATGCTGGAGAGAACAACTACCAAAATGGCTCATCAAATCACAACAACACAATAATAGAGTTGCAAGAGGGTGGTGATATCCAAGTAAATCTAGTTTCTGAATAAGAAGAACAACTATGGCAACATTTATTTCAACAGCAAGATCTTTAATACCCTTATCAATAGCTAACCTCAGACCAAAATACAACCTCTTGACTTCAGCTCCAAGAATCTGGCCTTTCCCTAAATTAACAGAGAAGTCACTCACCAAATCTCCCATCAAGTTCCTAATAATACCTCCAGCACTCAGCAACAAAATTGAGATAATCCCACAACTTATCTCTATTACAACCACAAGTACTAGCATAGATTCCAGTTAAAAGCCAAGGAGAATGACCCTTCCTAGTCACACAAGCAGAGATAGATTGGTCAAAAATACCAACAATTTCCATATGAATTTTATTAGCATCCCACAACAGCCACATACCACTAGCAAACCCAATGAAATCTACAATTTCATAAGAAGGAAACCCTAGAGATTTAACCATAGCAAGAGCTTTCTCACCACTAATTTGAGGCTAAAAATGAACAACAAATCCATGCTGTGTAAACGAATGAACTCCGACATATTATTCATAAATTTGGTGCTAGCATCACCTCTCACGTTCTAACAAACTATGTCCATTAAAAAGGAACGAGGCAAAAAGGTAATCAAAATGCAAAACTCTTCTAAAGGCCAAAGGTTATACCTTCAACATCATTGAAGGTATTGCCAGTCATCTGTCCATCTAATGGGAGATAATGTCCCTAAAAAACATCCATCCTTTCATCTTGACATAAACTGTCAGCAACAGGGACACCAAAGTTCACATCTTTGTTCTCAGAATCCGAGCTCACTTCCAAACTCGGATCCTCTAGCCTTATATTCGGGGGCTAATGGCAAAAAATAAAAACACCTTCCTCATTGTGCACATTTTGATCCCCCACCCAGCTAGCAAGCTTATCAGTGAGAGGCTCAGTATTTTCCCTCCAATCACCAGCTTCCTTTTGATAAAATAAACTCATAAGTATGAATTTTAGAAGCTTTACCTCTCTTCTTATCACATATAATAGCTAAAGACTTACTAGGTGCAACCTTATTCGAGATATTATTCAAGGCTGACCCAGGGTCAGCTTCGGTGCTCTTAGATTTTGTCCACTTCTTGTTGTGTTGGTCAAAAGAAGGCCTAATATTGGCAGCTGGAAGAGAAGAATTCAAAGATAGCTCCATACCCATCATTTCCACCAAAATTCTCATTAACACCTTAACGCATCAAAATAAGATCCCTTAGCCTCTAAGTTTGAACTCTTTCCACCTCATGTTACAAAGTTGGGCTTAGTTTTCCTTCTTGGAGGGACCACCATCTAAGGACCCCTCAAACCCTCCTCAGTAAGCTTATTAGTCCCAGAGCCCTCACCATCCTTAGTGCCCATACAAGCATCCTTTGCTAAATCCTGACTGTTCCCATGTTGCTTAGTTTGAACCTTAGGCTTCCAATTACAAGCTTCCATTTTATAACCATAGCGCCCACATAAGTAACAAATCTCAGGTAGCCTTTTATATTCAATATTGTACCAATTTTAGTTAATTTGGACAAAGGCTTCTAAGGCCTTGGTAAGGTCAAGCTTCACAATTAGTCTGGCAAACTTGCCACAATTCTAGATAGTAGTAAGGGAATCAATCTTAAGTAGTTTTCCCAAAAGGTTCCTGATAGGCTTAAAAAACCAGACATCAAAGTATTCAAGTTATATAGCAGAAACTTGCAACCAAACTGCCATACGGGTAATATGAGCAGTAACAGGAAAAAACCCAGGTCTCCATTTTTGCATTACCAAGTACTGCCCAACTATGATCCAAGGGCAGCCAATCAAGACAAAATTCAGGTCCTCCTCTAGATAAGACTTCACCACAAAATAGTCATTAACTAAATCAACCAATTCCAAACCCTTTTCAGGCTCCATTTTTGTTGCAACCTAGCTTTGAGGTAATTATACGTGTGCAATCGACCTAACAATTTAATGATTAAAGCATTTTCCCAAGGTTTAAGCAAATAATCCATAGCCTTATATGAGAATTGAAAACAAGGCCCTCGCTCACCACAAGAAATCACCACATCTTCATCATCATTTATGTCCTCATAGGCATCATGAAGATTGTTAACATCAATACCCACATTTGAACCTAAATTCCCCTTACCTAGCAGTTTATCCCTAAAACTTTATGTCCCAAACTCCAACCTAGCACCAGGAAAAGAATTAGTACCTTGTTTGTGGTGAGGTGTCGAAGTGGGGCTAAAATTGGACTCCAGATCTCGCTTAGGATCAAGATACTCTGAGGCTCGCACTTTCTTTGTCAAATAGTAGTTCTTCAGAAAAACCCCAGGTGATCCTTCCTCCAAGATCAGAGAAGGAAAAACCAGCAATCAATCAGCACCCAAGCAGTTCAAGGCCGAAAACTACCGCAAACGGTAGTTTTCAGTAGATGGAGACAAACGTATAGAGAAAGAAGAAAATATTGTCGTGCATGGGGCCCGTAGTAAACTGGTCATGCATTTAGAGAAGTTAGAGGTGATAATCCCCTTCCATCCAAGGGAAAATTACACCAAAATGGTGAATTGCACAAACCTTTTTTCTCTCTACTTTTTCAGCCAAATTGAAAACTTGCCAATTATTTGCTACAAGACCACATTACCATACATTCAATCAATTAACTCTGCAAAACACATCACTTTCCACATCATAAACTGAATGGAGTTGAATACAAGGGGGAATAACTGGACATCAAAAAAGGATGAGGGGGTTCACTTGTAATAGGCTTCTGGTACTTTTTAGGCAAACTCATAGAGATAGTTATCCTTCAATTCATACAACAACATGTGAATTATTTATTAATATTATACTTTAGGTCTATGACATATCAATCATGTCAACTGTTTATTTTAAAATACATGAATTAGTAACACCACATGTTGGTCTGGCCGTCACACTTCAAAGTTTGAAATTACCTGTAGGATGACTAGAAATGCCTAGAGGGGGGGTGAATAGGCCAATTTAAAATTATAATAATTAAATAAACTTCAGTAGCAAGATTGATAAGAATCCTGAAACGTGCAAAGCATAAAATAAAGTAACACACAAAGAATTATTATACGTGGTAACCCACCTCTGGGGAAAAATCCACGGGACTCCTCAGTCTCAAACAAATCCACTATAGAACAATGATTACAAGAAGTACTTACATATTTACCTTAGACACATTCTAGATAATGTATACCGACTTTTTCATAACTCAACTTCTATCACAGGATGATCTTTTGACACTCCTTATGTTGAACGTAATACTAGTCACGATTGCTTCAAGCTCGCCGGAGTTCTTCTGACTTTCCTTATGTTGAATCTGATACCAGTCACGATCGATTCAAGCTCATCGGAGAAAAACCGCCACAACGGTCTTGGTGCCCTCAATTGTATGAGTCATCGAACAATGCAAATGAATGCAATATGAATGATAAAAAGTGTTTGATAAATCACCAAATAAATATGGAATACATGATGATTAATTTATCTCAAATAAAACGCAACTCTCTTAAACATTTAAGCACAAAAAACTAATGTTGAAAAGCTGTAAAAGATGAAGAAGACAAAGGTCTTCTTTTATACGATCTTCGTTCCACCAAAAAATAAAACCACGTTAAAAAAGATGAGATTGATTTTAACACAAATAAAATCAATCACCAAAGATTTTTGTCCTATTCTACAATTATGCAACGCATGGTCTAATTAGGGCTGGCAATGGGTCGGGTCGTGTCGGTCGTGTCGTGTCGGAATATTAAACGTGTCAAGAATGCTCAACCCGAACCTAACCCATTTAATAAACGTGTCGTGTCGGGTTCGGGTCGTCTTTTATTGTGCGGGTTTCAAGTCGTGTAACAGGTTGATAAATAATAACATGCATGTTACAAAAGTCACAACTGAAAAAATTTAAATTAAAAAAACGGAGAGAGGAGAGAAAATATAAGGAAAAGAAATAAAAAAAAGGATAGAGAGAGGAGAGAAGAGAGAAGGAAAAGAGAAAAAATAGAGAGAAGAGAGAAGGAAAGAAATAAAAATAAAAAAGAGAGGAGAGAAAACTAAAGAGAAGGAAAAGAAAGAAAAAAAATAAGAGAGGAGAGAAAACTAAAGAGAAGTGAAAAAAAGAGAGGAGAAAAGAGATAAGGAAAAGAAATTAAAAAAGAGAGAGGAGAAGATAGACGGAAAATAAAGAAAAACAAAAGAAGAAAAAGAAACATTATAAATATCAAGATGCATAGTATATAATCACAAAGTTGTATCTAGCATGGTGGATAAAGTGTTGGACAGTAATGAGGATGGGTAGGGGTTCGAAACCCCATGTGTGTTTTGAAGTATCTATTTCTCTATATTTTTTTGCGGGGTTGACACGGCCTGTGACACGACCTGTTTAATAAACGGGTTACACATGTGTTCTAACGGGTTGGTGGGTTGACCCGAAAGCCACCCGTTTAATAAACGAGTCAAAACGGATTGACCGAAAATTACCCAATTATTAATCGTGCGGGTTCGAGTCGTGTTTTTTCCGTGCGGGTTTCGAGTCATGTAACAGGTCGTGTAGAAAATTGCCACCCCTACCCATTTTGTCCAAAAATGACCCCCATGTCGCCCTGGGCCAAATGGTATGGCAAAGGAGTCCTAATATTCTTAGGTCAACTACCAAGAATATCTCAACACCTTTAATAATGTGATTTGATTAAAACTTGATTTCCACGTAAATTACTTAAGAGATAAGTAACAAATCATGATTGAGAGAAAGAAAGAATAAGCAAAAAGATATTGTAAAATATGCCTAAATTAGATGCACTCCTAAAGGGATTCTAATTGATTAAAATCAAGGAAAATCAAGGAAATAAAATCATATTAGATTCCAAAAAACATTCCTATTATGAGTGCATGAAAAATGACATGTCTTACCCTTTAGATCAAATGTCTCACAAGTGTTAAGTCACAATTATGGAATTTGGGGATTGCTGAGCCATTTCAATCTTACAGTTTCTGGAAATCAGAGACAGCAATTTTGCTTCACCCCTATAACTAAATGACTTATCATTCTAACAAAGTTCTAAAAAATGCCAACACAATTTCATACTAACAAAGCTTCTTGTTCTTTTCTCATGTGTAATAACTTATCAAAGAGGGGAAATGTGTGGGATGATTTTGACTGTTGAGTATGCTTGTATGGCCAAGCCCAACTCACATTAGTTGGAGACTCTAGCGTTAAGATAGACCATGGGGGATGCAATTAGCATTAGCGGGCTTGTGTTTGAAAGCCAATTTTCCATCGTGGAATCATTAATTTATTTTCATATGCTGATCATGACGCTATTGCAACTAAAATTAACTCTGAAAAATAACTTCCTATACAAACAGATTATATTAATTACCATCATCCATTAATTACCATGACAATCACCTAAGAATAAACGCTAACAAGGTTTAGTTCAATGAAAAAAAGTATTGACTTGTAGATCAATGATCTTAGGTTTGAACTCTCATGACACCTAACTTTGACTGTATATTTCTCGCTGAGTGCATGCATGCAAACTCTTGACTATATGCACTTGAGGAGTGTGCTGGAAGTACAAACACTATCCTTGCAATAATTATGCCGATATAAGAAAACAACTTGAAATTTTTTGGTAGAGGCAACTTGAAAATCCTATTGTGTTGTGTCCATTTGTTGGTAAAACACCATGCCCCTACAACATCCAATTAGGCCAATGGAGTGCCAGAAAAAGATTAGAGGTGGAGAGCTGGTTACTCGACACTAGATATAAATTTGTTCACAACACAAACATTTTAAGTTGTCCCACAATGTCCAAATAAGCCAAGGAATAACCAGCTAAAATTGGAATGGAAAGTTAATACAATTTGACATGTTGTCTTGGAGACACGCTTGAGACATCTAATGCAGTGTTCTTCAATGAAAGAGATTAGTTGTAGATGTAACTTTTGTTGAGGTGGTGGTGGTGAGACGAACATTAAGAAACTTAGTTTGAAATTCATTTACTTGTAATTTCATTTAAGCAAAAGATTATTGTTTGGCTTCTTACTATAAGCTGTGATTCTTTAACCACAGTCTGAGAGCATGTAACTCATTACAAACACATAAAGAAATTTTTTTATACATGCATCAAATTATTATTTGTCAATAAAGAGAAATGGCTCATTACAAGTAAGGAGCTACATGTGTGTGTATGTATAGAGCTTCAATTGAGGGACACATATAGAGTCCATCGTGCATTGTATTTCAATTATCTAAACCGTCTAGTTTTTAGATATTCTCTCAAAGATCATCTATGCAGAAAAGCACTTGAATCCGAAACTATTTGTACACTTAATTAAATTGTTGTTATTATAGTCTTTTTTTAAAGCACTGTGTTCTTCTATTTTGTTGATCTCAATATTTCGTTGAAAAACGTTCTTAGAGGACCCTACGGTTGGTCCCGATGTATCTGGTATAAAAAAAGAGATACATAGAGAAAAAAGGGTAAGGTGGTGAGAATTAAGCCCAAAGAAAAAGAGAGAAACCACAGCACGAGATGAGAAGCCCACAATAATGCGGTGGTGAAGTATGAGCGAAGAAGAAGTTAAATTAGAAGTTTGCTAGCACTGGATTTGGGTGTTGGGGAGTCTAATAGTAAGCTAATAAGGACGTAGTGGCTGGGTGCCGAGTGGAAAAACTCAGTTTTGAATAAATGAGTTCAGATCGGTCGGTTTATTCAGTTCGGTCATATATTAATTAGTTAGGATTTCAGAAACTCGGTTATGGACCATCTGGACAATCTAGACCAATATAATCCGAATTTGCTATCAAATTTTAAATAAAACTTGGACCGAACCGAACCGGATGATGCGGTTTGACCGGTTGTATCAGTATGCCAGGCCACATGAATTGGCGAAGGAATTCATTTAATCCAAACGTTTGGTAGGAGGCCCATCCAAACAGATTGACTAGGGTAAAGGACTACCAAATGGAAATACACATCTCTGTTTTTCTATCTATATTGTAAAAAGTAATCTTCTGAAGAGGAGAGTTCTTTTAGGACTTGGGTTTTCACATTTATATATACGCCCATGAAACATTATGATGACCAAAGAGTTGTAATGTTCTCGACCAAATCAATCATTCTGGCAAGGAGATGAGACATAACTTCAAAGAAAAAATTCGATTGAATTATGTCATTGATCAACGTTTTGGGTGGTCATACAATTTCCTCCAAAGGGAAAACACTAGAAAAAGGAATGTGCAAGTACACGATTACTTTACAAAATTCTCTACTAATTCATATGTTAAGTAGTGCATGCATATGCTGCAAATCACAATCCATTAATTCAAGCGGGAAGTGAGGTCAATGAAGATGTCTTCTCTACAAGGAATTGTGAGTCCACCCATCGGATAATTGTATCCGAATTCTTCCTCTGCCTTCCTTAGCAACTCTTGAAATGAAGGCTGATTCAAGAACGATATCGGAACGACAAATCGCTTCTTTTCAAATTCTCCAACGTACACTACAATGTAGCCTTTTGGAACACCAACAGAAGATGATGATGCGGCTTTGTTTGCAAACAATAAGCTCGATTGTCGTAGAATTTGTGATAACCGAATCGCCATGCTTAATAAGGAAACTTAATTATCACCTTATTAAAAGGGGCTGGAAAAAAAAAAAACACTTGGAAGAAAGAGAGAAGAGAGAATAGATTTTCTAGCTTGTGGAGAATGCGAGGAGTACTTTGGTTTGCAAATTTTGTTGGGATATTGTGTGTGTATAAATAGAGAAGTAAGATGGAGAAAAATGTATGGAAAATTGTACATTTGTGAGGGCAATTTGGGAAGGGAATGGTAGACATATAAATATTAGGTTAATGCACATGGTTGTGTTCCTTCTTATGCTCAAAATCTTGGTAGCTATGGATTGAGGGTAGCATATTTTGATGGGACCATTATGCCCCCAAACATTGTTCTTGACCACAAACCTACAAGGAAGTGAGGAAAACTGGTATTGTTGTAAGTTCTAGTGGCTGACCTTAAATAGCGGAGAGCCATAGACACATATGTCTATGATTTCTTGACAACAACATTTAAAGATTGTATGCATCATCTTACTTTTAGCATTATTATAAGGTGTGATATCTAGTTATTTACCAGTTTTAGCTTATGCATGCCAAACAAAACAAAGTATCTCATTAGTTTGAGGCTCATTTTCTTTACCTTAATCAAGCTTTGGACAAACATCTTTGAAATATTAGTCTCACAATATATAAATTCAGCCCTTCTACTTCAACCTACCATGCACCGATATTGTCCACACTTTAACCACCTAGAAGAGAGAAGACCCAATGGACCTTTAGGTGTGGTCACAAAAGGTCTTGGTGCAATTAGGAGTAGACCACCTATATTTAAACCGTGGAGTATTTTTGTATTCTTGACTTGTATTCGAGCCACCTACATCAATACTTAATAGTTCAAGTTAGAATTTATTCTCGAAACACCTTTAGCACTACTGTGACAAGTTTTTTTAACTTATGAAAATCTTATTGTTTTTCTTTTCTTTCATAAAGGAAAATACTTGCCTCCTTCTGTGGAAGTAGGAACTCATACTTTCCTGCCAATCACAGTTTGACATGTGTGTAGAGATTTTTCTTTTTGTGGTTTTCATGAATTATTTTTGCAAATGTGTCAAACTGTGATTTGCAGGAAGTAGGAATGCCTACTTCGAGGGAAGGAGGGAAGGAGGGAAGGAGGGAAGCAGTGCCCTTAAAAAAAACCTTTAGCCTATAAGTTCATTTTTTTGTCTAATGTAGTATATATAAGTTTTTATTGTATTACGAGAATTTTATTCAAGTCTATTATCTGTAATTCTTGTTATTGTATGAACAAACATAAAAGGTTTAACAAGTATACACTACACAACACACAAATTTATGAATGGATGTGGATATAAAACAAAGTTTTGGGGAAAATAGTATATATATACAAAAGCTATACACAAAATGTACGTCTTCTTCTTGTCCTACTACATCAACTTGCTAGACATTCCCTCTTGAAGAGCACATGACGTGCGGCCTACACTTATCCAAAGTTGCAAGTTTGCAACCCACCCCATTTGAAGTTAATAACTAAATCCTGTTGTGACATGAATTTATTGTCATTTTGGTGTATAATAAAAAAAGTAAAATGGCTGGAAAAGAAAGGTAACAAGGTAATGGACTGAAAGTAATTTCAGAATCTAGCGAGGAACACCTTACATTTGATGTTGCAAATTCTAGAACTGATAAAAAGAAATTGTACGGTGTCAACAATTTCTATTTACAATTTCCTCAACTGGTCATACAAGTTGGAAGATTTCTTGTCATTTCTGTTTACAATTTCTGTTCACAATTTGTATCACAGATCACATGTCATTTAATCTAGAAGTAAGATTGATGAAGATTTCTTCTCTGCAAGGGATTGTGAGTCCACCCATTGGATGGTCAAATCCAAACTCTTCCTCTGCCTTACTTAGCAACTCTTGGAATGAAGGCTGACTCAAGAATGAAATTGGAACCATGTATCTCTTCTTTTCACTCTCTCCAACATACACTGCTAAGAAGCCTTTTGGAACACCTATAGCAGATCTTGAAGCTGCTCGGTTTGCGAAAAGACTTCCTCGTCGGAGGATCTGCTTAGCATGCATAATACTAGGCAATCGGATAGCCATATGTTTAAAAATCTGAATTATCTCTTTTCAAAAAGAGCTTGAAGTTGAAAGTTGACTGGAAGAAAAAGATTTAGGTTAAGATGGTGATGAGGAGTTGATTTATGGGATAATATGTGTGTATATATATATATATATATATATATATATATATAT
>NC_024131.1:10307012-10319077 GCF_000346735.1 Prunus mume | reverse complement strand
AAAGAGAGCAAAGAGAGAGACAGAGAGTGGCCCTAGAGAGAGAGAGAGAGAGAGAGAGAGAGAGAGCCAAGAGAGACAGAGAGCTGCGATAAACAGATACCAAAGAGAAAGAGAGATGTGCCAGAGAGAGCTGAGTGAGCTAAGAGAGAACAAAATTTTTGAACATGTCAAAAATCAGCAATAAGTGGACAATAATTATATTTTTATAGGTGATATTGTAATACTATTGCTATTGTATTATGGTTATATTGCTCTAATATTGCCTCTATAGTGTACCTATATTGGCCTAATATTGCTATTATATCGTATATCAATGGCCATTTGGTCTAATAACAGAGTCTCCACTTCATTGAAAGTAATCCTGAATTCAAATCTCATGGACACAACAATTGTTATTCATCCTTATATTAGCATGAATTGATGTTGACCTTTGAAATGATAGTTGGAGTTGCACAAAATCTGAAGAATATAACCATGAAATGGTTGAATGTTTCAACAACGGCTTCAAAATGTTCCGAGATTATGCTTCGGTCATCTCACCAGACTACAATTGGAGTGAAATTGATGTAGCTGGTGTCTGGGAGGTGCTGAATATAGGTGCTAAGGGAATGACTCATCATAGCCTCGTGCATGCAGCTACAAGAAAGGACAAAGACATGGATCTTTTGATGGACCTGTAGTAAGGGTGAGTGATGCTTCAGTTCATCTCACCTGAGTACAAGGATCTTTTGTTGCCTTCATTTTCCCTTCGCGGGATAGTATTGTTAAAGTTCAGTGGCGATTCCTTTTGCATCCTGCAATTGGAGTTGCAAAGGGTATTCAGTTTCTGCATACAGGGATTGTTCCTGGTGTTAAATCAAATAATCTGAGCATAAAAATTGTTTTATTGGATCACGATCTTCATGTAAAAATAAGCAGCTATAACCTACCTCTTTTGGCTGAAAGCAGGGGAACGGTAAGACATAAAAAATATGTATCTGTTTGGGTGAATGCATCACCCTTGAGATTGTCCTGACTTAACTTTTGCTTTTTAATCCTTCAGATGGGCACCACAGTTTCTTCTCCGGCACCAAAAGGAAGCGTTCTTGCAAGGTACTAACATGCTTACTTTCCCAAAATCATACACTACTTTTCTAAACTGAATTCCCTTTTCATATTTATACACAAATGAACAAGACAAATAATTTCTCTGCCAAAAAATTTAAAAAAAATATCATAGACACGACAATTGTTATGCATCCTTATATTACCATGAATTGATGATGACCTTTCAAATACATCGATTCATATTCAAAAGGAAAGTAATTCTCTCCCTCAATGAATTGTCGTTCAAAAGAAGGCAGCTATCAAATATTGGGTACAAAAATGCAAGATCCCCGGTAAATTAATTGGGCACAAACCACATATTACAAAACTATGATTTTTGGCATGCTTGAAAAGAGAAGGGCCGAAGTTCGATAAAATATTTTGGGATGGTTGAAGATTCTTGGACACCTTTTTTCTTTTCAAGTAGTTTTGTAGAAACAAGTTCTACACATGGGCTTTTATCGGTTAAATTTTAAGGCAAGTTCTACACGCAATTGTAATGGAGCCAATCTGCTTGTATGCATATATGATGCTTTCTGCTGAGGTTCCCATTTATGTCATGCCTCTTTTTTGCTTTTTTGCTTTTGGCTTGTCATATCTGTGTGTTGACCTTTTTCACGCTGTGATCAATTGCAACTAATTTTGATATTGTAGTACACAACAGGGTTACCTACTTGTGAAAGAGTGGAAATATCCCTATATATTTGAATTTCACCCTCACGCTATAGATTTTTTTATATGGTTTATTGGCAACAATTCAGATAAGATTTTTCATTGTGGACGACAAGTTTTCTGATTGTATAGGGAATTGCACAAGTTCTCTTTCATTGTTTTTTTGTGTAGATAAAGCCTGGCTTGTACTTGATGAAGTGCGAGAAATGATTTAAAAATTTGCACAAAGCAACCGATGAATGTAATTCAAACCAGCACCTTTGTTGTATACTACCAAACATCAAATGCAAATTAACATCTATCTCATGGTTTGGCTACAAATGCCACCAAGCACATGCTCAACTTATAAGTTTGTAACCCTAATTTCATCGATTGAATCTTCACCTACATTCATAACACTTTTTACCATACATAACCAGCACTGTTTTACAAACAAGCCTAAAACCTTAATCCTGAAGCCTGATAACTGGCGGCAGATGCAAGATCCATAGGATCAAGGAACACAACTACAGCTACAAGCATACAACAAAGCCCTCAGGTGGGAAGTTCCAGCAGTCCACAACATGACAGACAACGTACTCGTTTACAAAGACAATAACCAAGACAAGATGATAACCCAGGGCATCGGATAGCATCATACAACCCTAAACCCCCTCTATAAAAAAACATACATCAAAACCTAAGTTTTCTCTTACTCATCAAGATCCTAGAACCGTGACACAACTGGCAACTTGAAACATAACAACAAATAAGGAAAGAAAACAAACCTCAGGGAAAGATGTGAGGAAGCCACGGGACAAAGTCGGAGCGATCTCGGCGGTGTAGACCGGAGAGATCATGAGACCGTAGCCAACACCTATTCCAGCAACGAACCGGCCGAACGTAAGGAAGGCGTAGCCCGGGGCTACGCCCATGAGGATAGCTCCGACAAAGAAGATGGCTCCGGAGAGGACGGCGGTGTACCGGCGCCCGATCCAATCGGAGGTTCTGCCTTGCAGTAGCACCTATTTAGATGACAGAAGAAACTCCAATGCAATACATATGTGAAAAACACAGCTCTTCTGCAGGGCAGTAAGAAACAAATCTTTTTTTTTTCCTACACCAATATCTGTAAACAAAAGTGACCACGCTCAGTTCATACACTCCAAAACCAACAATTTTTTCTTGCAAAAATTAAGATTAAAAAAAGTATGAGAAAACGATTTGGAGTGCTAATAGGATAATTACCGTAGCCCAGTAAAATTGATGGCGTGCAAGCCAAAAGGGAGCAGGCAATGGCGAATTTGTTTCTCTTGGGTTTCTGTGGCGGATCAAAGTCTTCAGCGATCGGGTCAGCCATCTCTATCTAGAGAGAGAGAGAGAGAGAGAGAGAGAGAGAAGTATCAGAGAGTGAGCAGCGACAAGGAGAGAGTGAGAGAGGAATAGAATATAATTCATTCAATATATAAGCAAACTCTTTCTTAAAGCAGTATTAATTATTGTAAAGGGATCGTATGCCATGAAAAAACCATGAAAAATAGAATGGAATAATTATAGATCAAGACAAAGCCATGAAAAATGCAATTGCAAAAGTCTTTCCAAAGACTAGTCATCGATTGTGCTTGTGGCATATAATGAAGAAAGTTCCTGAAAAGTTGAAAAGTTACAAGAAATATTCCAGATAGATATATCATGCGAAGATGGAGGAATAAATTATACTGATTGGGTTGCCACACCTGAAGCACAACGATCTGCTAAGATGCAGAAGAATTTTGATGACATTAAGGAATTAGCAAATGATTCTGATGATAAGTGCATGGTTGTCATGAACTGGTTGCATAACCTAAAGGAGGAAATATGCAAACACGTGATGGAACTTGTAAAAGAACTGAGCCAACTCCACAGTCGCCCATTGGTAAGAGCTTTGAGTCTGGTGTTAATGGCCTTCTGAATGCAAGTCAACATATACTTACTCCATTGCCAGTTAGAAGTAAAGACCGCCCACCATTTAAAAGGAGACAATCTAAGACTGAGCAAGTTATTAAAAAGAGACAACGAACGGGAAAAAAAACTAAATATCGTCAAGACAATACCGACGGAGGAACAGAGGTTAGCAAATAAAAGAGCTACAACTTATTTGTTTATATATATAAGTGATGTCTTTTGTCAAGATGTCTTACATATTTTACTTAAAATTTTTGTAGATACCTGCACAAAGTGATGTCTTTTGTCATACTAATGCTCCACCAATTTGTGAAAGTGATAACTTGGTTGGAACACAAGAGAGCAATAATGCTGTAATGGTATGACATAATTATATTATTGTTTGATAATTATTTTATTGTAATTAATTCTAATAATTGTTATTGTGTATTGTAGGACAATATGGCTTTGTTACTAGGGCTCACTCATGGTGGTCATCCAGATCAGTTGTACAAACGACCATTGACATGAAATATAACATATCCTACAGTCCATGAAAATTATCTTCAGGTAACTTATCTTCATTAACACATTCTAACATAATGTTTTATTTATCATTCTCATGTCTCATTTATCCTTTGTCATATGTAGGGTGACCAAATTGGAATGGAGGTTCTAGTTTGTACAACCTAGCTCTAGTTCAAGAGGAAATGGTCACCAAGAACTCAAATGAAAATAGAAGCAAAAGTTAAAGGAATATCTTGTGGAATTTCGAAATTTTGAGGAATATCTTGTGGAATTTCGTATTGATATTGGCCACGATGCCAGTAAACGTGCAACTTTAATTAGTCTTCCTTTTGTTTTTATTGTTCTTTGCCCTATAGTCATCAACTTTTATTTTGTTTTGGTCAACCATCATGCTTTGATTAATTTGTCGAATCATAAACTAGATTCCCAGTTTAATCAAGAAAATTACTTTCGACCTTTTCTTTTTGTTGTTAGTTGATTCAAAAATGGAGACTTATAAATTAAATATAGATGCTAAAAAGATTAAATCAATATCTTCTTGAATAATATGCTTAGAGAATCCTCTTCTTCATTCTTGTAATTAGAAAATCAGATTAATTATATATCTAAGTAGTCGATTTGCTTAGATTCACTTCTTTTTCTTTTTTTTTTTCAGAGAAAAACAATAATTGTTTTCATCCATTAGGTACAAAGATAATCAGTCACAAGGGCAAATACAAATGCTCACAAAGGGGTAATACAAATATGGAAACATAGTAACCACATAAGGTTAATCCAGATACAGACAGGCCACAAAAGGTTAGAGAAGGAATTAATAAAAGCCACATGCATGAATAAACAAGACATCAATCACAGAGCCCAAATCTACCAATACAATTATAACTTTGGCTTAATATCACAAAACGTCCTTAAGGTTTACGAAACTATTAGATTGCATCCTTAATGCTTTTTTGTGTCATTTATGGATCTCAAGGTTAGTATGGTGCTCACAAATGATCCATGCAGTTAAGTTCCATAAAAAACTCCGTCAGTTAATATCCCTAACGAAAACAAATTAAAAAACCTTAGTACGAACTTAAATTAATACTTTTAAACTAATGACGAAAAATACTTACCCAATCAATGTATTGAAATCCCAACAGCAGCAGAGAGGTTGAGAGAGAGGCAGAGGCAGAATGCTTTGTTTTTGCATTCTGCCTCTGCAATGGCAGAAATCTAATATGAAGAAGAAGGACTTTGCGCGACGAACATATCTATTCGTCGCGCAAACTCCCCGTCAAAATTATTCGTCGCGCAAACACATTTTTTCGTCGCGCAAACACCTGCCGACATCTAACTTTTTGCGCGACACTGGTACTTTCCGTCTTGCAAAATTTCGTCGCGCAAAACAAGATTTTCGTCGCGTAAATGTTGAACTTTACGCGACGAAAAATAATTACGTCGCGCAAAAAAAAATATCCCACCTAGGTCATTTTTGGCGCCAAAAAATAAAATATCTCTTGTTCTCTTACGCGACGAAACGTCTTTCCGTCGCGCTAAATCAGGGGACTGTCCTATTTGCGCGACGGAGTATGTGTTCGTCGCGCATTGTTCCCTTCAGCGACGATATTTCTCGTCGCGCAAATGTTTCGCGCTAAAAAAATTCCCCCCGCTTTTTTTAACTCTGTTTGCGCGACGAAAATTTGTTTTGTCGCGCATATACATTTTGCGCGACGAAAAAGTTTGGTGGCGCAAATTTTCAGTGGATTGAGCGACGAATATATATTTTCGTCGCGCAAGTATTGTTTGCGCGACGAGTTGTTCTTCGTCGCGCAATATTTCGTCGCGCAAATAGTGAAACGTAGTAGTGTAAGGTTAATCCAGATACAGGCAGGCCACAAAAGGTTAGAGAAGGAATAAAAGCCACATGCATGAATAAACAAGACATCAATCACAGAGCCCAAATCTACCAATACAATTATAACTTTGGCTTAATATCACAAAACGTCCCTAAGGTTTACGAAACTATCAGATTGCATCCTTAATGCTTTTTTGTGTCATTTATGGATCTCAAGGTTAGTATGGTGCTCACAAATGATCCATGCAGTTAAGTTCCATAAAAAACTCCGTCAGTTTGCTGACGTGGCATATATATTTCTCACTCATGTATTCTTGCATTAATTAATAATCAAAACTTGAGAGAATAGTTTGTGTCTCTCTAGTATTATTGCAAGCTGGGTACTAGACAACTATGTAGTCAAAAAAAAATTTCATCAGCTTTGTGAATGATGTTGTAGCGAGCACTTCTATAAGCGTTTATGTTAAAAGCACAATTCGATTCCAATAGATGAGGAGTCTTATTTGATTGAACCGTATAATAAGTTCCTTTTCTTTTGCCTCTCTATATTCCTCATGAATAATATAAAAAAATGATTAATTTGATTTTTATCGGAAAGAATCAACATAGCCAACATAACCATAAACAATAAAGCTAGAGCCAATAATTTTTTTGTGAAATGACGTGACAATATTAATGTATGTGTCAATATATCACCTAATGGGAATAAGTGAGTCAAAAAGTGAGCGACGTAAATAATTGAGTGAACAATTATGGTGTCCAAATGGTTAAAAAGAAAAACAAAATGTTGTCCTTGTAGTGCTCTAAAACAGAATGTGGAAGATGAGGTAAACGAACATCAGTCCTTTCTTCTTTTTAAATTTCTTTGCACAAAGCACCGAACAGGTAAAATTCCATGGAAACCAAACATATATGGTTGCGTCCGGCAAGGGAAAGGAACAATTGAACAAAGCATATACACCTTCCTGATCAATCTTTCTGCTCTCCACACATCTGCAGCTACGTGCCATCCATGCATCCAAAATTCCATTTCACAAATTGGAGAGAAAATCATTTAGAACACAAACGTTTGGGAAACATTTGGCTCTCTCTCTCTCTCTCTCTCTCTCTCGTCAATTTTCAACCTAATTCATCATTGCTAGAAATCATCTTAGTGCATAGAATCAAGCAGAACTCAGGTTTTTCATAATATGAAAATTTTAACAAATAATCAAGCAGAACAGGTACTGAAGTAGCCTCAGATCAGCAATCATCAATCCAGTCACTTCCAGCCTTGTTCAGACTGAAGAGATCTCAATTCTGCCCATTCAGCAAGCCTCTCCATGGCTAAATTAGATTAAAGCTCTGCCACTCTCAACATTGGTATCGATTTCTAGTTGAACCTCATTAGTTGAAGGTGCTGACATTTGAATCCAGCACAGATATATCCAGTCCAGCCAGAATCACAGGCAACAATCCAAGCAGAAATCGAAGCCCAATGTTCTGATGTCCTTTCAGACGTGGCAGTTCCCTTTTGTTTTAAATTGTGTAATACGCAGTTCTCTTTAAAACAGTTTGATTTATTTTCAATATTCATTTTAGCCAGAACTACTAGTTTTTACTGTAAGAAATTGTGAAGCCATCACTAGCTTGAGGTAAGAAAATAACTTACTTGGGAGATATTCCTTACCCAAATTCACAATCACTTGTTTCAAGTCAGTAACTTGGGGCGCAAGTTATCTATTTTCCATAAGTCTGTTAGGGTCTTGATTGCTAACATTGGCACGCTCGCACACCAAAGAAAGTTGACTTGTTGACCACAAAAGGTTTTCAAGCCAATGGGAACCCTACTATCACAAGAACTAAACCAAAACAGGTGAACAAATACCCTTCAACTCTCTCTCAAACTCTATCCCTTTTTAATCAATTGTTTTTGGGCATGTTAGCATTTGTGCTCTCCTATTTAAGTCACTATCCTAATCTTTGTTAGCCTTTATTTCAATTGTTATTTATTAATTATTTAATTTTATTTAATCTTTCAAATGTCACAAAGAAAATTATATTTAATTTTATTTGTTAATGACTCTCTCTCTCTCTCTCTCTCTCTCTCTAACTTGTCAATTTTCAAAAAAATTCATCATTGCTAGAAATAATCTTAGTACAGATAGGGATATGACAACCGCTAGTTGCATGTGAATCACACATGAACTAGGGTTTTATGTGGCTCCGATCTTGACAGCATACAAGTTTCCCGTGTTTTACATATATGCTTTCTTGGTCCACCATGATCCTTATTTTATTTTCAATTAATTACCCAATTAATAATACTTTTCAACTTATTGTGATTCTCATCATCTGCATTATTCTTAATAAATTATTTTGTTTTCCGATTATTATACATTATTATCCGAGTCAACTAAAAAGCTGAAACGATCTGGTCCAATAATCTATAACCCCTCTCAACTGCCATAATTTTTCCTAATCTAGTCCAATAAAAATCAGATAATAGGTTATACTTTTATGGAACATAACTACCTACCCATGTTATCTTTTCTTAATTATAAAAATAAAATAAAAAAGAAAAAAGAAAACCAATGGCACATGCTCACGCATGTGCCAAGGGGCTAGTATTAAGAACAAAAACTATCTGCTAACTGGCATGACTCTCCTAGAGAGACTAAGAATACCTAGTAAACTCAACTAAGTTTCTGGAATCATAATAGAAAAAATAAAAACAGAAAATTCATAGAGTTTATGGGCTTTATTAAACAAAATAAATCAAAATAAAAAACTAAAACAACGCCAGCAAAAGGAAAATCAACTGATGTTAATCTTCCTTCGGGACAAGACATAGACAGTGCCACCTAGTTATTTCAGGGCCACAACACACTAATGAGCAGCCTCGCAAGATGAGGCACAACTAAAGTCTAGATCTGCCGAAAAAAGAGTAGATCAACATAAGTTCACCAAGACCCAAAGAACACCGAAAATCCGAAGAGATCCAAAAATCCGAAAATCTCTCTCTTTTAGCGGCTAGAGTTTCTCTTCACACTATGATATTAATAAATATTTGTGTTGGTGAGATTCTCTACATACATTTGTAAAATCCTATTATTAATATGAACGATCCATTTAATTCTTCATGGGAGATTCCTCATTGACCCGCAAGATTTGCATAGCAGGTTGAATCTGTTGAATTAATGGGTTACAACAAAACCAACCAATAAACTAGTTTATCTAAGATAAAGATGGATCAGCACCAGAAATCATTACAAACTATAAATGTTAAACAAGTATTTGATTCAACGAAGCAGAACCCTCGGTGGCTCATTAGGAAACTCTCATTTGCTTGAAACTGATAGCTGCAAATCTCACCACCTGACATTTGTCTTGCAATAGATTCTTTTCAATATTCTATTCTCAAATTGATGTGCCCTTCCAAACTAAATTCCATGTTAGAACGTTGTGGGTACCCACAGTGCAGCATGCTCTTCATATTTTTCAACTCCTAGAGGTTCACAACTTGGACTCTCATTCTCTCTGTGGACCATATTGCACCAAATGATGCATGTGATGGAAGATCTTGACTAGGGAACCTGCAAGAACTATATGGATAAGGATCTAATATTGTATTCACATTATACTTTAACCAAACTATAGATTGGAAAAACATATACTAAATTATTTTTTTTTGGGCAACGGCGTGTAAACGCTCAGGAAGTCGTGTCCTTGGCTTAATTGCTTTGGACGCAACATGCATTCAAAGACTCCATATTGACATGGATGCCAAATTTTTCCTTGAAGACTTTTCAACCAGAAGCTCCAAATATTGACTTAATGACTTGGAATTTGGGATGAATTAATCAGAAGATTGTAGGCCACAATCTTTGTGTTGTACATTTTATAATTTCCAGTGGATTACATTAATGTGATGTGTGACTAATTTTGAAGAGAGCAAGGACATATGTTCATCATAATTAACCGGCATGCTTGGTCCAACACCAAAGAAAAATCAGTACTTTTTCCATATGCTTCATCATACGTAGCTACAGAACAAGCCACCAATCCTTTCCTGCCTTCATTGTAATGCCTGTTAATGTTCGTTGAATTTAATTTTGTACATATATCATAGTCAAATTGGGTTCACCATGGAAAGTACGTACCCTATTGCATTTAGTTCTTAGTTGAAATTAATGGGCTCGGTCTTCTTTGAAATTACATGGCTTGACGATAAAAGGATTGATATATGATGACTAGTAGTAATGATAATGACAAGAAGTGGAAGAAGAATTTGAAAAAATTTATTGCCACCCCAACATATATATATATATATATATATTTAAAGACTTTTCCTATTGAAAGATGAATTAATATACTGAACTCATACACACTACATAGATGTTATGACTCAAACATAGGACCTTGTCTGATGGAGTAATTGCTCCAAACCATTACACGAGTGGGTCCTTTGCTTGAAGGAGCATCCCCTAAAATATTAATATAACATAAAACGATTACTATAGAAGACCAAGTTGTTTTTAAATCCAAACTTAATTGTCAACAATCCATCCCGAAATCCCACTTTTAATAAGCCATAGCCCGCCCATTAGCTCTCTCACATGCTCACAAGTTGATAAAAACAAATGTTATTTTTTATGAATGGGACTTTAAATCCTATGTTTGAGCCTCCAAATGAAGTATATGAATTGAAAATTCTTCAGTTTTGTTGTAGTTTTTACAATTTATAAATCCTGTTGTTTGTGCTTTTGTTCGATATACCAAAACCGAATATTGGAGAATATATTTAAGTTTTCTAACCAAATTACACGTGTTTGTACCATATTTGAAAAAAGGACCAAAGTTTGTTTATTTTTTAAATATTAAAATTACATTGGATCCGAGCCCACTTTCATTCTTTCAAAACCAACAAAAAGGGCTTTTGTTTTTGTGTTTGGGCCACTACTTGGTTTAAATTCACTCAAAGGCTCATATCTCAAAATATCTCAACCTTGACCCACACTAAAGTTAGTGAGTGGGTAACCTTTACCAAGTTCACCTAAGTAACCTGCTGAAAATGGGTTTTCACCATTAAGAGCGACTTGATTGTTGTCTCTCTTAGCAAGGAAGCAAGCTGGCTGACTGATGCCAAAACTAAGAGGAGTCGTCTTCCGACTTGTTTTCCAGCTGCAACAAGATAGCAAATCAAAGGAACATCCCTTGAAGCCAGTATCTTCATCTAAGATATTTTTTCTCTTACTTGTGAATCAACTTACAAGGGCAAGTCTGCAGCTGACATTGGACAACACTCAAGTTTTATCCTCCACCCACCACTGTCATCATTGGAATATTTTGCCTATAAATATAGAGGCTCAATGGCAACACTCAAGGACTCTCTCTCCAAAATCAGATGCAACGTCTCTTAAACACTTGAACAAACTTCAAGCTTTTCAAACAGCCAACTTGCTACCCAGATAACCAATTAATAACTCATGCATTTATCTTTTATAGCTCTGACATCTTCTTGGTATGATCTTTGTTAAACAATTAGGCTAGCTTCCTTCTAAACAACTAAAACTTATAACCAATTGGATAGAGAAATCTCCAATCTCTTCATTACTGTAACTTCTTCTTTAAAACAGCTAAATGCAGAAATCTTTAGTTGTTGTCTTAACTTGTTATCATGCCTGGGCTGGATAGAGAAATCTCCAATTTTTGGAACTTTACTTACTCTTCAATTTACCTTAATCTCACTTTACATTCTTGCCATTTATCTTTCTTGCTCCTTACTTTCCTGCAATTTATATTTTTAATCTTTACTTTTCAAAGTAATATAACTGTTCATTGCTGGACAAGCACAAAACAAAGGTTTTTAGGTCTGAATAGGGGTTTCTTAGCCCGAAAATAAGGGTTTACTTAGGCCCGAATCATACCATTGGGTCCGAATTAACTAAGTCTTAACCTAATCTATGGTTATCTTAGGCCCAAATTAGGTTTTTGAACCCAATCAAGGGAACATTGACACAACATTGGTTTTTTTGTTTGGCTAGGTATCGTTCGTACT
>NC_024131.1:10271425-10306867 GCF_000346735.1 Prunus mume | reverse complement strand
TATTTTATTTAGGGTTAACACATCTTTGTACTTATATAAATACCTCCATAGTGGAGAAGAATAAAAATATGTGTGAATATGAGTCAATATGTGTGAATATGAGCGTATCTTAGCATAACTGAATATTTGCCCTACTTTGTTTGACATGGTATCAAAGCCTAGTTTTTCTTGTGACCTGTGCTTGCGTTCTCTTTGAAATTAAAGTACTCTCATCCCCTCAAGGAGGGGAGGAGGAGTGAAAGGGATATATTTCTTCTACTTTAGCCATAGCCGCACCTTTCTGCAATTTTACCCTTGTCTCTGTCCTTATTGTGTTTATGTTGAGTTATTACCTTTCTTTTTCTCTACCTATGCCTGCTACTGCCTTTTTTCTCTTACTCTTCATCTCTATATGAGCTTGCTTTATGTTAAAATCAGATTGAACCCATGTTAGTTTCAGTCTCTTGCGCTCACAGCCGAGCCTTTATTTACTGCCGTGCTCACAGGGCTTCTGTGTTTTGTCTTATCTACTGCCGTGCTCATAGGGCTTCTGTGTTCTGCCTTATCTGCTGCCGTGCTCATAGGATTTCTGTGTTCTGCCTTACCAACTGCCGTGCTCATAGGGTTTCTGTGTTCTGCCTTATCTGCTGTCGTACTCACAGGGTTTTTGTGCTGTGCTCACAGGGTTTCTGTGTTCTGCCTTACATACTGCCGTGCTCACAAGGTATCTGTGTTCTACCTTACTTATTTCCGTGCTCACAGAGTTTCTGTGTTCTGCTATATGCCCTATTTTTTAGGGTTTGCTCTTGTGTTTCCGCTGCAAACTTTGCTATAGTTTGTCACTTGTTTCACTTGTGGTTGACTAAAAGACCTTCTCTACAATTAGTGCTTCTCAAGTATGGTGTTCTGTGACTCGCTTGTCAAATTGGGCCTGCAAAATATCTTTGCCCAACTTGAGGGGGAGTGTTGGTGAGTCTTTACTTAGTTAGGATTTTGGTTCCTTACTCCTATTATAATTTATATTTACTTCCTATTGTAATTTAGATATATTTCCTATTTTATTTAGGGTTAACACATCTTTGTACTTATATAAATACCTCCATAGTGGAGAAGAATAAAAATATGTGTGAATATGGGTCAATATGTGTGAATATGAGCGTATCTTAGCATAACTGAATATTTACCCTACTTTGTTTGACACGTACCTTTCAAGAGACGCAAAATTGAAAGAATATTGAAGTCCTCTTAATTGAGGCATAGAAAAGAACTCATCTGAGTCAATACCCCCTTGGAGCACAATGGCTTGATCAGAGGTCTAGAAGAAGTGCAAATCCATTGAACAAAGCATTCTACATCACATATACCAGGTTTATTGGGCTGGTCTCATCACTACTAGTGGCACGCCTATGCAACCTACGAATCGGGCCAGAAGAAACAGTCACCATGACTCAGCCCGTGCTCTCCTGCCATTTTTAACTTGATTCAACTTTCAATTTTGTCGAAAATTGAATAGTCCTTTCACAAGCCAAAGATCTAATTGGGGCATTGGTGTTAACTCAGCCTCCTTTATTTTCCTGCTCTATTCCCAAGAAGGAGAAGGGAACTAAAAAGGGCATCAACAACACAACACCGTTACCCAAACTAAAAATGGTAATGGTTTTCAGTAGCATCATACTGAAGTTTGCATAAAGAAAAAAAAAAGAAAAAAAAAAGGGGGCAGAACACCACTTTATCATTTCAAAATTCAAATGTCAATATTCATCAAATATGTTATTTCGCTTGAATATAGATGGACTTTATGGGATGGGTTAGTGGCTTGCTATTTTGATTTTTGTATTTTGTTAACTGAATGTAATCAAAATAATTTGGCGTTATAAGCTAAAAGTTTTGAGGTTTATCTATCCTCGATCTCATTATCAGGGACGGACTCAGGGTTTGAAAATAGAGTGGGCTAAATTTATCTTACGTACAAACCTAAAACACTTGACGGAACTAGTGAATTTCATTGAAATATGAATTTTAAGGTCAATTAGCAATTACATGATAAACTTCTTCATTGAGAGGAAAAGAATTGAAAACATTTATTATCCATTACAGAAGAAGAAGAAAAAAAACTGAACCATTTTAATCCATCCAAGCCAACTTGGAAAATAAAAATGAGAAGAAGTAGCCAAAATTTATAAGAAAAAAATGGATTGACATTTTATGTACACTAGAAAAGATTTTTTTTTTTTTATATATATAAAAAAGGATAGAAAATGTAAAGGATGTTCTCTACGAATTTGTGTTTTCTGAAAAAGGTTGAGTAATAAATATTAATTAACTAAACCAAAAAAAAAAAGAGATTTTTTATGGGTGGGATCACTGGAATGAGGTGTGTGGAGGTGTGCTTTGACGGCTGAGTATTAGTATTGGACTATAAAATATCAAGTCGCCCAAGTGGACGTAGAACCATCCCTGCTCATGATTCGGGCTTTTTTTAGGTTGATGTAGCATGGTTAGAACATCCACAATGTTCGGGGGTTTAAAACCACTTTTACATCCCCTTTACACCTCTGGGGGTTATAAATGTGGTTTTCACTCCAATGAGGAAGATGTAAATCTAAAAATGTATAATTAATTTTTTTTTTTTTTTGTCTTAATTTTTTTTTGTGTTAACTTTATAAATAATTTTGTGTGTATTAGGTTTATTTTATTTTTTCAAACAAATAGACCTAAAAATATTTAAATTTGGGGAAGATATAATTTCATTCACAGAAAAATTATCAGAAGAACAAGCTACTAAATATATATATTACCTATTAATTAATTGATTAATTATGAGTTTCACTGTAGAAGCGTAATCAGCAACAATGAATTATTTTATTTTATGTGGCTACAAATTAAGTATGAAGTTTTGTCCAGCAACTACTCTAGCCACGTCTCTTGGGCATGTATCTTTATATTTAGCCTTTTTGCTCACTTTTGTCTATCTTTTCTCATATTTTTTTATGTAGGCCCTATCTGCAAGGAATGTAAAAAAGGATGCACATGTGCATCTAAATTTGCATCTCATGGTTGTTATGCAAATTTACAATCATTTACATCTGCCCATTTCAGGTGATTCTGATAATACCACCTATGTATTACCACCTCAAGCTAATCATGGTCTGCAGCAGGTGAGATTGATGCCACTTGTCACCCTGCTAACGACCACTCCCAAACTATCAACGTGTTAACGGTCTCCCTAGGTTTTTTCAAAAATAGTATGGCCACGCGGCTATATTCAGTTTTTCTTTTTAAAACAATATAGCCAGACGGCGATGCTCTTTTATTCTTTTTTCTATTTATAAATTGAATTTAATAAATAGTATAGACGAGCGGCTATAGTCTTATATATATATATACGTATGTATTTTTCAATAAGAGATTCGTGCTCTATACATGTCTCACGTTTTTTGAAAAGCAAACATACAATAGTCGTACTGTACATGTGCGTACGTGTTTCTAATGTTTTATACATGGAATTTTTACAAAATTTTCAGTAAGACACACAAAATTCACGTATTATACAAATAATTCTCACATATTATTGAATAAGAATAACATATGTTATAAAAATTATATTAAAATATCATATAGTGGAAGATTAATATCTACTTTGGATTTGTTGAAACTAGCAAATTAATATTTATAAGGTACAAACTAATGCAACTAGGAGGGTCCTTTTTTATTTTTTATTTTTTTTATTAAATAGCATCGTCGTGCGGCTATACTACGATTTTTCAGAAGAAAAAAAAAAAGTATCACCGAGTGGAAATACTTGTTTTTGACATGTGGCACCTAATCGATGGGGGTCCTTTATTTTTATATTTAGAAATAGTATAGCCGCACGACTATACTTAGTTTTTCTTTTTAAAAACGTATAGCTGCATGGCTATAATATTTTACACATAGGCGCTGTGCAGCCACTCCGGTTTTTTTTCAAGTAAATAGTATTGCCATAAGGCTATACTCGATTTTTTTTCTTTAAAAAAAAAATAGTATAGTCGGGTGGTGGTACTTGTTTTTTATATTATAAATTATCTTTAATAAATAGTATGGACTAGCTGCTATAGTCTTTTACACAATTTTTAGTAAGACATACAAAATTCACGCATTATACAATAAATTCTCACATATTATTGAATAAGAATAACAAATGTTATCAAAATTATATCAAAATATACAATACTCGTATTGTACATGTACGTATGTATTTTTCATGTTTAATACACATATTTTTTACAAAAGTTTCTTTAGTCACTCTGCTAGCTTGTTTAAGTTCGAGTAGAGGGCCTGATGCCCATTTAAATCATCTTAACTGTTGTGTGTGCCTTTACCTTGTGCATGTTGGAAGTTGGGATTATTCTGGCGCTTGTTTACAAGTACTATAAATTGGAAATTATTCCAATTACAGGAGTGACTCTGCTGAAATTTCGGTAGAAGTCGAATTGTCTATCAATTTAAATTTCGGTAGGTCCTGTCAACATTGGCTTGGGGCACACACCATGACACAAAACACCTTACCGAAGAACTTCGACAACGAGAACATGAAGCCCAAGAAGAAGTAGAAGGGATGAAATGTGATAATTCTAGCATTCGGATCGTTTGGATCCATGCTAGGCATATTTTCTTTTCAATAATATGCTATATATATCATATTTATTAACCATATTGCTAACCATCTTTCTAATAGAGATGAGCTCTACCGATGTTTATGAGACCCGCTTATATTAGAGAAGTGGTTAGCAATGTAGTCTAAATAAATGTAATTCAAATAGCAACAACCTTTTCTTTTTGTAAATAGTTAACAAGAAAAACAAATTATGCACGTCTCTCTTTTTGCCTTCAATATAATAATCCCATCAAATTAAAGTAAGAAAAGTACATAAAATCATAAAACCTGAAAAAATCACAACAAAAAAGCCATCAAAATAGAAGGACTAAACATTTTCAATTGAATGTTTGTTGTTCCGAAGAAAATTAACAACTTTTATTGTTCAATAACATGGACCATTGTACTGTTAAAGATTTGAAGTAGGTTTTATTTGGGCCCTTGTATTTTTGAACTCTCAACAAATAACTTGAAATAGGAATAGACCAGTGTAGTGCCGGCCCTGCTTTTAGTCCTAGTTGACTTGACTTTTGATTTCGTCACCATCAACACGATCACCTTGCTTGCCATTCTTGAGCATGGCGTTGGCTTCTTTCCATTTATGGTATTTACCAAACAAGACCTCCATTTCTTCAAGGGTTCTGCCGTGTGTTTCTGGAAGCATTGTGTAAAAGAAGATCCAACCCACTACTCCAACTCCGGCGTAAAGAAAGAAGGCCCCACCAATCGTGATGGCCTTGTACAACGAAATAAAAGTCATGGAGATGATTCCGCTTGTCACCCTGTTGATGGCCACTCCCAAACTGCACCCTTGTGCCCGCAACTTCAGCGGGAAGATCTCAGAAGTATAGACCCATGTGACGGGCCCCAACCCAATAGAGAAAAACGCAACATTGAATAACACCATGGTGATGCACAATCCGATGGCCCATGGGACCGTCCCGTGGCTCTGATCGATGACCGTAAGGCTTGCACCGAGAAACCCAAGAGAAAATACCATTCCACCCATGCTGATCAAAAGCAGTGGGCGTCGCCCAATCCGATCAATTAAAAATGTGGCGACCAAGATGAAAAGGGTCTTGACAACTCCAACGGCTATGGTTGCGAGTAGCTTGTGGTTGTAGGATTGGATCCCAGCCTTCTCAAAGATCCTTGGGCTGTACAAAACGACAGAGTCTATGCCCGAGGCTTGTTCAAAGAAGTGGATACCTAGTGCTGCGATTAAAATGTGGCGAACGGCTGGTGTGGGATGAAGGATAAGTTGTTTCCATACGCTTTCGCCGTGGCTTTGTTTCGGCACCTCAACGAAGTCGTCGTTTAAGTGCATTGGGATGCCTGCGGCTTCTTTGATGTCGTCTAGCCTGAGCTGAGCCTCTTCCTTGGAAGATGAGGTTTTGTTGAGGACTCGCTTAGCGTCCCCAAGTCGCCCCTTCATGACGAGCCAGCGAGGCGACTCAGGCATGGCTAAAACGCCGAAGACGAGAACAATGGAGGGAAGTGCGCCAAGGCCAAGCATGAACCTCCACCCCATGTGAACTGGGAGCTTGGAGAAGGCGTAGTTGGATACGTACCCCAATAATATGCCAACATTGACAAACACCTGGACAAATATATTTTCAAATAAACCAATTAACGAATTAGTCCAAAAGTATTATATGTAAATAATATAAATATAATATACAATTCATCAAAGCGTTTTTCTTTAATTAATCATTGATCAATATTTTTTGGCAGATAATCAGTAACTATCTGAAGAAAAATATAATGCATGGAAAGGTGCTTTTGGTCTAGTGGCATCTCCCCCTAAATTTATCATAAAAAGAAAAACATAAAGAAAATAGACAAACAATGAAACAAAACCAACCTCTGGAAAAGATGTGAGAAAGCCACGAGACAACGCTGGAGAGATCTCGACGGTGTAGACCGGGGCGATCATGAGACCGTATCCAACGCCGACTCCAGCGACGAATCGGCCGAACATGAGCAAGCCGTAGCCAGGGGCGACGCCCATGAGGATAGCTCCGACAAAGAAGATGGTTCCCGATAGGACAATGGTGTACCGACGGCCGATCCAATCAGAGGTTACGCCAGCCAAGCCGGAGCCGATGAGGGAGTAGATGTTTAGAGTGCCCGCAAGGATTTCAACTTGGACGTCGGTTATTTTTAGGTCATCTTTGATGAAGATATTCGCCCCACTCATTACACCAATATCTGTACACAAAAGTAAAATTTATCAACCACACTCCAAAATAATTCGGGAAGAAAAAAATGTATTTGGCAGATGAAGTTTGAGGAACTGTTGAAGTGTAAGGATGATTACCATAACCCAATAAGATTGAAGTCATGCAAGCCAAAGTGGCGCAGGCAATAGCGAACTTGTTTGCATTGGGTTTCTCTGGGGGATCAAAATCTGCAATACGCTTGTTCTGGGGTTCGCCGGAGACAGCATTGTCTTCGACTTTCTGGTCTGTCATCTCGGTCATTGTGCTAGAGAGAGAGAGAGATAGATTGCGAGCAAGTGAGAGGTGTAGATGACTTATCAGAGAGAGAGAGAGAGAGAGAGAGAGAGAGAGAGAGAGGGAGAGGGACAGAATATATATAAGCTAACACTTAATTAAAGTAATATTGTATATGGTTTTCCAATGGAGAAGGATGAAGACACAAATGGATTAGAAGGCCGTGGCAAGTTTCTTGCAATGAGAAAGACAAAAGAATTTCGTCAACAACCGAAGCAAATAACCAAAGGGATGATTGTTCCTTCCTTCCTCAGACCTGGATTTATACTACATGACCGCGCTTTGGGAGCTCAGGGTACTAGGTCCTCATGGCGCAAAGGATCCGTTCAACATGATTTGTGGCCTAGAGGATAAGTTGCATGCAAAAGTTTACACGGCTTTGTGTTGTCTTTGAATGTTTGAAACAATATTTCATTTGATTTATTACAACGAATTCTAGAGTATTGATATTGAAATATTGGGAATTTTGGGTATATCTTATGGATCGATATTTATATTTGAAGGGTAATGCTTGTTGTATAATTTATTAAAATTTTCTGTAATTAAATGTAAATTTAAATTGGAAAAAAAAAAGAAAAAAAAGAAAGAAAGAAAGACTTCTCAAGTTTGTAATAATGCATATGTTCCTCTTCAAATAAAGTCACGTACGTACTTTGTGAAATTGCCCTTCAACATCTTCAAATAGGCAAAACCTACGCATGTTATAAGTAACTTTGACACATAAATAATATTCATCTACATAGTGCATTAGTAGAGATCTTTGTAGTACCTCATAAGTGAATTACGAGAGAGTTCAACACAATTGTGGTAAGTTATAGGTCCTTATCATCAGAGGCGGTTCTTGGGGCGTGCAAGGTGAGCACAAGCACGAGGCGGCCACAAAAATATTATATTACTGTATTAAATGTTATTTTATTGAGGTTATAGTTTTGTTTTTTAATAATCAGATTGAGGTTAGGTTAATATACTAATATAATATTAATAATATAACATATACTACATAAAATTTCCCATTAACTTTGCAGACCCAAAAAAAAATTTCCATAACACATGAAAAAAAAACTTTGCATACATAATATATTAATGTAATATATAACATAGCCAATAGCATATACAAGTTTATTTTTCTTTTTCCCCAACTATCATAAGCCATGTAGCCTTCTTTTGCAAGTTTCACAAATCAAGCCCAATTCTCTCTCTTAAATTCTTAGAGATTTTGCTCCCTTTTTCTAAATCATAATTGAAGAAAATCCCCAAATTAATAACTCCATCTTCATATAACCAAGGAAAATTGAGATAATTAAGAATGTAATATTATAGTTTAAATTTTGATAGTATAGTTATTGATCCAAGAAAATTCATTAATTTTTTATTGGAGGACTTTTATTTAATGTGACTGTCTTTTGGTGAGTTTTAATTGTGAATTTGCCAAAATAAATTGCAACACTGTTTTCATTCCACAACTGGATTGGTCTCTGTATAGATTCCACAACTCTTAACATTGACATAAATATTTTAAGCCACGTTGCTATTAAAGTAGCTTCATAAATTGCTAAGAATTCATCTTGCATAGTTGAGGTTGATACATATTGTTGTTTGACACTTCTCCATGCCACTCCTCCTCCTGCAAATAAGAATACAAGATGTACATTTATGAGTATCCAAACAACCAGCAAAATTAGCATATGCATATCCTTCTAGTTTTAATTCTTCAACTTTTCAATAAACCAGTTTGTACTCTTTAGTTCTTTGTAAATACCTTAGTACCTTCTTACCTACCACCCAATGTGCTTGGCCTGAATTAGATTGAAACCTTCCAAGGACACTTATGCATAAATCAAAGTTTGGTCTTGTGCAAACTTGCGCATACATCAAGCTTCCTACAAGTGAAGCATAGGGTTTGTCCTGCATTTCCAACTTCTCTTGCTCAGTTTTAGGATATTTTTCATTACTCAGTTTGTCAACCTTCGAGAATGGAACATCACAACCTATGCGATTCTCCATATTGAATCTTTTAAGTACCCTTTCTATATATCCTTTATGTGATAGACCAAGTAATCCCTTTTCTCTATCTCTACTTATTTCAATTCCCAATACAGAGTTTTCTTAACCTAAATCACTCATCTCAAAATAGTTTGACAACATTCTCTTAGTGTCATGTAGTAATGACATATTACTGCTTGCTAAGAGAATATCATCAACATAAAGGAGCATGAAAATGTAATGTCTTCCATAAAATTTTAGATAAATGCATTCGTCTAAGGGATTATCAATGAAACCTTGATACTTGAAAACGTCATCAAACTTCAAATACCATTGCCTTGAGGCTTGTTTTAATCCATATATTAATTTTTGTAACCTGCAAACCAAATCTTCTTCCCCTTTTTGAATGAAACCATCTAGTTGCCTTATGTAGATTTCCTCAATAAGGTTTCCATTCAAAAATGTAGTTTTAACATCCATTTGATGAAGATGCAAATCAAAGTGTACCACCAATGCCATTATGACTCTTAAAGAATCTTTGGTTGACACGGGTGATAACATTTCATTATAACCCACTCCTTCTTGTTGTGTGAATCCCTTTGCTACCAATCGTGCGTTATATCTGTCTATTTGTCCCTTTGAGTTTCTTTTGGTCTTGTAAACCCATTAGCATCCTATTAGTTTACATTCTTGAGGCAATGCTACAAGCTTAAATTGCTTCATTCTTGCTCATTGATTTAAGCTCAAATTCCAATGCTTCTATCCATTTTTCACATATTTCAGTCTGCATAGCCTAATTAAAAGTCACAGGGTCTTCTGTGGTGTTGATGTTCAAACTCTTGTAAGTAGATATAATAGTCATTGGATAAAGTTGGTCTCTTAGGTCTTTGTGATTTTCTCAGTTCTAAGTTGTGTGGTTGTTGTTCTTGTTAATCTATCTGCATATTATTGACTATTGTTTGTTGAGGTTCAGCTACTAGTTTTAAACCATTGTTTCTTTCTTCATGAGTTGGTGGGGCTTGCTTGTCACTCAAATCATTGAATGGCAAGACTACTACTTCTCTTATCTGATTTTCTTTTTCTGCAGATTCCTTATTTTCCAAGACTTCATCAAAATCAAAATTTTCCTCAGTGCTTTGTTCACTTTCATAAACCTTGTGCTATTATTAGGACGGTAAAACCTACATCCTTTTGTCCTATCTGGATATCCCATGAAATAACAACTTATTGTCTTAGAGTCTAGCTTCTTTTCCATTGGGTTATAAAACTTAGCTTCTGCTTTACTTACTCATACTCTTAGATGTGAGAGACTTGGTTTTCTGTTACACCATAGCTCATAAGGAATTTTGTGCACACTTTTGGTAGGAATTCTGTTCAGCAAATAATTTGATGTCTTTAAGGCTTCTCCCCATAGAAAGTTTGGCATTTTGGAGTAGCACATCAAACTTCTTACCAGTTCAATCAGAGCTCTGAGTGAACCCGAAATAGGCCATGGATCGTCTCTCAGCAACACCATTTTGTTGTGATGTTCTTGGGTTGGTATATTGAGCCACAATTCCTTCTGCTGAAGAAATTTGGCAAAAGGGCCTAGATTTCTTCCTTTCTCATCAAATCTGCCATAAAAATTTCCTCCCCTATCTGATCTGACTATTTTTTCTTTAAATCCAGTTGGTTTCTACTTCTGCCTTGTACACTTTGAACAAGTCTAATGCATTTGATTTTTTAGATATCAAGTACACATAACCATATCTTGAGAAGTCATTTGTGAATGTTATGAAGTACTTGAAACCATTATGTGTTTGAGTAGGAAAAGGACCATATATGTCAGTATGTATTATTTCTAATAGTTTCTCACTTCTTATAGCACCTTCTTCGTCAAATTTATCAGTTTTCCTTTAACACATTCTATACAAACATTGTCTTTGTCATGGTGATTAAGTGGTGGCAACAATAATTCTTTGCTTAAGAGATTCATTCTTTCATTTGATATATGGCCTAGACTTTTATGCCAAAGTTTGTATGATTCTTCTTTATTTACTTTTCCTTTACTGCTTATCATGATGCTTAGATTGGCAGTGCTTGGATTTGGTTTCTTGCAATTCAAACGAAACATGCCATCATCTAAAAAACCATTACCAATCATAACTTTATTTCTAAAAATGGAGAATCCAAACTCATCAAACTCCAACTGTAAGTTTGATTTTACAAGCTTACTAATTGAAATAAGATTCTTTTTCATAGAAGGAATATAAGCTACATCTACTAGTTCCAAAATAAAACTAGACTCCAACTCGATCTTAGATAATCCAATGTACTCCACCTTGACTCTTTATCCATTTCCCACTCAAACCTTCATCTCAGCCTTGCTCGGCAGCCTCTTGGTTTTGAACCCCTGCAAAGAATTAGCCACATGAACTGATGCACCACTATCTAACCACCATGAATATGAAGAAATCTCAATTGCATTAGACTCAAAACAAACATTTACTTGATCAATCTTACCTTTAGCCTTTTGCTTATCCAACCAATGCTTGTATTTGTCACAATTCCTCTTCATATGACCAAACTTTTTGCAGAAATAGCATTTGATCCCTTTTGGACCTAGCCCTTTAGTTTCCTTTTCTTCTTTGTTTTTCTTTCCATCAGTTTTGCCTTTCTCAAATTCCTTTTTGGGTTTGAAGCTCTAAACCATATTGATATTTTCTTTAGCCTTATCTTTTTTCATATTCTGTTCTTCATGTACACAGATGCCTATTAGATCAGTTACTGTCCATATCTCCTTTTGAGCTACATATATGCTTCTCAGATGCTTGAAAGTACTAGGCAGAGAATTTATAGCAAAATGCACCATCATGGTTTCATCCACATTGACATTGAGTGCCTTTAGTTTGTTCCCAATTTCCAGCATGTTCAATATGTGTGTTCTCATACACTTTTCACCATTGTATTTTGCATTAGTGAATTGCCCATTAGAGTTCCAATCTCAGCCTTCTTCAATTCCAGGAATTTCTCTCCAATAGAATCAATAAACTTCTTAGCATTATCAGATGGTGTAATGCTTGACATATGGTGAAATCGACCTTCTCATGATCAGAATAGTCATTTTGTTTGCCATAACCCATTTTGCATATTTTGCTTTTACTTCAGTAGATGCATCAGCAGCAGGTACATCAGGAGTTTCTTCTTCAACAGCCGTCTCATAGTCTAACAAACCTAGGAGCAATTTCTACATCTTCCCTCCATTTGGTGTGGTTGGAGCCAATGAGAGTTTCAATCGAGATGTGATTAACTGAAAAGCACATAGTATATGTTTGTTTAAAAACTAAAATCCCCAAAATTTTAAAACATGATCGAATCTTACCTTTAGGCAGAGAAACAAAACATGTTTATCAACACGACATGAAAACCACACAAACTTCTTGCACAAGAAAATTTCTAGATCTTTGGACATAAGAAATAATCTAGTTAGTTTATGTGTTTCATCTCCCATGGTGTTCTACTGCAAATAATTGCATTATGAATTACTCACATCTTTGGACAAAGAGTCATTCATTATGCCTTTATTTGCAGCACAAGTTTGATCATTAAACTTTTGAGTGTACAGATCTTGTAGTGTCTGAGTTGCTTTGGCTTACTTAGAACACGGCAAGAACTATACAAACTAATTGATCAATTCCTTCTTGTTACAGCAAGGTGTTAACCTTAAACAGTTGTTGTGCCAAGTTTCTTTAATCTTGAAAAACTTAAATTAATCTTCAGTTTTCAAGTTGTTAATGCTTGCGACAAAATGGTAGGTAGAAGATAAAATAACTCATGCTCTGATACCACATGTAAACTTCTTAAGCTATTGAACTTTAAACACTAACCTTGTATCAAACAGAGTGTGAGAGAGAGAGAGATCTTCTATAAGATTTCTGATGCCTTTATCTCGGTATTCTATATAGGGTGAATATCCTGATGAGCTGAGTCTATTATATTACTGTATTAAATGTTATTTTATTGAGGTTATAGTTTTGTTTTTTAATAATCAGATTGAGGTTAGGTTAATATACTAATATAATATTAATAATATAACATATACTACATAAAATTTCCCATTAACTTTGCAGACCCAAAAAAAAATTTCCATAACACATGAAAAAAAAACTTTGCATACATAATATATTAATGTAATATATAACATAGCCAATAGCATATACAAGTTTATTTTTCTTTTTCCCCAACTATCATAAGCCATGTAGCCTTCTTTTGCAAGTTTCACAAATCAAGCCCAATTCTCTCTCTTAAATTCTTAGAGATTTTGCTCCCTTTTTCTAAATCATAATTGAAGAAAATCCCCAAATTAATAACTCCATCTTCATATAACCAAGGAAAATTGAGATAATTAAGAATGTAATATTATAGTTTAAATTTTGATAGTATAGTTATTGATCCAAGAAAATTCATTAATTTTTTATTGGAGGACTTTTATTTAATGTGACTGTCTTTTGGTGAGTTTTAATTGTGAATTTGCCAAAATAAATTGCAACACTGTTTTCATTCCACAACTGGATTGGTCTCTGTATAGATTCCACAACTCTTAACATTGACATAAATATTTTAAGCCACGTTGCTATTAAAGTAGCTTCATAAATTGCTAAGAATTCATCTTGCATAGTTGAGGTTGATACATATTGTTGTTTGACACTTCTCCATGCCACTCCTCCTCCTGCAAATAAGAATACAAGATGTACATTTATGAGTATCCAAACAACCAGCAAAATTAGCATATGCATATCCTTCTAGTTTTAATTCTTCAACTTTTCAATAAACCAGTTTGTACTCTTTAGTTCTTTGTAAATACCTTAGTACCTTCTTACCTACCACCCAATGTGCTTGGCCTGAATTAGATTGAAACCTTCCAAGGACACTTATGCATAAATCAAAGTTTGGTCTTGTGCAAACTTGCGCATACATCAAGCTTCCTACAAGTGAAGCATAGGGTTTGTCCTGCATTTCCAACTTCTCTTGCTCAGTTTTAGGATATTTTTCATTACTCAGTTTGTCAACCTTCGAGAATGGAACATCACAACCTATGCGATTCTCCATATTGAATCTTTTAAGTACCCTTTCTATATATCCTTTATGTGATAGACCAAGTAATCCCTTTTCTCTATCTCTACTTATTTCAATTCCCAATACAGAGTTTTCTTAACCTAAATCACTCATCTCAAAATAGTTTGACAACATTCTCTTAGTGTCATGTAGTAATGACATATTACTGCTTGCTAAGAGAATATCATCAACATAAAGGAGCATGAAAATGTAATGTCTTCCATAAAATTTTAGATAAATGCATTCGTCTAAGGGATTATCAATGAAACCTTGATACTTGAAAACGTCATCAAACTTCAAATACCATTGCCTTGAGGCTTGTTTTAATCCATATATTAATTTTTGTAACCTGCAAACCAAATCTTCTTCCCCTTTTTGAATGAAACCATCTAGTTGCCTTATGTAGATTTCCTCAATAAGGTTTCCATTCAAAAATGTAGTTTTAACATCCATTTGATGAAGATGCAAATCAAAGTGTACCACCAATGCCATTATGACTCTTAAAGAATCTTTGGTTGACACGGGTGATAACATTTCATTATAACCCACTCCTTCTTGTTGTGTGAATCCCTTTGCTACCAATCGTGCGTTATATCTGTCTATTTGTCCCTTTGAGTTTCTTTTGGTCTTGTAAACCCATTAGCATCCTATTAGTTTACATTCTTGAGGCAATGCTACAAGCTTAAATTGCTTCATTCTTGCTCATTGATTTAAGCTCAAATTCCAATGCTTCTATCCATTTTTCACATATTTCAGTCTGCATAGCCTAATTAAAAGTCACAGGGTCTTCTGTGGTGTTGATGTTCAAACTCTTGTAAGTAGATATAATAGTCATTGGATAAAGTTGGTCTCTTAGGTCTTTGTGATTTTCTCAGTTCTAAGTTGTGTGGTTGTTGTTCTTGTTAATCTATCTGCATATTATTGACTATTGTTTGTTGAGGTTCAGCTACTAGTTTTAAACCATTGTTTCTTTCTTCATGAGTTGGTGGGGCTTGCTTGTCACTCAAATCATTGAATGGCAAGACTACTACTTCTCTTATCTGATTTTCTTTTTCTGCAGATTCCTTATTTTCCAAGACTTCATCAAAATCAAAATTTTCCTCAGTGCTTTGTTCACTTTCATAAACCTTGTGCTATTATTAGGACGGTAAAACCTACATCCTTTTGTCCTATCTGGATATCCCATGAAATAACAACTTATTGTCTTAGAGTCTAGCTTCTTTTCCATTGGGTTATAAAACTTAGCTTCTGCTTTACTTACTCATACTCTTAGATGTGAGAGACTTGGTTTTCTGTTACACCATAGCTCATAAGGAATTTTGTGCACACTTTTGGTAGGAATTCTGTTCAGCAAATAATTTGATGTCTTTAAGGCTTCTCCCCATAGAAAGTTTGGCATTTTGGAGTAGCACATCAAACTTCTTACCAGTTCAATCAGAGCTCTGAGTGAACCCGAAATAGGCCATGGATCGTCTCTCAGCAACACCATTTTGTTGTGATGTTCTTGGGTTGGTATATTGAGCCACAATTCCTTCTGCTGAAGAAATTTGGCAAAAGGGCCTAGATTTCTTCCTTTCTCATCAAATCTGCCATAAAAATTTCCTCCCCTATCTGATCTGACTATTTTTTCTTTAAATCCAGTTGGTTTCTACTTCTGCCTTGTACACTTTGAACAAGTCTAATGCATTTGATTTTTTAGATATCAAGTACACATAACCATATCTTGAGAAGTCATTTGTGAATGTTATGAAGTACTTGAAACCATTATGTGTTTGAGTAGGAAAAGGACCATATATGTCAGTATGTATTATTTCTAATAGTTTCTCACTTCTTATAGCACCTTCTTCGTCAAATTTATCAGTTTTCCTTTAACACATTCTATACAAACATTGTCTTTGTCATGGTGATTAAGTGGTGGCAACAATAATTCTTTGCTTAAGAGATTCATTCTTTCATTTGATATATGGCCTAGACTTTTATGCCAAAGTTTGTATGATTCTTCTTTATTTACTTTTCCTTTACTGCTTATCATGATGCTTAGATTGGCAGTGCTTGGATTTGGTTTCTTGCAATTCAAACGAAACATGCCATCATCTAAAAAACCATTACCAATCATAACTTTATTTCTAAAAATGGAGAATCCAAACTCATCAAACTCCAACTGTAAGTTTGATTTTACAAGCTTACTAATTGAAATAAGATTCTTTTTCATAGAAGGAATATAAGCTACATCTACTAGTTCCAAAATAAAACTAGACTCCAACTCGATCTTAGATAATCCAATGTACTCCACCTTGACTCTTTATCCATTTCCCACTCAAACCTTCATCTCAGCCTTGCTCGGCAGCCTCTTGGTTTTGAACCCCTGCAAAGAATTAGCCACATGAACTGATGCACCACTATCTAACCACCATGAATATGAAGAAATCTCAATTGCATTAGACTCAAAACAAACATTTACTTGATCAATCTTACCTTTAGCCTTTTGCTTATCCAACCAATGCTTGTATTTGTCACAATTCCTCTTCATATGACCAAACTTTTTGCAGAAATAGCATTTGATCCCTTTTGGACCTAGCCCTTTAGTTTCCTTTTCTTCTTTGTTTTTCTTTCCATCAGTTTTGCCTTTCTCAAATTCCTTTTTGGGTTTGAAGCTCTAAACCATATTGATATTTTCTTTAGCCTTATCTTTTTTCATATTCTGTTCTTCATGTACACAGATGCCTATTAGATCAGTTACTGTCCATATCTCCTTTTGAGCTACATATATGCTTCTCAGATGCTTGAAAGTACTAGGCAGAGAATTTATAGCAAAATGCACCATCATGGTTTCATCCACATTGACATTGAGTGCCTTTAGTTTGTTCCCAATTTCCAGCATGTTCAATATGTGTGTTCTCATACACTTTTCACCATTGTATTTTGCATTAGTGAATTGCCCATTAGAGTTCCAATCTCAGCCTTCTTCAATTCCAGGAATTTCTCTCCAATAGAATCAATAAACTTCTTAGCATTATCAGATGGTGTAATGCTTGACATATGGTGAAATCGACCTTCTCATGATCAGAATAGTCATTTTGTTTGCCATAACCCATTTTGCATATTTTGCTTTTACTTCAGTAGATGCATCAGCAGCAGGTACATCAGGAGTTTCTTCTTCAACAGCCGTCTCATAGTCTAACAAACCTAGGAGCAATTTCTACATCTTCCCTCCATTTGGTGTGGTTGGAGCCAATGAGAGTTTCAATCGAGATGTGATTAACTGAAAAGCACATAGTATATGTTTGTTTAAAAACTAAAATCCCCAAAATTTTAAAACATGATCGAATCTTACCTTTAGGCAGAGAAACAAAACATGTTTATCAACACGACATGAAAACCACACAAACTTCTTGCACAAGAAAATTTCTAGATCTTTGGACATAAGAAATAATCTAGTTAGTTTATGTGTTTCATCTCCCATGGTGTTCTACTGCAAATAATTGCATTATGAATTACTCACATCTTTGGACAAAGAGTCATTCATTATGCCTTTATTTGCAGCACAAGTTTGATCATTAAACTTTTGAGTGTACAGATCTTGTAGTGTCTGAGTTGCTTTGGCTTACTTAGAACACGGCAAGAACTATACAAACTAATTGATCAATTCCTTCTTGTTACAGCAAGGTGTTAACCTTAAACAGTTGTTGTGCCAAGTTTCTTTAATCTTGAAAAACTTAAATTAATCTTCAGTTTTCAAGTTGTTAATGCTTGCGACAAAATGGTAGGTAGAAGATAAAATAACTCATGCTCTGATACCACATGTAAACTTCTTAAGCTATTGAACTTTAAACACTAACCTTGTATCAAACAGAGTGTGAGAGAGAGAGAGATCTTCTATAAGATTTCTGATGCCTTTATCTCGGTATTCTATATAGGGTGAATATCCTGATGAGCTGAGTCTATCGACTCTTAGAGAGAGCTCTTCTATTTATATGCATCACTCAAGGAGTCTTGCCCATCAAGAAACTCCTTGAGGTATATCCTTATTGCAATAGAACAGTAAATCCTTATCCTAATAGAACTAGAAACCCCTTTAGCCTTGTAATCCAATTAAAACACTAATACATAGGCTGCTGGATGAGATTAGTTTGAATCCTTGATTAATCCTAAGTCTTGCAATCCGATAATGATTAGAATAGTAAACTATCTTACAGTTTCACATGAGCTCTTCCAAGATTTTACAATACGATATAACCAAGTAAAGAAACAAACAATTTTAAGTTTTCTTTCTCATGATCTTCGTTTGGTTTTGTTTTGGGCTCTCCCCGAGTTTACCAAAAAAAGGAAAAAAATATGTAAAGAGACAAACAATAAAACAAAACAAACCTCTGGGAAAGATGTGAGGAAGCCATGAGACAATGTTGGAGCGATCGCAGGGTTGGCCAGAGACGGTAAGTTTGTGTTGTTTAGGGCAACGAATTCTGGTGCCGGGGTTGGTGTTCTGGTTTCCATTAGTGGCGACAATTTAATGAGATGATGTACTTCTTGAAATCTGATCAACAGAGAAGGACGAAGACACAAATGGATCAAAGGCCATGGCAAGTTTGTTGCAATGATGAAAATAGAAGAAAATAACAAAAAGGGTTGGGCCAACTGTTCCTTCCTTAGACTTGGATATATGGATTGATCACATTTTGGGAGCTCATGGGCCTAAGTTCCTCATGGACCAAACAATCCATTCAATTGGATTTATGCTTGTGTAAACTTGGAATGTTTCAATTATATTTCTTTTGATTTGTTACAACGAGTTCTAAACTGTTGAACACAATGAGATTTTGGGTTAAATGTTTTTTTTTTTTTTTGGGTGCAATTGTATTTCTGATATGTTTGTTAATCAAAAGTTTGTAGAGGCTTTTAGAATGTTTTCTCCTCTATGTATATTGTATATTGTTCATATTGGGCATAAGCATGGTGCTTTTTTTTTTTAGCTACCAAACGAAGATAGAAGTAAAAGATGTAATAAATTTTCCCAAAAACTGAAAAATGCATGATAAAATGACACTAAAAGACTCAGTTGAAAAGAGTTTTGACTTATAGATAAGAGATCTTAGGTTCGAACCCTCATGACATCTTAATTGTGTGTGTGTATGTGTGTGAAACTCTCCTCCTCTCTAATTTAGACTACCAATTATACTAAAAAAACAAAAACATAAAAACACAGCCCCCGCCTCTCCTCAGTCCTCCGTCCCCACAAAGTTTGATGAAAACATACCCACACAAAAAAGGCACAGTGCCTTCCAATCATTTTCATGAATCGTGAGGAACATGCTGAAAGATGGAAAAAACTTACCCTAGTTAACTTCACCCTCGACCACTTGGTCCTATATTAAATTATTAATAATTTAAAATGGGTCCCCCTTACCATATTTTTTTGGTAGCACTAGGCACAAAACGAGTAACATGTGCTTGCTTTTCTGCCTTTCCAACCTACCACCTGCTTTCCCATTATTTTCACATGTTCTTGGGATAAATGTGACTTCATTTTTCCAGCAATATTATGTGTTTTACTATCATCATGCAAGTGTGGATTTGATGATTTACTACTTTGTGTCACGGTTTTTGGGAGCTTCTCTTAAAAGATACAAATAAGAAAAGAAAAAGGGGGGAAAGAAATTAGAGGAAAATATGAAGAATTGTGGGGTCTATCTATTTGTTATACCTTTTGCAAATTGCAAAGAAGTTGAAAGCAATTTCTGCGAACCAAAATCAGAATGGACCACCATTCTACAAGATAAATATGTTGATCTTTATCACAAAGAAAAAAGACACCCACAGTTCTCACCACAAAATGTATTTGCGGTGAGTATTATCGTCACATTAGTCGCCGTTAAAATATATATTTATTTATTTTTCTAGTTTCGTAACATATATATTAAATCACACTGATTTAACAATAATTTAATATAATGATAATGCTCACCACCAAACTGAAAAGAACTCATATAGCAAAAGCACATGATCGCTCACATAAAAGTTGTGATGTGTGTGTGATCTTGCGTACGTCTTTTTCGCTTTTAATTTCAACTGACCCAAAGTAATAAAGTAAAGTAAAACCCTTTTGATTTCTTATTGTGGCCAATGTTATATCCACTTTTTCATCTTTTAGTCATGAAAATGTGACATTACTTAATGACCTAAAAAATGCTTTGAAAATTAGTTCTGAGAGTCGTTATCACGTGCATATATGAAAGTGCAAAAGCGTAAATAAGAAGATGGCTTTCAATTGGAAAAGAAAACTTCTTACTCTCAACAGCAGATACGTCTGGCACTTGGACTTGGGTGTCAATGATGTACACAAAGTCCATGTCATATTTAGATAATATTCATATCAATTATCATCACTCATTAAGAATTAATATATTACAGGTCGATTGTAAGCTACAATATCTCACTGTTCTGACAAACAGATGAAACAAAAGCAAGAAATGGAAAACAAATTTGGCGAACGAACTTGCACAATACATATATGACACATTTCATCTTGACTCTGTTCTCTTCATCTTAACTTGCACTAAAATCTTCATAGAAGAAATTTCATGGGTAGTAACACGCTCCATGATTGACTTGGCTTCTCCCCCGACCATCGGACCTCCAAAAATGGGACCAGGCCGAGCGCTACAGTCTTCTCTAATAGGAGCATTTGTAGCGACAAATATATAACCGACGCATACAACAATTTTTCAATCAAACACCTACTCTAGAGTTCAAGTGCTTTCAAATATTACATCACCCATGTAAACTCACTAACATACGACGGCCCTTTTGTTTCTGAGCAGTGCATAGCCTTCTCTCCACCTCCAGAATTTGCCAAACAAGACCTCCATGTCTTCAAGGGTTCTACCCTGTGTTTCCGGGAGCATTGTATAAAAGAACACCCAACCAACCGTAGCAATTGCTCCATAAAGAAAGAACGTCCCACCCATCGTGATCGCCTTATACAGCGTGATAAAAGTCATTGTGAGGACTCCACTCATAATCCTATTCACGGCTGTTCCCATGCTGCAACCTTGAGCACGTAGCTTCAACGGGAAGATCTCAGAGCTGTAGACCCACGCAATGGGCCCCATCCCGATCGAGAAGAACCCAACGTAGGCTAATACCATGGTCAAGCACAAAACGGACGCCCACATCATCTTCTCGTTTTCATGATCGACGATTGTGAGGCTCGTACCGAGGCAGAGAAGCGAGGCTATCATCCCGGCCACGCTCGTTAGAAGCAACGGGCGTCGTCCGACCCGATCGAGGAAACCTATGGCAATCAGGGTGAAAATGGTCTTGGAAAATCCAACTGCCACTGTTGCGAGCAGCAACGTGCTAGAGTCAGTGATCCCAGCCGCTTCAAAGATCCTTGGGCTGTACAAAACGAGGGCGTCGATGCCTGACATCTGTTGAAAGAAGTGGAAACCAACGGCTGCAATTAAAATGTGACGAACAGGGGGCGTTGGATGGAGGAGCAATTCCTTCCACACCTCCTCGCCGTGGCTGTGCTTGGGGACCTGAACAATGTCTTCGGTGCAATGCTCAGGGATGCCCGCGGCTTCTTTGATGTCAGCTAGCCGAAGCTGAGCTTCTTCCACGGAGTCTGAGGTTTTGTCGAGGACGTGCTTGGCATCGCCGAGCCGACCCTGCATGACAAGCCATCGGGGCGACTCGGGCATTGTTAAGACACCGACGGCAAGAATAACGGAGGGAAATACGCCGACTCCAAGCATGAGCCGCCAGCCCAAATTAATAGGGAGCCCGGAGAAGGCATAGTTGGCAACGTACCCCAATAATATGCCAATATTGACAAAGACCTGTATAAATACATATTCAAACAAATCACTTGTCAGGAAAAATCAATTAATCAGTTTATATATGCATTTCACAACTTCTTTGTTTAACTAACAATTAATCTGATGCATAAAACATATTCTTAGTACATATTGTTATGTAATTACTGCGAGAAAAATACTCGCGACCTCTTCGTTAACATTGGGCAAGAGTTATTTGAACTTGTCACTAGACAATGAGCTAGTTGGTAACTCACCTCACCTCACCACATTTGAATGCTAATATATTTTTTCTAACACCAAACATAAAATACTTTCAAGAGTTATGGGAAAAAAGGTTATTTGGATGGGATTATTTCTATTCCTTATGGTAAGGTTTCTGCAAAACAAGAGTGGGAGGCATGAATTGGGTACCAATTTACAGTACAATAAGTCTAAGTACCAAATAGTACAATGTCCAAAGTTCACAACCCCAAATCAAAACCACCATCTCATCTCCACATTACTTTAAAATTCTAATGAAACAGAGATACATGAAATAAATAAAGCAAAGCAAAGGAAGAGCAAGTTCTTACCTTGAAAAGTAAGCAAAATGGTAAGCATTAAGAAGATGAATTCTACAAATTCTTAGCAGTGGCTGAAACTCTGCAGAGAAAAGGATAAAACTGTGTCTTTTGGTTTGATAAAAAGTACTCTTTACTCTTTTATTTAATGAATTCTTTTCAGTAATGGGCCACCTTCTGTCATTTTTATTCAATTTTTGTTGACCCAAAGTTTGAAGAGTAGAAACGTGGCGTGGGCGGCTTTTCTATTGACCCAAATTTTTAAATCCATTTTAAAATATGTTTCCGACCACAGCCACAGCCACGTCCTCATCCCCATCTAATTGGATGATTGGGTTAAAAACCAGCTGTCTTGTAGCTAATAGTAATTTATGCAAATGTCTAAAATTGTAATTTGAGCAAATGTCCAAAATAGTAATTTAAGCACATGTCCAAAATTGTAAATTAAGCAAGGAGAAGACCCACCAACCTCCGGGAAAGACGTGAGAGCGCCGCGAGACGACGCCGGAGAGACCTCGGCGTTGTAGACCGGAGCGATCATCAGGGCGTAGCCGACGCCGATTCCGGCGACGAACCGACCGACCATGAGGAAGGCGAAGTTGGTGGCGAAGCCCATGAGGAGAGCTCCGGTGAAGAATATGGCTCCGGCGAAGACGATAGTGTACCGGCGGCCAATCCAGTCGGAAGTTCTGCCGGCGGCGGCGGAGCCGATGAGCGAGTAGAGGTTCAGAATCCCGATGAGGATCTCAACTTCCACGTCCGTAATTTTCAGGTCCTCCTGTATGTAGATTGAAGCTCCACTCATCACACCAATATCTACAGAAATCAGTAGAAATTAAAATTATTAGGCGATGAAATAAAAACAAACAAAAACAAAATTGAAACTTGAGGAAGCGATGGATGATTTACCGTAGCCCAGCAAGATTGAAGTCATGGAAGCCAAAATGGCGCAACCGATGGCGTACAGGTTTCTTTTGGGCTTCTTCTTGAGAAGGGGCTGGCCGGAAACGGCGCTGTCTTCAGCTCTCCGGTCAGTCATCTTGAGCTCTGTAGTGTTTGATTGCAGAACAGTGTGATTTAGAGAGAAGGAAATTTGGCCACTCTTGGGTTTTCGGCTGCAGAGGGGTTGGGGTTAAATAGACACGAAGGGAAAGAAAAAAGAACCAAAAGCTCACGTCGCTTTCATATCAGAAACACTAGTGGGTGTGATTGTTTTTTTTTTTGCTTGGTAAGAATTTTTTTGAGACATATTTTTGGTGAGCCATTTGGGCATGGGAAAGAAATAAAGTAATCACTTTATAAGAAGCGTCTCTTATTAGCATAATTCCCTTGATCCACCACCAACTTGATTCACAATTACGACAAATATCTATTGTGGCTTATCTTGACACGCAAAGGCTGGGCCCAATTGAGGCTCAGATCAACTACAATGGCCAGGTGAAATCTTAGTGTTTCTATTGATGGAGATTTCTATCCAAAAAGGTTTCAAATTCCGACGTTTTTTTTTTGTTTCAGTAGAAGCGATAGAGGGTGGATCCATGAACTTTGTAGCGGGTATAAAAAAGGAGTGTAAGTTGATAAAATAGGAGAAAAATGAGTGGGGAAATCACCACTCTAAAAAAATTGACAATCACATATTTGAAAGGCCAAATATTATTACAAGAAAAACGAAATTGAGGCGATGGTTGCCGAAGAAGAAAAAAAAACCGCAGCTTGTTTGATGAACTTACTTTAGAAGCTTGATCGATACAATAATTTTTTTTTTTAGCACAAGACTTGATCGATGAATCCATTTTTATAAAAGACTGGAGTTTTCTCAAAACAAAAAACAAAGAAGAAAACAAGAAGAAAAAAAAAAGACTTGGTGGTGGAGATGTAAATAAAATTTATGAATTTTATGATCTTTTTATAAGGACTTGGATTGGATTGGTGGGTGGGCACATAATCAAAAAGGGAATTTATTTAAAAACAACAAAATCTCCTTAAGAAGGCTTCATTAAAATAAAAATAAAAAATCTCTTTATGGAGATTCCCTACTTTTCCATCTACAGCACATGGGAGTTTCCTTTCTTTCTTTTTTTTCTTTTTTTTTCCCTTGTCAAAAACGACGTCATCTTGCCCCGAGATTATTTCAAAAACAAATACAAGCGCGCAACAAAGGGCACAAAGAAAGCAGGCCTTTTGTCGAACAGGTACAGTGCATAACCAGACTGAGCGAAGGGGCAACTTTCTGTCACTTGCAACCCTTTCTCCGGTAAGAGGAGGTGCACCTCCTTGCGCCTCTGTAGCCAGTGATTGGGGGAGGGGGGTTTACCAAAATATTCATTAGGTGTCTGGGGGTTTCGAACCTCTGCGCACGTGAGTGGAGATGAAAGAGCCCTAAAGACCAAGTGTTTGTAAATATATGAAATGTGGATGACCACTTATTAGTGTAATTAGTAACTTCTAACAATTTGGGGGTTAAAGTTCAATTGTTATAAGCATATAACTAGATGTTTATCCAAGATGAAAGATACAAGTTTTTAAAGCCATTATTGTATTTCTCTACTTCTCACTTATGTAACACGCAAGACCAGCCTTGGGGGTGGGTAGGAAGGGCCATGGCCATAGGCCTCTAATTAAGGGGGCCCCAAATTTTTTATATATTATATATATATATATATATTTCCAACTTGAAAATAAATAAATAATCCAGTGCTGTTGTATATCTCTTGATTGGACCCCTCCATTCAAAAATATATTTTAGAACCAAGTGAAATCTTTAGGGTTTTAAATGTATCTTTTCTCCAATGCTCTATATTAGGTTTTTATAGACATTCCAATCCCAAAAAACCTCAAAATCTTACTGTAAATATATGGAATGTAGATGGGCATCATAACATCTATAACCTCCACCATTTTAATGATTCGTAATTTATGCCCTTATTAGTGTAATTTGTAGCTTGTAACCTACAATTTGTATATTAGACTCCTACCATCTTAAGTCTATAAGTAAGTACTTATTAAATACGAAAGATACAAGTTTTTAGAGGAAATTCTATTGTTTTTCTTTACCTCTCACTTCTCTCTACTATTTGCCCTTAAGTTACATAATTAAAATAAGATTTCCTTTCATATCACTCGTTGGATCAAATAAAGTACGTTCAGTCTCATTTGTCAAATTTGTACCTTTGACTTGCACAAAATCCAAGATTCTGACAATATGAGATTTAATTTCACACCAATCGCTAAATTTTTTTGTGAGAGAATGGAGTTAAGGTTTATGGGAGACAAAAAATATTTGGGACTTTCTACAGTAGTTGGAAAAAAAAAACTGTTGTTTCGCACTCTTAAAGATCGCACCTGGAAGAAGATCACTGGATTGGAAGGTTGGTTACTCTCGAAAGCTGTGAAGGAAGTTTTGATTAAGGCAGTTTGCCAAGCTATGTCTACTAACTCAATGAGCTTCTTCAGGCTCCCCATTGTGATTTGTAATGAGGTTGAAAGTATTATTGCTCGGTTTTGGTGGTCTAAGGGGTTTCCGGGAGTTAGTTAGTTTTAACAAAGCTCTATTGGCAAAACAAGGTTGGTGTATGTTCCAATCTCCTAATTCCTTTGTAGCCAGGATGCTGAAAGCTAAGTATTTCCCTACTACTGATTTCCTAAGTGTACAGTAGGGTTCGTCTCCTTCCTATACTTAGAAGTCTATTCTATGGGGTCGAGAGCTCTTACCTTGTGGTTTACGATGGCGGATTGGTGACGATCAGCTTGTACAAATTTATGGTAATGCGTGGATTCCCCACCGCCGCATATTCACGGTTCAAACTGCTCCACGTGTCCCTATGGATACTAAGGTTAGCACTCAGATTTCGGCAAGTGAGTGGTGGGATGTTCCCAAGGTTTATAGTTTATTTACTTTCATGGAAGCGGAGACTATCTTGTCTATACCTTTAGTCCGTGATAACGTTGATCGTAGAATTTGGCACTTTACTACACATGAGCGATATATTGTGAAGAGTGGATACTGGGTTGCCTTAGAATATTAGAATTTTTCTCTTAGTCATATTGGCACTGGTACTAGTTCTTCTCTATCACAAAAATTATGCAAGCATCTTTGGAAAATGAAAGTGTCGGCGAAAATACAGCACTTTCTTTAGAGTTTCGCTTAGAATGGCATCCAGACAAAAGCTTTCATTTTTCACCGTAGGATCGCCATGGACGTGACTTGTTTTCGTTGTTCCATTGGTTGCGAAACAACAGTTCATGCCCTACGAGATTGCCCAACTATTCGTCCTGTATGGAATTCTTCAAAACTGCCGACATTTTTTCTTGGTTTGACTCTGGATGACGCTACTACTTGGTTGTTGGTGGCATGAGATTTAATCCCAACCTCCCAGCAACCTTTTTTTGTTACTGTGTTGTGGCTACTGTGGAATGATCGGAATGCTGCCATTTTTTGTTATGATCCTATGTCTGTGGAGCATCTCTTCTTCTGTGCAAAGAACTATGTTGCGGAATATCATCAATCTCTGTTACTACTTCATAGGTGTATTTCTTTGCCCTTTTCGGACCAACATTAACGTCCTCCTCAGATTGGTTATTTTAAGCTCAATGTCAATGGTGCTTTGAATTTGCGGGATGGTCTCCGGGGGGTAGGTCTGATTGTTTGAGACTCACACGGCATTCTTATAGGGCGATGGCAATAAGGACACCTAGACTCCTGTTTGTGTTGACTACCAAGCTTTACGCTCTCAAAGTGGGTTTCTCTTTTGCCTTAGATGCATCACTTATGCCTGTGGTAGTTGAATCTAACTACTTAGTTACAGTACAGTTGCTATCAAATGAGGAAAAATGTTTAGCTCCTAAGGGAGTGCTTGTGACAAAAATTCGGCACCTTCTTCTGGCCTTATCCTCCTGTGTTCGTTTTGTCCCCCATACTACTAACATTGTGGCTCATCGTATTGCACATTATAGTCTTCGTGTGAAGGAGCTTTTTTATTGGTTGGGTGATGGACCTCCCTAGCTCCTAGATGGCGTTATGGAGGATTGGTCTCATTTTGTTTGACTTAGTAATAAGGGTGTTGACTCTTCTGTTTAGTCATTAGCATGAGTGGTGCTACTTGTGGTTTTCCCTGGGAAGGTTTTAGTGATGCCACCGTTAACATGCTCGTTCTTACCATGTAATGTTCTCTTTAGGTTGAATGCAAAACCATTTTCTCTCAACACACCAAAAAAAAAACAAAAAACAAAAAACAAAAAAAGAGAAGGGGCAGGATGATAGTCTTAGGGGCGAGGGTGTGTGAAGAGAGTGTTTATTAGTAAAGTGGTTCAATTGATTGTTAATGGTGTTATAGGAACAATGGTGTGTGGGATGATACTATCAATCATTTTTAATTTCATGGTGGGTGGACTATAGGGTGGTGGGGATATAGGATAGGGCAGGGAATTTCACTATGTCTTTTGGGAATTTTTTAAAAAAAATAATGAGATATAGTTATTATTGATGAATAACAAAAGTACAAAACAAATATGGTGTTGAATATGGATAAATCTTCTTTAGTGACCAAATACAACAACATGTTGAATTAATCGGACCACGCATCACCCAAAAAATGGCTAAAATCCATAATTCAGCAACCATAAGCACATGTACACAGTCTTGCAATACAGATCCACCACGTAACGGAAGAAATGACGAATTAATATTGAAAGCCGAAAAGTAAAAAGAAATTAAACTTCCTTAATTAAAAAAAAAATCACAACAAACTCCTAAAGAGTTCCTGAAAATTATTAGACTAAAACAAACTCAGAAGCAGTACCACCACTCCACATCCTCCCAGGCAACTTGAAGAGAGCCATAGCGTCATACCAACTAAATCATAGTGTCGCATCGGCTAAACACGAACCCAACTCAACCTGACATCTTCCTCTTTTTGCAAGTATGTCGAAGGCTGACAACTCGAGCCAAATCCTTGTGTATGTGGACCAAAAGACTGTGACTATATCATGGTAATTATAGAGTTTCACAGCGGCTGCTTCCACGTCATAAAATAAACAAGAATGATCATAAGGAAAAATTCAAGTAAAGGATTCAGATCATTACGAAACTAAGGACATTGCAACTCCAAAGTAATAAAGTAACAAGTTTTACTTACTATTGTGAAATCTATTGTGGCCCCATCTTCAACATGGAATGGACGCAACAACATCTTTTTTCTCATAGCTGATCAGGCCACACAGTAAACTCTAGAACAAACGCTCGGTCTCACTTTATTCTATGAAATTGAAATTTTCTCACTTAACTCCTAGAATCTGTAAAAATTGCTAAAACTTTTCCACTTTACCACTTTCGTCCATTTTTTTCCATAAAATCGTTAAGCGTGCTGACGTGGCATGAGTATTTTTATAATTTTAGCTCCTTTATCTTCTCTCATCTCTCTCTCTCTCTCTCTCTCTCTCTCTCCTCCCTGACCCAACCCTTCCTGATATTACTCAACACAACCAAGTTACACAGCAACCCAAACCACTACCCTCATCCCCTTCCTTGAAGCAATGCACTCTAGCCAACTCCAGCCAACTCTATCATCATCATCATACGCAACCCCTGACCCTATTTTTGTTTGATGGCCTCAATCCACTGGATTCAAGTGGGGTTTTTTTTTAATGAAATTAAAGGAAAGGGAAGAGGGAAGTGGGGAGGTGAGAGGGAGAAAGGGGGAGTGTTGTGGCGGGGTTGGGCTGTGTTCTTTGGGGATGGGGGTGACCAGGGGAAGATGGAGGTAAGGATTGGTAAGATGATGGGGAGGGGAAGAAAGGGAAGGGGGTGTTGTTTAACCCTAAAAAAAATAAATTTAAAATCAGTTTTTATATTTGATTTTTAAACAAATTAATAGCTAAAATTACTAAAATACCCATACCACGTTAGCACACTTAACGGTTTAGTGGGCAAAAAATGGACGGAAGTGGTAAAGTGAGAAAATTTCATCAATGATTAGAGATTCTAGAGGTTCAGTATGAAGATTTCAATTTGATGAGGTAAAGTAAGACGAGCGTCCATTCCAAGGGTAAAACAATAATTATGCCTTTTTTTAATAAAAAAAAATCTTATAGTTCTTTAAAAAATAATTATTAAAAAAAAAATGTAGATAAGATTAATCACTCATGGTACAAGTTATGATCTCACCATTGGTACGTAGCTCAATTCAAAGTCCCTTCCTTTTAAAACGATCAAAGAGTGAATTTGGCGCAATCTTCACTAGTTCTCTATGAAATAGTTATTTTTCTGAGCTTGGAAGGAATGACATTTGAAAGTTCAAACGCATCCATCTCTTCTTCTCATCGTAGTTATGTTGTGGATTAGAAGGGAATTTGAAGACGGAAAGACATCCGCCATTCTGTCGTCTAAAATATAAATGGCGGAGAAGATGGGTTTCATTATCATTTATTTTAATGTTAAACTAAATCCACAAAGAGAATAATGTTCCTTGGAACTTGCCGATTGCCCCGTGTCATTTATTTTTGTCTTGTTTCAAACCTTGTCATTTTCAATTCGTCTCTGAAATCGACATTATCCAAACTTAAATCATAGAATAAAGAAAGAAATGAAATGTTGATTGAAGCAAATTTGGATTGTTAATTTTATTCTTATTATAATGAAGGTAAGGTTTTAAGTTGGCCAATGTTGCATTCTGGGTTTTGTAATGTTTTGGCAGTTGTGCCATTCACGAGAAGAACTTGCATGTCACGAGATAACAGTATTTTTCTATTCTCAAACAATCACGTTTTGTTGTGAAAAAATTATCGCTGGCAGTGAAACATAATTGATTATGAATAACAAAACAGTACTATTTCCATGATATATAAGTTTTTCTTCTCCTTTGCTGAATAAAAGCTTTTCTCTTTTTATTTTTTTTTTAATTTATTTAAAAGATGAGAACAAATATATATATTTGAAGTTACTCTTACAACTATGGTTTTGCAATACTGCTATTTATCACCTAAAATTGCAGTCCAGGATATATATTGGACTATATATGACCAAGCTCATCAAAACTATCTTCGGAAAGATATCAAAAAAAAACACCAAAATAATGCCCACCAAGCCCATGTCTTTTTTGGGTCAAATTAATACCCACTCACCAAGCCCAAAATAATGCGCACTTAGCCCATGTCTGATGAGCTTGTTTTATTCTTTTATTTGTGAATTGGCAGGCCTTAGCCCAAAAATAATGAATAAATAGATAAACCAACACACATATACAGCTCTATCATTTTCTTTTTTTGTCCTTTTCTCATCAATTCATGAGATATTTGAACTAATTGATTTTTTATTTTTAATAAAAATGATATTATAATTTAATCTAATCTAAACTACGGAGAGGGGAATTCAAACTCAGATGCAGAATGGGGAACACATTCACTCTAATCAACTTGCAATTGATTCTATATTATTATTATTATTAATATCCGTGTCGAACTTCATAAACAAAACAATTAAATTTAATAAGAAGTTTGTAGTTGAAGTGATTAAAAGTAATTTTGAAGTATAATAACAACATATGTCAAAACTCCATAAATCTTGATGAACATGACCAGACCTAACCAGACCTAAATTAATAATGAACATTTTTTTGTCAAGAATTAAAGATTAATATGGCTCCCCAAAAACATGTTTAAGATTTTCAAAAATATTAGAATCTAGAATAAAACGACCGGTCGTTTTCAAGCAGAAGCTACATACTTCATCTATGTATAAAGATGACCGGTCCGTCGAGAAAAATGACTAGTTGGTTCGTGTCTTGGTGCGATTTTGAAGCACCTCTTCAGTCATGTGGTATGCCTCTTAATGCCTAAGTGTTTGAATTAGGCTTAAATGCAACAGTGCCCCCTGGAACATTGGTCAATTTTCACTTTACCCCCTCAAAGTTAAAGTGACTCACTTTGCCCCCTTGACCAATATTTCGTGTTTCACTTAACCACTTTCCGTCAACGCCATTCCAAATTCCGTTAAACCAAAGACGTGGCAAGGGTAGTTTGGTCCATAAGTTGAGATTTTTCCGACCAATCTAAGGGTGTGACGTGTACATGTGGACCCCACCTCTAACATCTGATATAGCCCACACGATCAAATTGATCTGAGCTGCCTATCGAACCAAAAAACCCCAAATTGGCTTCCTCTAAAACCCTAGAAATCAGAGGTTGGGTTCCACGAAAATTGAAGATGAAGACTGAAATAGTTGATAACGGGAAGAGTTGGATGTGGTGGCACTGCGTTGCTTTTGTGGGAGGATAGCTCGCTTACAAACTTCATGGGCTGAGGCGAACCCACTTCGAAGATTCCATGTTTGTTCAAACTCATCAGGGGTAAGTTATGTTGTTGAAAGTTTGTGAATCCGGTTAAATTTTTTATTAATTGGTATTAATAGTTGATGCAAAGGAGGAAAAAAGGATGTGGGTTTTTTGTTTGGGTGGATGTTGAAATTCCACCTAGAAAGAAGGCTTTGGTGAGTTGGCTACTTAGAAGATTGAAGGAACATGAAAAGGACGTTGGGCAGCGTCAAGCAAGAGAAAGAAAGTTAATGGGTTGGTTTATTCTTTCATGGGGTTTAGTAATGGTGGTGTTGTTTTGGCAATGTCTGTAACAACTTGGCACAAAATGTGGCCATTGCAATGAAGGGATTAGGCAGATTGTACAAGTCTGTATTTTGCAACTATATGTAAAATATCATGTCTTTGTAGCTATGCAATGATGAAGGAACATGGTTTGAATTTGCAACTGGAGGTAACAATGTATTGGTACTTATATAATGAATGTGGTTGTTGAACACAATGTGGGAGTTACTTATTGGATTTTGACCTCATACGTAATGGTATGAAAAGCATTACCAAAACAACAGTACCACAAACACTTGCAACAGTTCATAACAGACAATCATGGGTTTTATAACACTGATCAAATCCTCACAGTTTATAACATTACTAATAAAGTTCTTAATAGTTGGACTTGCAAAATAATAGTTCAATCAAAAGCCCCATTTGAAAGGGTTGTCCTTGACACTTGTACATGCAAAACAAAAGTGAAATGAAAAAGTCTTCATAAGAGGCATTTTAACAAAACACAAAACACTTGCACATGATCAGAATCTCCAAGGCTGATAACCATCCAACAAATCCTCCCGATTGGTAAATTTCTTCCTCTTGGCAGGAGATTTGAACCTCTTTTTGCTTGTACTACTGGCAAAAGGGTGTAATGAGCTTACACTTAGTTAAGATCCTTGCACAATTTGAGAAGTTTGGGCAGGTTGAGAACTTTGGCCAGTTTGAGAAACTGGACAAGCTTGCACAGATTCAGTTCCTTGCACAGCTTGAGAGCCTTGCAGAGTTTGAGAACCATCCTTCTTTTTGGGAAATTTAATCCTCTTTGCAGGAGACTTAAACCTCTTTTTTTTTGGAGTTTCTAAAGCTTGGCCATTTTGAGATGCTTGGGCAGTTTATGAAGGTGGGGCCAGTTTGAGATGCTGGGGCTGGGGCAGTTTGAGAAGCTTAGGCTGTTTCAGAACCATGTGGAGTTTGAGAATACTGGCCAATTACCAACCTTCTTCTCACCAAAAAATTGAAAAGGATTTCAATTTACATCAATTACATATCATACATCTTTCTCTTAATATCAATAAAAATAAAGTCACTTGCAGGTTGCTTGACTGTTGATTGTCTTGTAACCCTTTTGGTTGATGTCGTATCTTGGGCAGATTTCTTCACCTTTCGTTTACATGAGACCTAACATAAGAAGAGAACCATTTGAAAATAAATAAATAATAAAGATCCAAAACAAAAATGCACTGCCAATGTCTTTTTGGAAGAGACAAACCTGACTGCTGCTGCCTTCTTTTGCCTTAGGGCTGCTCCTCCTATTATGGCTTCCTTGTCTACAAAGTGAACACTTGGTTTCCAAGTTATACCTCTGCAACTTGGTAGCTGTAGGTTAGATTTGCTTGGTTGTTCACCTGCCGACCTCATCCTCTTCTTCCTAGGTCTCCCAGGTTGTTTGTGATAAAGTGGTGGCAACAAAGGAGGCCTATGACACTTAGGCCACAAGTCTTCACTTGTCATTGGATGAACCATTGGACTATAAGCTCTCATAAAGGCCTCCTTCTTGTAACAAGCATCAACATAAGCAATATGATCCCCATTTAATTGGCCAATTACAGCACAAGCATGCTTGCATGGGATCCTAATAATATCTCACAACCTGACTTTTATCATGGTTTTTGACCTCATATAAACTCTCCCCAGCAAGCTCTGGAATGCACCAAGCTGATTCTTTCTTCATTTTCTCCAAAATTCCAAAAATCCTTGGACCAATGGCATGTTTTCATTTCTCACAAGATACTCTTCTAGTTGCCATCAACAACATAATATAGTATCTAATTCTCTCTAGCATGGTTAAAATAGGTTTTTCTCGTACTTCTACAAGGGCATCGTTAAAAGCCTCACACATATTATTCAAAAGGATGTCACACTTGGAATGAGTTTTAAAGTGAGCTCTACACTATTGTGATTGATCTAAGGCCGCCATACAATCAAATGCAGCTTGGCTCAACTATCCCATATTTTTCATCTCAGCATCGCACCATGGAATGGTTGTGCTCCTTGCGATTTTCTCCATTTGCAATTTCAACACCAATCCTCTGTGACTAGCAAGCAAAAATTTGCTTCTAAGTTTTTGAGGCAGTGTCTGTGCTCAGCGTTTGGAAAATGATCATGTACTACATCAATCAAGCCTTTTTGCTTGTCTGTGATAAAGACATATCCGCTGCTGTTTTCGATTCCAAGGTCCTCTGCCAATAGTTGACAAAACCATGACCATGTTTCATAATTCTCCACCTCATCCACTACATACACAATAGGATACATGTCATTGTTAGGATCCACACCAACAGCATATAACAACTGTCTAGGGTGATGATCATTAATATGACAAGCATCAAATCCTATAACTGCCTACATCCCTACAAAAACCCTTGTTTAACTGCAGCCAAGAACTTGTAAATCCTCTGAAACCTTGGCCTTTCACCCTCCAACTCACATTTGATAATGACTGTGCTACCCACATTTGTCCTTCTTAGTTTAGCAGCATAATCCCATAATAATTCATACTGTTTTTCAAAAGTCCCCTCAGATATAGATGTTGCCTTCTGTCTTGCCCTATATATTTGGGATTTAGAAGCTATCACAGACAAATCTTCTTGTACCTGCTGCTTCAAAGTTTCCATATCCCAATTATGCTTTCTAGCCAGTTGAGTAGCATATCTCTAAGCTAACCATGTTGAGTTAGCATGAAAGTTGTGATCAACTGTCCCACAATCATGCTCATCAACCAATTTTTTCACTTGAACCCATTCATTCCCATTCATTGCTGAAGCAAAACAAACTCATTTACAATTTCCTGCACACACTGCCCTCACCCTATCATGATCATTGCATTTGAATTTAATCATCCTCCTGTTCACAATTGAATAGTTCCTAATTGCTTTCCTAGATAGGTTAGAGGTTGCAAACCTTAAACCCAGCTTAAACACAGGGTTGCACATGTCTGTTTTAGGCCTAAATTCTTGAAATTTAGGCGATTTCTTCTTCATTTTTCTTCTGGTTCCCATCATCCTCATCATATGAGCTACTATCCAAGCTCTCAACATCACTTTTAGCTACATCAGTTGACTCCTGATCTTCATCCATAGGGGCATTTGGGTCTTCAACTACTTCTGGCTGGTCTACATAATTTTCAAATGCTTTATCGTCTTTTCTCAACAACTCACATTCATTTTCACTCTGCTCATAAGCACTATCAACAAAATCAGGGTCCTCTTCCTTGTCTTCTT
>NC_024131.1:10228065-10266700 GCF_000346735.1 Prunus mume | reverse complement strand
TTAGATTTGCTTGGTTGTTCACCTGCCGACCTCATCCTCTTCTTCCTAGGTCTCCCAGGTTGTTTGTGATAAAGTGGTGGCAACAAAGGAGGCCTATGACACTTAGGCCACAAGTCTTCACTTGTCATTGGATGAACCATTGGACTATAAGCTCTCATAAAGGCCTCCTTCTTGTAACAAGCATCAACATAAGCAATATGATCCCCATTTAATTGGCCAATTACAGCACAAGCATGCTTGCATGGGATCCTAATAATATCTCACAACCTGACTTTTATCATGGTTTTTGACCTCATATAAACTCTCCCCAGCAAGCTCTGGAATGCACCAAGCTGATTCTTTCTTCATTTTCTCCAAAATTCCAAAAATCCTTGGACCAATGGCATGTTTTCATTTCTCACAAGATACTCTTCTAGTTGCCATCAACAACATAATATAGTATCTAATTCTCTCTAGCATGGTTAAAATAGGTTTTTCTCGTACTTCTACAAGGGCATCGTTAAAAGCCTCACACATATTATTCAAAAGGATGTCACACTTGGAATGAGTTTTAAAGTGAGCTCTACACTATTGTGATTGATCTAAGGCCGCCATACAATCAAATGCAGCTTGGCTCAACTATCCCATATTTTTCATCTCAGCATCGCACCATGGAATGGTTGTGCTCCTTGCGATTTTCTCCATTTGCAATTTCAACACCAATCCTCTGTGACTAGCAAGCAAAAATTTGCTTCTAAGTTTTTGAGGCAGTGTCTGTGCTCAGCGTTTGGAAAATGATCATGTACTACATCAATCAAGCCTTTTTGCTTGTCTGTGATAAAGACATATCCGCTGCTGTTTTCGATTCCAAGGTCCTCTGCCAATAGTTGACAAAACCATGACCATGTTTCATAATTCTCCACCTCATCCACTACATACACAATAGGATACATGTCATTGTTAGGATCCACACCAACAGCATATAACAACTGTCTAGGGTGATGATCATTAATATGACAAGCATCAAATCCTATAACTGCCTACATCCCTACAAAAACCCTTGTTTAACTGCAGCCAAGAACTTGTAAATCCTCTGAAACCTTGGCCTTTCACCCTCCAACTCACATTTGATAATGACTGTGCTACCCACATTTGTCCTTCTTAGTTTAGCAGCATAATCCCATAATAATTCATACTGTTTTTCAAAAGTCCCCTCAGATATAGATGTTGCCTTCTGTCTTGCCCTATATATTTGGGATTTAGAAGCTATCACAGACAAATCTTCTTGTACCTGCTGCTTCAAAGTTTCCATATCCCAATTATGCTTTCTAGCCAGTTGAGTAGCATATCTCTAAGCTAACCATGTTGAGTTAGCATGAAAGTTGTGATCAACTGTCCCACAATCATGCTCATCAACCAATTTTTTCACTTGAACCCATTCATTCCCATTCATTGCTGAAGCAAAACAAACTCATTTACAATTTCCTGCACACACTGCCCTCACCCTATCACGATCATTGCGTTTGAATTTAATCATCCTTCTGTTCACAATTGAATAGTTCCTAATTGTTTTCCTAAATAGGTCAGTGGTTGCAAACCTTAAACCCAGCTCAAACACATGGTTGCACATGTCTGTTTCAGGCCTAAATTCTTGAAATTTAGGCGATTTCTTCTTCATTTTTCTTCTGGTTCCCATCATCCTCATCATATGAGCTACTATCCAAGCTCTCAACATCACTTTTAGCTACATCAGTTGACTCCTGATCTTCATCCATAGGGGCATTTGGGTCTTCAACTACTTCTGGCTGGTCTATATAATTTTCAAATGCTTTATCATCTTTCGTCAACAACTCACATTCATTTTCACTCTGCTCATAAGCACTATCAACAAAATGAGGGTCATGTTCCTTGTCTTCTTCTTCACTATCTTCACTGTCTTCCACATTAATGTCACCTATATCAGCCCTACTACCCTCATTATTTAGGGGCCCATCATCATCACTTGAAACCCAGTCTTCAACTTTGCAAGTAGGCCCATGATCCTCAGTAAAAGGCCAGCCTTCTTTACTATTGTTCAATGCCCACTACCTTCAGTAGAAGCCTTATTTTCATCACTAACAGGCCCAATATTCTCACTATCCTTATTCAATGCCACAACTACCTCTTCACAATCCTCATTCACTACAACACCTTCCTCTTCAATGTGTTGTACATAAATCAGCACCACTCTCTTATAAAAAAAAGTGGTACCTTATCACACAAACTTAACAGCTCAGCATCCCTGTCTATATCCAGTAACTCGTCATTTACTACTCTTTTAAGAGATACTTTCCCCATGTGCCCAAGCAATTTCACTTGCTCCCACATCTCTAACATATTTATATACTCTACAGTACACCAATCCAAATATCCTACAAACCCACCAATATAACACCACTTATTCTGTTCGTTTTTCACAATTCTGCCACCATGATGCACTTCAAAAGTGACCAATTCTATGTCCTCTACACAGAAACAAAAAGGGTTTGTTTTTAACAAAAGCAAAATAGTATTCTAAGCCACTTATTAAAAGCAAAACAACAACCATGATTCGATTAACATATTCAAACCCAACTAGAAGAAAACAAAAACAGAACCACATCAGGAAAGGTATACTACTTTAGAACCCCCTCTGCCGACAACACATAACACAAAAAGACCTAAACCCTATCAATTTCTATACAATGCGCATCACTATCATGTTAAGATTCTTTTTCACGTCAAAAGACAAGATTCCTTTTTAGAAAACAGGTCACTTTTTAGAAGAATCACTTACCGTACACAGGTTGCCATGCTCCTGCTTCTCGCCAAACGTGCAAGCCCTTTTGTTTCTAATTAGATATGAGGGTTGGTATTATTGTTGCCATCAACATGATCAACTTGCTTCTTCTACTTGAGCAGTGCATTAGTTTTTCTCCACCTATGGAATTTTCCAAACAAGACCTCCATATCCTCAAGGGTTCTACCCTATGTTTCCAAGAGCATTGGACAAAAGAAGACCCAGCCAAATGCTGCAATTCTCGAGGAAAAAAGAAAAAGAAAAAAGGAAGGCCCTAACGATTGTGATGCCCTTATACAGCAAAATAAAAGTCATTGAGAGGACTCCCACTGACCTGCCCACTTCTATACGACAACGGGTAGATCTCACAGTTGTAGACCCACGTGATGTACCCCATCTCGATTTAGAAGAATACGAAGTACGCTAATGCCATGGTCAAACACAAAACAATGACACACATGATCTTCTCGTCGAGAGATGCGAGAGAAACTATCATGTTAGCCACGCTAGTTAGAAGCTACTGACACTATCAGATCTAATCGAGCATAAACATGGAGATGAAGATGAAAATGGTCCTGACGAATCCTACGACTATGGTGCAGAGTAGCTTTTTGTCTGAGTTGGTGATCTCAACCTTCTCCAAGATAGTTGGGTTGTACAAAACAACGACGTCGACGCCCGAAGCTTGTTGAAAAAAGTGCAAACTAATGGTTAAGATTAAAATATGATGGACGACTAGCGTTGGATAAAAGGAAAAGTTTTTCCACACGACTTGGCCTTAGTTGTGCTTCTTGACCTTAATGACGTTGTCGTTCTAATGTTTGGGAATTCCAGTATTTGGCTGCGTCACTGAACCCACCATGCATGATGAGCCAACGAGGCAACTCAAGCATAACTAGGAAGTGTCAAATGGGACATGATGGGTCGGGCCGACCTATTTTGAGTTGTCTCATTAATACGAAACGAGCTAAACCTGTCTCATAAAGTTTGACACTGAGCCCATATGGGATAGGGTCGGGGTCATGCTGGACAACTAAATGGACCGATATGGACCCATGCCAAGCTAAACTTATTTATTGCATTTTTTTGTAGTATTTGTTTTACAATTTCATTTCAATCTTTTTACAATTATGTCTAACAAGATTTATTTTTTGTTGGAAAATTATGTATAACAAGATTTATTATTTGTTGGAAAAAGAGGTCAATGACTTTTTTTTTAATAGAAAAGGACTAGACTATTGTTCAGGTTTAAAAAAGGTACATTGCTAGGCCGGCCCAAAGATACGTGTTGCGTCATCTCAGGCCTTACTTAATCAGGCCGAATTCATACTGTGCTTAAGCCGACCCGATCTATTTGACACCTCTGCATGCAAGGGTAAGCATTATTTATATTTTTCGTATATCTAATTTAGGGCCATAATTATAAATTACAAAACTAAACAACAAAAATTTCTAATTCATGCACAAATCAAAGCATAAATAAACATATATTTTCTATTTATTTTTCCAACATTACCAAATATAAGAAAGATCTCATCTCTTCGGAAAAAAAAAAAAAAAAACATATGATTGGTCATCTTACCACGATAGGACTTATCGTCATCTTATCTTCTCTCATCACGGCTTCCCACTAGTGATTGGTTTTGTCTCTCCATTCTCCATTCGGGCTCATTGTAGTTGCTCATCGACTGGCCCCTTGACATTTCACTGGGTTTGGTCTGGTATCACTTGCGAACACGATCAGAATTAGGACTCTCTGCCCTCGTGTCTTCCTCGCGCCACCTACTTGTTGTTTTCATTGTCTTTGACTCTGGGTCTCTGTTGGTGCTTTCCTAAGCGTGCTAGCGGATTTTTTTGCTGTGGTTTTTTGGTTCAACTTGGCTTAGTGCTTTAAGTGGAAATTTTGGTCATTGCTATGTATGTGTTAAGCTGGAACGTGCGAGGGCTTGGCAACCATCGTACGTTCCTTAATAATAAAAACCTCTTACAAGACAAAACATCATATATTGTTTTCTTTATTGAGACTCATATGACTACTGTTCAGATGGGCAGCTTGGTCCGAAGACTTGGTGTGGGTGGAGTCCTTTGTGTTCCCCTTGAAGGGCTCTATGGTGGTCTCTGTATTCTTTGGAAGACTGGTATACAGGTTGTGTTGCTCTCATCTTGTCCGGGACATATTGATGCTCGGGTGACTTTTTCTAATTCCTTTGTTACTCGAATTACTGGGTTCTATGGTCATCCTGACCCTACTCGACGGATTCATTCTTGGAAGCTTCTTTGTCGTTTGAGTCAGGTGGATATTGGTCCATGGATGTGTTGTGGTGACTTTAATGAGATTCTGTTTATGGACGAAAAAAGTAGCCCTCATCTCCGCTCTATCTGTCAACTTGAAGATTTTCAATAGGTAATTGACGATTGTAAAATGCTATCATTTGATTTTGTGCGTTATCCTTTCACCTAGATGAACAATCGCAAAAATGACTACAATGTTCAAGCGCAATTAGACAAAGGCTTTGGTCATTTAGCCTTGCTTCAACAGTGGGGTAATTTTAGCATGTACCATCTTTCAGCGTATTCATATGATCATCAATTTTTCTCCTCGCTGACGCCCGACCTAATGTTGATGGTTGGAGTAGTCAGAGTCCACGTCATTTCCAGTTTGAGGAACAATGGACAACTGACGAAGACTGTGAAAGAATAATTCAATAAGGGTGGCATTGTCAGGAATCTCCGACGACTAATCATGTTATCTATGCTAAGCGTATCTTGTAGTGGAAAAGTCGAAAATTCAGTCATATGAACTCCAACACTCAGTCTCTGTGTACCTCTCTGGCTTCCTTTTAAACTATTGCCCCCTCTGAAGCCATTCTATATAGCAAGAAATTGGTTGCAAATGAGCTTGGCAAGTTATTGGAACTCGATGAACTTTATTAGTGCCAACGATCTCGTGTCAATTGGTTGCAAGCTAGTGATCATAACACTTCCTATTTTCATAAGATTGCTAATCACATAGCCAAAATTAATTCTATGGCACATGTTTTAGATGCTAATAAAGTATTACAGAGTGATCTCATGAAGATTGGTGTCATATTTCCCGATTATTATGATCATCTATTTTCTTACGCAGGCACAACTATGAGTAATGAAATTTTTGAGGCTATCACTACCTGAGTTTCTCAAATGACTCAACGGTATCTCTCTACTTTTCACTCTAGAGGAAGTGAAAATTGCTATCAAATCTATGAGGCCAACTAAAGCTTTTGGTCCTAATGGGATGCCAGCTTAATTCTATCAGCGTTACTGGAGTATTATTGGTTTAAATATCTATCAACTCTATTTAGAAATTCTTAATGGGAGTGGTGTGGTAGCTGATTTCAACCATACATTGATTGCCTTAATACCGGAAGTTCCATCTCCCTCCCGGGTTACTGAATTTTCTCCCATTAGTCTTTATAATGTTTTGTATAAAATTATTTCCAAAGCTCTTGCTAACAGATTGAAAAAAGCAATACTAGATGTCATATCAGAATATCAAAGTGCATTCATCCCTCATCGTATGATCTTGGATAACGTGTTCGCTGCTTTCGAAATGATTCATTATTTGAAGCAAAGAGGTAAATCAGGAAAAATAAAGGCTATACTAAAGCTCGATACGGCCAAGGCTTATGATAGAGTGGAATAGGCATTTTTGGAACAGATGATGAGAACGATGGAATTCCCTGATCGTTTTATCCAGTTGATCATGGGTTGTATTACATATGTTTCTTACTCCCTATTGATTCAAGGACGTCTGTTGGGTCACCTCACTCCTACTCAGGGTCTACACCAAGGATATCCCCTCTCATCCTATTTATTCCTTTTAGTGGCTGAGGTTTTTTAGCCTTACTTCAGAAAGCTAATCAGGATTCTCGAGTTTGCAAGGTTTCTATTGCTCCTTCTGCATATTCTCTCAATCACCTATTTTTTTCAAATGACAATCTCTTATTTTGTGAAGCTGAAGTTACCTAGATAATGGAGTTGAAGTGCCTCTTTAGTCTTTATGAAGCAGCCTTTTGGGCAATAAATAAATTTTGCCAAGTCTGCTATCTACTTTAGCCCATCTACCCTTGAATCAGTCCAAGCTCAACTCCAAGCTCTTCTGGGGGTACTGGTCGTTCCTTGCCATTAATGATATTTGGGTCTTCCTACTATAGCCGAAAAAAATAAAGAAAATATGTTCCGAGCTATCAAAGATTGCGTTTGGAAGAAGATTTCAGGATGGGAAGGTAAGCTTATTTCTAAAGCTGGGAAGGAGGTGCTTATTATGGCAGTGTGTCAGGCGATGCCTACTTATTCTATGAGTGTCTTTCATCTACCAGCAGGCATATGTTCTAAAATCGAGAGTATTTTTGCTCATTACAGGTGGTCCAAAGGAAGTGAAAAAGGTATCCATTGGAAGACCTGGAAGGTTTTGAGCAAGCATAAGATTGAAGGAGGTCTTAATTTCGAGAATTGTTTGTTTCAATCAAGCTTTGCGCCAAAAAACGGTGGCGTCTTTTGGAATTTTCCAATTCGCTCATTGCTCGAATGCTCAAAGGTTGGTATTTTTCAAATTCTGATTTTATACATGTCCAATGGGGTTCAATACTTTCTTTTACCTGGTAGTTGATATTATGGGGTTGTGAACTCCTCTCTCGTGGTCTTCAATAGCATATAGGTGATGGCCGACTTGTGAGCATCTATAGTGATCATTAGGTACCTCACCATCTTGCATTTACTTTTCAATCGTCTCCTTGTCTCCTGTGGATTCCAGAGTCAGTGCTTTTATTACTGCTAGTGGTCATTGGAATGTTTCTTAGATCTACGGTTTATTCACCTTCCCTGAAACTGAACTCATTCTATCTATTTCTCTGAGTTGTGATATTGGTGATCATTGTATTTGTCATTTTACTCGTAATAGTAGGTATATAGTTAAGAGTGGATATTGGACTATTTTGGAACTTCAAACTCAGATGGCCTCTTTGCTGTGTCCGGGTCTTCCTCTTCCTCCTCTCAACAGTTATGGAAGCATTTGTGGAAGCTCAAAGTTCCACAAAAAATGGATAATTTCCTTTGGCATCTTGCCCACAATGCTCTCCCTAGCAGCTAGGTGCTTCTTCGATGGAAAATAGTCAAAGATACTACTTGCTTTCGTTGTATGGGTCCTACTAAAACTGTGATGCATGCTCTACACGATTGCACGATCAATTCTTCTGTTTTATGTCTAATGGGTTGGACTTCACTTCTCGCCACTTTATCCTGTTATGATGCTGCAATCTGGCTATTGGTTGTATATGATATCTTCCCTAGCTCACAACACTCTTTGTTTACTATAACTCTATGGTTCTTATGGAATGCTTGAAATGAAGCTTTGTTTGGTTCCCCTATCTTACCCCTAATTAAATAGTTTTTAGTGCAAAAAACTATGATGCTAAGTATCAGAAGGTTTTATTAATTCATCATATGTGGTCTTCTTTGCCAATTCCTGATAAAAACTGGCAATCTCCCTCTCTTGGTCATTTTAAACTGAATGTTGATGGTGCACTTAGCTTGAGTTCTGGTTTACGTGGGGTCGTTGTAGTAGTCAGAAATTCCTACAGTTGTTGTTGTGGGGTGATAGTGATGCGTGCTCCTAGCTTGCTGTCAGTCTTGGCTACGAAGTTGTATGCTTTCAAAATTGGTGTTTCTTTCGCGGTGGATGCCTCTTTCACGCCTCTCATCATCTAATCTTTCAAGAAGATCCCTATTATGTGGCATAACGGGCTCTCGTCGAAGATATCATATGGCTCCTTGCCTCACTCCCCTTCTAATTGGCTCACTTTGTTCCCCCTACAGCTAGTAGAGTGGCGGAGCATCTTGCGCGCTTCAGTCTTGGTTAAGAGGTCTTAGCTTTTTGGTTTTCTGACCCACCTCTTTGGTTACAGGATTACCTAAATAAAGACTCTCCTGAGTGTACTGTTGCTTGACTTTCTTGTAGTCTCGGTGAGTGTGGTACTCTTTCCTCTTCTGGGGTTTTATCCCATTGGATTTTCCTCATAGAGGTTTTAACGAGGCCACTCTATACATGCTTTATCCTTGTAATGCTCTGATTTTCTAATGAAATCCATTATCTTCTCAAAACAAAACAAACAAAAAAAAACTCTCAACTTATTCTTAACCTATTTTCCAAAGAATATGACAATTCAAACCACTTTTCACATTATTTGATGACCACAATTTAAGAAAATCGAGTGTTGCAATGCTTGATCAGTTGGTCCTTTCAAAGAATGAAATTGAATACATTAAAAGAAATTTGGCCCTTTTCACATTCAATTATTTCAAAATCACAATCACGACTAATTGCGATTTGCACAAACTCTATTTCTTGTGAAACACAAGATAATAAAGTCTATAAAAGCTATAATGTGATTCAAGAAAGTAAATGAGAGTAGCCACAAAAAAACACAACTAAATGATAAATTAAAGCAACGAGTAATGCTATATTTTCCACTGATAAGCCTATATTTTATATATATATATATATATGTTATGCCTCCTTACTTATTTATTTGTTAATTTTCATGGATTAAATTGATTGTTTGAATTGGTTTTGTGAGATTTGTGAAGGAATTGTGAAATATGAGAAATTAAGGTAAAAAAGGGCAAGAAGATAAAGATTGAAAATTAATAAAAAAGAAGCCAAGTCATTCTTTTTGTTGTCATGAGCGTTGTCAAATTTTCTAGTTTAAGATTTGTTCAAGTCTTACCAAGTTAAACAAGAAGAAATAAAGAAGACCTTATATTAAAGGAATCCTACTTTTATAATAATTGTAAAAATACCTTAGATAGGTAGGATTTGTTGGAGTATTATAGATAGAGAGTTTAGGCCATTAATCAAAGCCTCATCCATCATCAAATTCCACACATTCATATTCATAGCCGAAACACTCAAAGGAGAATACGAAGAGAGCTTGCGCAACCTTGGCGTTTTACTTGGAGAATTCAGTGCCTTCCATGTCTTCATCAACCATTATGATTCTCAATAAGTCTTTCATGAACTAATTTTTTTTACTAAGGCTACGAAGTAGCCTAGCTATGAATACTAAAATTCTTTGATATTGTTAATTTTATTTATCTATACATGCTGAGTGCTTGTTACCGTTCTTAATTCTTTCAATTAATTGGCCACTAATTGTATAATTGGAAGAATTGGGTTGAGACCGGAAGGAGATTCCTGATAAAAAGCTTTTTGTAACATGTACCATAAATTACATAGCCGACTCAGAAGATTAGGTTATAGTTTGTGTAGTCTTTAATGTTTTCCACAAATCTTAATGGGTCTTAGCCATTTAAACTCATAACTATGAGTAAAGTGGGTTGATGGTAGACTTGGCAATGTTGCACACTTCATGAATTCGCTCGAAATTATTAATATTTGGGTTGAGCTTAACGGGTCGGGTTGAAAACTAGTGAATCTGTTAGCCACCAATTAAGTTAACGGATCGTGTCAGGTCCATTCACGAATATTCATTATCCACCCGTTAAGCAAGGTAGTTTTGTAATTTTGTGTAACAATTCATATTAAAAGAACAAAAACACCCACCTAACTTCACTTTATTTTTTAATCTTTTCTCCCTATCTTTCATTTTTTTATTCTTCTCTCTCTCTTCTCTCTCTCTCTCCCTCTCTCTCTCTCTCTCTCTCTCTTTTTCCTCTTCTTTTTTTCATCTTCTTCCCTAGCACAGTTTCTTCTTCCTCTCTATTTTTTTTCCTTCTCTCTTCTCTCTATATTTCCTTCTCATGAGTACATTTCCTTCTCTCTTTTTTTTAGAATCCAAATTTCTTTTCTACGGACGTAAAAGGTGAGAACCAGTGAAGAACTTCTTCATTGTCCGTCCATGTGGGTTTTTGACTTTTGAGTGGTGGTTGTTTATGAGATGGAAATTAGGAGAGAGGACATAAAGGGTTGTTGGCTGGGCTCGGAATCGGTGACTGATGGTTTTTTTTTTTTTTTTAAATTTTTAACGAGTCATGTCTGATATTCGCGAATTGTAACATGTCATGTTTGGTTTTAGTATTTGTCACCTGTTAACTTAACGATACTCTATTTTCTACTATACTAATTCAAGCGATATTGTCCTCTTGCAATTAATCATATCAACCACATAAATTTACACAGTGTATGCACCTAAAACTGAGACTGGACCACCTATTTTAAGTGGAAAATTGTACCAAAAAAGAAAAAGAAGACACAAACCGAGAAAAAGTTAAACCACCCTCAACATCAAAAGGAACTATCATATATACATGAAAATCAAAATGCAGCTCACATAGCCTTCATTTTTTCATTGCCTTCCCTCCCCAATTATTGGAGTTTTGTCCTTTCCCTTTTCCAAGAATGTATTTTAAAAACTTGGTCTTATATATTGTTTTCTTTTCCTTTTCTAATTTTTACATCGGCTACGAAAATTCTTATCACACCCGCAAATAATCACATGCATATATAAGAAAAGCAAAAGTTGCAAATAAAAGTTGTTAATAATAGGACATGTTTTTGTGGTTTGGGTGTCGAAATCACAAGTCTATATCATAATTCATTAATAATATCTATCTCATTGCTTTGGAAAAGCCTTTCATCTTTTATAGCAGATTTAGAGAAGAAATACTTGTGAATTACATATAACTGAAGCATACAAAAGAGTCTATATCTACTACAATATACTACCATCGAGTGGATTGACTAATCTAATTAGCTACCCCTTTTGTTCCTAATTGGATTTGAGGGTTGTTGGGATTATTGTTGCCATCACCGCGTTCACCTTGCTTCTTCTGTTTGAGGAGTGCATTGGCTTTTCTCCACCTGTAGAATTTTCCAAACAAGACCTCCATGTCCTCAAGAGTTCTACCCTGTGTTTCTGGGAGCATTGTGAAAAAGAACGTCCAGCCAACCGCTGCAATTGCCGCAAAAAGAAAGAAGGCCCCGCCAATTGTGATGGCCTTGTACAGCGAAATAAAAGTCATCGAGAGGACCCCACTCACCACCCTGTTCACGGCCACTCCTATACTGCAACCTTGAGCACGTAGCTGCAACGGGAAGATCTCAGAGCTGTAGACCCACGTGATGGGGCCCATCCCGATCGAGAAGAACGCGACGTATGCTAATACCATGGTCAAGCACAAAACAACAGCCCACATGATCCTCTCGTGGTGGTGATCGATAATCGTAAGGCCCAAACCGAGTAATGCAAGCGTGACTACCATGCCGGCCACACTAGTTAGAAGCAACGGACGTCGTCCGAGCCGATCGAGCATAAACGTGGCGACCAAGATGAAAACGGTCTTGACGAATCCAACGGCCACAGTGCAGAGTAAAATTTTGTCGGCGTTGGTGATCCCAGCCTTCTCAAAGATCCTTGGGCTGTACAAAACGACGGCGTCTATACCCGACGCTTGCTGAAAGAAGTGTAAACCAACGGCACACATTAAAATATGACGGACGGCTGGTGTTGGATGAAGGAGCAACTCTTTCCACACGTCTTGGCCTTGGCTGCGCTTCTTCACCTCAACGATGTCGTCGTTGCAGTGTTCGGGGATGCCGGCGGCTTCTTTGATGTCGCCTAGCCGAAGCTTGGACTCTTCTAGGGAGTCTGAGGTTTTGTCGAGGACTTTCCTGGCGTCCCCGAGCCGACCCTGCATGACGAGCCAACGAGGCGACTCCGGCATGGCTAAGACGCCGATGGCTAGGAAAATAGCGGGGATGGCTCCCACACCGAGCATGAGCCGCCATCCCAAGTGAGTTGGGAGCTTTGAGAAGCCATAATTGGACACGTAGCCGAACAATATCCCAGCATTGATAAACACCTATTAAAAAAAAGGAGAAAATAATCAATTAAATATGCACTGGCCAAAAATATTTTATTAAAATTAATTTACACCTATTTAACAAACAAACGTTACTCTATTAAATATGATTTCATATTTGATTTTATCCATAGCACATGAAAAGTGCTTTTATAAGCTCAGAAGCACTTTTATAAACCAAACAAGAAAAATCTTTTATTTTTGTTATGATATGAAAATACTTGTAACAAGTCTAAAAGGTTTCCAACCAAACTTCTCGAACCTTCAACCGAAAACCCAAAACGCAAAATTCCCAACCACCTCCAAATTTAAAAGCAAAGAAATAAATGGATACTTGGGTAAAATCAAAAAGTATATTCTAAGCTTTCTTGAAGATAATATCCAAGATTATGGTTAAACAAAGTAGGAAGAAAACAAACCTCTGGGAAAGATGTGAGGAACCCACGAGACGACGCCGGAGAGACCTCGGCGGTGTAGACCGGGGCGATCATGAGGGCGTAGCCGACACCAATTCCGGCGATAAACCGGCCGAACATGAGGAAGGCATAGTTGGGGGCAAATCCCATGAGGAGAGCTCCGGCGAAGAAGATGCCTCCAGCGAGGACTATGGTGTACCGACGGCCGATCCAGTCGGAAGTTCTGCCGGCTGCGGCTGAGCCGATGAGGGAGTAAAGGTTCAGAATACCGATAAGAACCTCAATTTCTACGTCGCTGACTTTGAGGTCCTTTTTTATGTAGATTGCAGCTCCACTCATCACACCAATATCTGTACAGAAAACCAGCAACAACACATGCATGGAGGCAGCTTTGTTTAGAAACTTTCTAAAAACCAAAACAAACATAAAAGCTTCCAACAATGTTTCCCATTTTTTTGGAAATAAGTCTCCATTAATTTCTTTAACACATAAGAACATAGAGAAAGAAGAGGAAAAAAACACATCAAAATTAAGATTGCTTTAATAATTGAAGTATCAGACTTAGTGGTTAAGAGTAATTATCCAGATAGGAGGTAACGCTTCGGGAACCCAAAAAAAAAAAAAAAAAAGCTGAAGTTTTAAGCATATTTACCATAACCAAGCAAGATGGAAGTCATGGAAGCCAAGATGGCACAAGCAAAGGCGTACTTGTTTCTCTTTGGCTTCCCTGGGGGATCAAAGTCTGCTATGGTTTTCTGGGGTTGGCCGGAGACGACGGCATTATCTTCAGCTCTCCGGTCAGCCATCTTCTTAGAGACAGAGACAGAGACTGGAGAGTTGCCTAGAAAAATGGCCTCAAATTACAGAAGTGAAATAGAGAGAGATTTATGTGGACATGAAAGGAAGCAGAAATAATAGTGGATATGCAGAGTTGGGTTTGAGCTGTGGAGAGTGTGTTTAAATAGACCCAAAAAGCTCACATCACTTTCATAACCATTGCATCATTCTTGTGGACCAGAGGATTCATTTTCACTCTCAGGCGTGGTAAAATTTGAAACTAGATGCGTGATGTGCTACGTATAACAGCTGTAGCTAAATTCGCTCGCCGACTGTATCACTAAATTATAATAAAATAATCAATAATATTATAGTATATTTATAATAAAATGATCAATAATGTAGAAACATTATATTTCACCAAATAATAAATCATCTACTAATTGTTAAAAATTGATGTGAGAGAATGTTATAAGGGAAAGCATCTAATGAGATGCTTTCATTTTCTGATTATAATAGAATCAGTTTCGAAGAGGTGTTAGGTTTAATAATTACATGGGAATCATTTTCTGATTATGCGTGAATCAGTACCAACAACATTTTTAACAAAAATTTTACCAAACGCCAAACTGTTTTCTCTCATAGCTGATTTCTCTCACAGCAAATCTGGCAATGATTATTTTCAAAGCACAGCAATGCTAAACTGGCTGTAAGACTCTTGTCAAAAATCTGACATGAATATCACAATTTCAATCTTTGCTCGTGATTATTGTTCATGACTAACAATCCGAGTGTAACAATATAACATGTCAGATATCGAGCAAGAGAAAATTTACATTTTCATACACGAGTACTACTAAAGAGATTACTATTTCTAAACTCCATTATGGGCCAAGTGCGGTGCACTGGTTATATTAACTGTTGTCACAGGTTGTCACATAATATTGGAGTTCATTAATTAATGTGATATATATTAATTCTGATTCCTTCAGAAATATTATATAATCTTTTGAAAGAAACAAGGCTATCAAATTACTTATGTACGAAGCTAAATTTACAATTGGTTTTTCTGATGGTGACTTCCTGTGAAGTCACGAGAGAACCATTAAAATTGTGCCACATGCATATTAATCCTTTTCAAAATTTACCAAATGTCTTCTACTTACACATCGTTTCGGTAAATGTGTTGTAAAAAGATTTTTTCTTTAACCTAATTCATCTTATAAATTTTTTATACAAAGGATTTATAGTTGTTTTATTTGTACATGAGATAAACTAATGTCTACGTACTTACGTGTTTTTTTTTGTTTTTACTCTTTCGCCCTCTCGTATTCGATGTGATATTAGCTACCAACGTGCAAAGTTTTATTTATTTATTTTAGAAAGCGTAATTTTATTGAAAACTATGAATCAGCACAATTCCGAATTAATAAATCCTATATAAAATCAGGAGGGTTCTCAAACCAAACGAGTAATGATCTAAGCAAAGCGGACAAGCTTGTGAGCAACAACATTGTAACTCCTGAGCATATGAGTCAAAGATTGATTTATATAAACAACTGAATGTCCATTCCTAGACAATTGTTTTATGTTACTGATTAATTGATAGATTATAAACAACGTTATAATCTTGGAGAGCGTGGGCTGCTAAGTATTAGTTAATGTGTGTTCTGAAAATTATAATTTATATGCATCGAAATAGGTGTTTTTTTGTTTGTTTTTGTGTTTGGTAAATGCATCCAAATAGGTTTTATTTATTTATTTTTGTTAATTTTTACAGTTGCAGGAGCTTAGCCCTTATCCCTAGTCTGAAAGAAGCCAAAGATAATTGATGCAATTTGGCTTTGTGTGTGTGTGTGGCTCCGTCACAGTGACCAAACTTGGCAGTGTTTTCTGGCACAAGAGACCTCGCACCCTTTTGTCTTTGCATTTAAAAGAGCAATAAATATAATATTTTGTCTCCCATCAACCCTGAAATATGTTGTTTAAATGAAAAAATAACCCAGACTCTTAAAAAGAAAGGAAAAAAAAACATAAAGAAGGTCGCAGTTTAGTATTGAGAGCCTCCAAATGCCATAAAATTGTTCAATATGATGGAAATTTAACATCCTTTTAATATTGGGTCTCAGTAATGTCAAATTTTAAACCCAAACTATACCTTACGAGACATAATATAGAAAAACGTGAGTCGTTAATGACGAAATTTGATAAGGACCAATTTTGAGTATAGAGATTAACTTTGCGGACCACTAGCGATAGTTTCGTGAGTCCTCACACAAATAGAAATAGGACAACGCAATATGCATGCTACTTTAGACACCATGGTAATTTGTTACATACTTGTTAAAAAAATCTTCACACAAATATTGTTTTTCTTAATTCTCGGGGATAAGTATATTCCACCAAAATTTTCAATCAAATTGTTTTTTTTTTCTTTTCTTTTCTTTTTCTCTATGCTAGTCGACAACATAACTGCTTACCCATATTCCATGTGTATGGTGTGACATAATCCGGAGCGAATTTGTTCATCATGAATTTAATTATTTTTAATTTTTATATTACTATATAAGTCAAGCAAGTCAAGAAGAAAGAAAAAAAACAAAAGCGGATGGGAACTTCTTGGATCAATTTTCTTGTATTTGCCTTCTCTATTTTCTTGGGTCAACAAAGACGGTGTGATCTTTCAAAATCCAAGAATCTTTTTTTTTATATCAAGTTGGGGGACACCTTGCCTGTTTCGCAATTTCTCCCCATTCAGTTTTACTTTTCATTAATAAATTTTTTTTGTTTGCATTTGCCAAGTTGAATTTTAATTTGTTTTGTTTAATGAATTCAGTGGCAATACGAGAAGGATAAACAACTGGCAGCTCATGAGGTACAAAAGAGACTGATAATGAGACATGTTAGGTCAGAGTTCCTGTTCTTTTAATCTTGTAAGACATTGAGCTCGTATCAATAATTTGGGCAACAAGAGCAAAAACTAGATCGATAGGTCACAGGTCAACTTCTCCATAGGGACCATAAGATGCCGTAATTTCGGTCTTTATAATAGGATAATACGTACACAATAAAGCTGTGTACATTTATAATATGATGACTTAGTTATAATTAAGTATTGAACTCATTACAAATATCATTCTTGCATTGTCGGGTGTTGAGATTTCTCCGTCTTGAATTAACTATCCCTTAGATTATTAAAGTTCTCTCTCCCAAACCTGCAGCAATTGAATCAAGACACGTATCCATTAGCTAAGTTTAGAAGACATGCACAGTCATGCAGGAAGACTTGTAAGCATTGACTAAGAGAACTGAGCTACACGCTAAGTTCAAAACGCATCGATCGCCACAAGAAGAGTTGAATTTTCGGGTCCAAGGATATATTAAATTACTGATATATTTGACGCATTTGTGTCAATAATTTGAAACGGCTGGCGTAGGAGAGAGAAAGAGTATGAAGAAAAAAATGGCAGGGAAGTTGGAAATTGGATAGATCATTATTGGCCACGATGCCCCTAAAGGTGCAACTTTGATTAGTCTTCCTTTTGTTTTTATTGTTCTTTTCTCCTTAGTCATCAACTTTGATTTTGTTTTGGTCAACCATCGTATGCTTTGACTAATTTGTCGAATCATAAACTAGATGCCTAGTTTAATCAAGAAAATTACTATTCGACCTTTTTCTTTTTCTTTTTTGTTGATTGAAAAATGGAGACTTATAAATTTAAGTAGACGATTTGCTTAGATTCACTTCTTCTTTTCACTTCTTTTTTTAAAATAATAATAATAATAATAATAATTGTATTTATATATTAGACACACAGACCATTAGCAACAAGGGCAAATACAAATGTACACAAGGGGATAATACAAATATTAAAGCATAGTAACTATCAAAGGTTAATCCAGATACATGCCACAAAAGGTTAGAAAAATTTCGGCATAAAAGCCACATGCATGAACAAACCAAACATGAATCACTTCGCCCAAATCTACAACTACAACTTTTAACTCTCACAAGTACAAAATACAAGTAGAGACTAGAAAACAATCCAACACCCAACTCACAAGGAGTTGATGCAATTATTACAAAGTAAGAAAACTACAAATAAACAACTGAAAACCAATAGTGCTAATACCATTGTTGTTGCCATTGACAGAGGCGGACACATGATGGGATAAGAGGGGTCTAACAACCCCTTGGAATGCTTGAAATTTGGCTGTGGACTCCATGGACGACCCCTTCGACAACTGTGGAGCGATCCCTTGTGTGCACACCAGATGCTCAACCAAAGTCCCAACCTGTCTGTTTGTGACTTGTGTTGGTCTGTCATGGAATCAATAGACCACTTGTTTTTCAATTGTGTGATAATGCAAAAGCCAAGCCAACCGCAAGGAACAATTAATATTTTTTTCCTTTTTAATATCGTGCTACTCTTGTTTATTTGTTCTTGTGAAACAATGGAAGAAAGAAAGCCTCTTTTTTTATTTAGTAGCGGGGGAGGCTGGGAAGAAAGAACCAGAGATAGAAAAAAGAATAAAAAAAGAGAGGGGGAGGCTAGAAAAAGAAGGAAAATAATAAAGAGAGAGAGAGAGAGAGAGAGAGAGAAACAAATTTTTTTTTTTAAAGGGGGAAATATTAAATAAAAGGAAAGAAAGAGAGAACATAAAAAATAATCAAAAAATAAAGAAGATGGATCTATCTTCTCTACTCACTTTTTTTTTTTTTCCTAATTAAGTGGGTCGAGGTGGAAAGCCAGAAAATACGGTTGTGTAACTCGAGGTGGAAAGCCAGAAATTACAGGTGTGTAGCTTGAGAAACGGGTGTCACAATAGACGTCTATAAAAGGAAACAGGGGGAGAAAAAAATCACAACTCAGAAAAATAAAACCTAGCTCTGCCAATTCACTTACCAAGACTTCCTTCAATTTGAAAACAAAATGGAATTCCCTTCAATTCCTGAAAGCTCCTTAGATTTGAATTTATCTCTTGCTCCTCCTTCAACCCAGGAAACGTCAAATGAAAATGTTGTGTTTCCACATTCCAATTTCCATACCGATTCTACTTATGTGCAAGTTGTAAACATGCATAATGAAATGCTATCAAGTATGCACTTGCAAAATGAAATGGCAAGGAGGAAGATACCCAATTTTTCAATGCTCGCAGTGCTGCTTCAGTGGCAAATTTAGGATTGCGTCTGCTAGCAAGGAACCAAGAATGTGCTTCATTGATTGCACAAGCCGCATCCTTGAAGGCTGAAGTTGTAGAATTGCATAAGCTCCTCAAACAATCAAACCGAAAAAATCAAGACTTTACTGAACTGGTGCAAGTTTTACAAACATGTGTAAAGACTCGTAGGTTATAGTTTTATTGATGAATTTAATGCTTTGAAAGACTTGTATGGTACTACTTCTGTAGTTTTATTTATTTTGTTGTTGGCTTGTTTGATGAAAATCATTTATAATCATAAGTTATCTTTTATTATGTCATATCACAATTAGATCCCCAAGAAAACGGAGAATTTGAAAGAGAAAAAATAGATAAGAAAAGGGAAAACTCTCTTCTTTTTATTTTGGAACATTTACACTATGACCTCTTGGATTACGAATCATGGATCCGTCATTGGCCATCGCCACCACAGACGTTGTCTCCACTTAGATTCACTTCTTAATCTCCATACGTACAAGAGTCGTAAACCACTTCAGATCTAGCGCATTTATGCATAATAAGTAAAAAACTATTATGTCATGTATTCTTGTATTAATTAATATTCAAAACTTAAGAGAACAGTTGGTGTCTCTCTAGTATTATTGCAAGCTCGGTACTAGACAAACTCTCTTATATTGTCTTGATTGAAATCAACACTATGTAGTAAAAAAAATTCATCATTTTGCGATCAATGTTGTAGGAAGCACTTCTACTTATAAGCGTTTATGTTAGAAGAATAATTTTTTTTAATATTAAAAATTCAAATACATGGTGGGTACTTCTCTGAAAGTACCAAAACTCGCTTTTAAAGCAATTCCAAACAAAATTTAATGTGTTTCCTTCGGCTCCGTACATTCTTCTTCCTCGTGGAGCCCTTGATTGAATATGATACAAACAATTATCAATGCAACGGTCGACGATCACATGCTAGTGACCATTGCACTGCAACGTTCACTAGTAGTATTACACTCACCATTAATACAATTCTTTTTATTGAATTTAAAATTACTTAAATTGTATTGACCCAAAAAATGTATAAATACCCTTCGACCTTCTCTCACTCTATCCCTTTTTAATCAATTGTTTTTGGGCATGTTAGCATTTTTGCTCTCCTAAGTTAATGTCCTAACCTTTGTTAGCCTTTAATTCAATTGTTATTTGTTAATTATTTAATTTTATTTAATCTTTCAAATGTCACAAAGAAAGTTGGGGCATTTGCATTTCCATCCTTGGATAAAATGGGTTTTCTAACTAAGCCTAGGTGTTAGATTAGGTTTCCGTGGATTATGTACATTATTATTATCGTTATTATTATCCACATACATACAATGTGCCTACAACCAACCTAAGAATTTGCCATATGATGCATGTAACCGCATCGGAGCCCACTTTGCATCGCTTCACCTTTCATCACCGTGGACTATAGTTGATCTTGATCACTCCGTCATTTGAGTTCACAAATCAGGTGACCATGGATGAACTAAAATTTGTAGATCCAAACTATATTGAAGATTAGTATCAAGTCCTTATTTTCAAGGTAAAAGAGCCAACTGCAATAAATATTCATTCCTTTGCGACAATCGTTTGAAGAAGTCAAAACCAATCAATATAAGTTTATATTTGGCATTCGCCCGCGAAATGAAATGCCTTGCAATGCACACATTCGAATGGAAGTGATTGTTCTTGATTTCTCGACCTAATCGTCATGTTAGCCAAGAATATAGTTAGGTTAAACAAATCGACAATTTAATTTTCTAAATTCCGATTCCAATAGATGAGAAATCTTTGATTGAACCCGTATAATAAGTTCCTTTTCTTTTGCCTCTCCATATTCCTCACGAATAATAAAAAAAAAAGATTAATTTGATTTTTATCGGAAAGAATCAACATTGCCAACATAGCCATAAACAATAAAGCTAGAGCCAATAATTTGTTTGTGAAATGATGTGACAATATTAATGTATGTGTCAATATATCACCTAATGAGAGAATAAGTGAGTCAAAAAGTGAGCCACGTTACATAATTCGATGAATAATTATGGTGTCCAAATGGTTAAAAAGAAACCAAAATGTAGTGCTCTAAAACAGAATGTGGAAGATGAGGTAAACGAACATCAGTCCTTTCTTCTTTTTAAATTTCTTTGCACAAATTTGAGCACAACAGGTAAAATTCCCTAGAAACCATAATGACAAAACATATATGGTCGGCCGGCAAAGGAAAGGGACAATTGAACAAATCATATACCTTCCTGATCAATCTCTCTGCTCTCCACACATCTGTAGCTACGTGCCATCCATGCATCCAAAATTCCATTTCACAACTTGGAGAGAAAATCATTTAGAACACAAACGTTTGGGAAACATTTGATTCTCTTTCTCTCTCTCTCTCTCTCTCCCTCTCTCTCTCTCTCTCTCTCTTCTCCTAACTTGTCAATTTTCAACAAAATTCATCATTGCAAAAAATAATCTTAGTACAGATAGGGATACGACACCAGCTAGCTGCATGTGAATCACACATGAACTAGGGTTTTATGTGGCTCAGATCTGGACAGCATACAAGTTTCCTGCATTTTATATATATGCTTTCTTGGTCGACCATGATCCTTATTTTATTTTCAATTCATTACCCAATTAATAACACTTTTGAACTTATTGTGATTCTCATCATCATCATTATTGTTACCCAATTAATAAATTATTTTGTTTTCCGATTATTATACATTATGGTTGATTAATTTACTTAACCTCTCTAATTTTTTTTTCTTAAATAAGGATTTTATATAATCCAAACAATATACCTTAAAAAAATTGATAGAAAAAAACTAAAAGAAAAGTTGTTTATCAATCTCACCCCTCTATCTCCTCCTCCTCCTCCCTCTTCCCTCATCATGCCTCAATTAAGAGATGTTGATGATCGCGACCACTTTATATTAATTTTGGAAGAAAGAACCCGTAAGTGAATGAGAAACTTCACACTGAAAAAACTTGAGAGAGGTAATTGAGTTAAGTTGGGACCTAATAGCAACGTACACTACGATAATAAATTTTTTGATAAAAAGGAATTAAAATTTTATTAGATCAATAGGAATAACAATACAAAAGATACATACTATAAAGGGTGCCATCCTAAAAACAATATGGCAAACATGGGGTAAACTTCCCGGTGACATGAGCGAACTGAAAAGCTGAAACGATCTGGAGAGAATTACTCTCAAAAATAACTTTTCTATAACCCCTCTCAACTGTCATAATTTTTCCGAATCTAGTCTAATGATATTAAGGACAAAAACTAGCCGCTAACTGACATGAATCTTCTAGAGAGACTGAGAACACCTAGCAAACTCAACTAAGTTTCTGGAATCATAAGAGGAAAACAAAAAACAAAAAACTCATAAAGTTTATGGACTTTATTGAACAAACTAAATTAAAATAAAAAACTAAAACAATATCGGCAAAAGGAAAACCAACTATCTCTAATCTTCCTTCGAGACATGACATAAACAGTGCCACCTAGTTACTCCATGACCTCAACGCACTAATGAGCAGTGGATCTACCATGACCAAGCCGCAACACCTCAAATAGCAACCTCGCAAGATGAGGCACAACCAAAACCTAGATCTGAGACAATAGATATGCCAAAGAAGAAGTAGATCGACATAAGTTCACCAAAAACCAAAGAACACCAAAAATCTAAAGAGATCGGGGGGCCCAATCTAAAGCTTTCTCTCTTTTTTTTTTTTTTTTTTTCTCTCTCTCTCTCTCTCTTTTAGCGGCTAGGGTTTTTCCATGATATTAATAAATATTGGTATTGGTGAGATTCTCAATATATATACATCTGTAAAATCCTATTATTAATATGAACGATCCATTTAATTCTTCAAGGGAGATTCCACATTGACCCGCAAGATTTGCATAGCAGGTTGAATCTGTTGAATTAATGGGTTACAACAATACCAACCAATAAACTAGTTTATCTAAGACAAAGATGGATCCCCACCAGAAATCATTAGAAAACGATCAATGTTAAACAAGTATTTGATTCAACGAAGCAGAACCCTGGGTGGCTCAACTCGTATGTATCTTTACCCGCATGTGCATGCAACTTGGTTTTACAATACCAGAACTGAAGTGAAAGAAAATGAAGTGGGCAAGGCAAACGGAATATATTTTTATTACTACTAAATCTCGGAAAAGGAAGCATATAACCATCACATCTCTGTGTTCAAATCAAAATCCTTGTTTTCCAGCTGGTGTTCCAATCCCCAAATTTATAAAGCAACAATTTGCATATCTTTTTGCTAGAACTAAATCTAGGACAAGGTCGCATATGATCATCACATCTATATTCAAATCAAATCCTTGTGTTTCCAACTGGTGTTCCTTCCAGACAGGTATTTGAAGTTAAAGCAACTAAAATATCTCAAAGCTTCGGATACTTTTTTTTTTGCCTAATCTCAGACAGACAGGTGTTTGCAGTTAAAGTCGGAAATAAAATCATATGCATGGCTGTGCCATATCTATATCTTCAAGTAGGAATTTAAATATCTCTAGTTGCATATCTTTTCTTCCATTTCGTGTTTTAGTTTACCATGAATATCTTTATTGAGTTAGTGGGTTTTCCATTTGGTTTTCTATAGCATTTGAATAAAGTGAATTTTTATTTTACCGGAGCTTATGGTTGGTTAGTAGGTTTGTCTTGCATTACAACTTGGTCTTAATTAATTTTAAGTGGATATGTAAAAAAATACTCTCTCTCCAAACAAGAGATCCTACTAATAACATTATTTTTTTTATTTTTTTATACAAACGATAGGAGAATTACAAGATACTTTTACAACAGGTCAATACACCTACAACAATTTACAACGAGCCAATACATCCACAACAAGACAATACTACGATTAACTAGATATCGAACTCATCACAAATATATATCGTCCTCGTCATTCATGTGAGTCCAACCAAATGAAGACAAATACCACTAGACTAAAAGCTAGTTGATATTATAAAACAATCAAACATCGTAAGAATTAACAGTTTATAATAACAAAACTCAGCTGTCAGAAAATGTAGCCCACATCTAAATTTTCTGTCTTCAAGCATAAGTTAATTAACTTATCTCATTCCCCTTCAATAACAGTAAAACACACAGGAACAACACAAGAGTTATAACAATGAATAAGTAGCTCCCCAAAAAAAAAAAAAAAAAAACAACTTAGCTGTCAGAAATAGATAAATTAATGTTTACCAAATGCAAGTCCCTATCTCCTTTTGCTTTATGTCTTAAACATCCTTCCGGGAAGGGAACTCTTTTGTCAAATTAAGTGACCATGATAGATTAAAATCATTTGAATTCTAGCAGTTTTTGGCAGTTACGCCTACCACTCACCAAAATCCAGGGGCAATATGGTCAAGGAAATTAGGAAAGGTAGTGATTGGAGAGGTGTACTTGGCTACTCCTGGTGCTCTGCTTAGACGCGTTTGGGAAAGAGCTAAGTATCTTTTCCAAACATGGGACCACGTGCTTTTTCTTTTGCTCTTTAATTTTATTAGGGTTAGGGTCCACGTGTAGGTCGGTCCAACACACGTGCATTGAATTCTTAATCTCAGCCTTAAATTTTACTTTGGGAACTTTGCGGAAGAGAAATGAAGAGCCACTTGCTTTCGTTTCATAATTGCCGACTTGCATGTATTTTGGGATCATTGATTTGGACTGCCCTTTAATTCAGAGGGAGAAATGTTAGTCCCTCAATCTTTTGAAAGTTCATAAATTAATACTTCAAAACACACGAAAAACAGAGCAACATCAAAGCAATATACCTAAAAAAAAAAAAAATTGTTATGTTATATTCTAGCATGCACTTGAAAAATAATATATACGACGACAACAGAGAGAGTTGGATGATCATTAAAATAACTAAAATTTAACGAATTTTAGGTCATATATGTATTAATGTTAGATACACGCACGAAAATTGCTCGTAAGAAACATATATATATATAAAATAATAATTATCATGGATGAGATGGGATGGGACAATGTGCAATGCATAACTCTTACACAAACATGAGAAAACTTAGTGACCTTCAATGGGGTGTCCTTTGAGAATTAACCACTATTTTGCCCGTGCATATATAGTTGGAAAAATGCTGCTTTTCATATTAATTTGTTTAGAAATTTTTGGCGCATATATGGAGCTGTTATTTTCTTATCAGGACATCTTTCAGAGTCAATAAAAGGTTGAAATTTTTTGCGATGGATTAATGGTCTTGCAAAAAGGAAAAATGGAATATCATAATAACGATAATAACAATATTTAAACAAAGAATCGTAGACTCACTTAATATGTTCGTCAGTGAGTGACACTAATATTTTGCTGAGAGTTTATCTCACATTCGAAATAGGAAACGTTACTTCTAGGACTTTAAAATTGTTGACTGTCTCCGCTCATTAGCAATAAGTGAGGCACTAATTTATCATATTTCAGAATTAAGGTTTTCCGCATTTGATAAGTGCTTTTGGGTTACGTAATCTAATTGCATCCTAATTACGCATATGTGTGGTGTCTGTTTAGTTCACCAATTTTCAGTTGCATCTTAGTGTTGCCTATTGAAATCCCTCCAGAGTTTTTATTCAGCTCAATGAATTTTTGTTAAATCAATCGTCGTCTCACTGCACAAATCATGCAATATAGGCCATAGTGTTTGATATATATATATATATATATATATATATATATATATGCGATTCTCAAACATATATATATGGATGCTGACATGATCTTCATATGAATGGTGATCATTGTCAAAATGCTTGGATTATCTTGTTGGAATGTTCATATATGTTGTCGATTACCCAATTTCAGCTACGGTGAAGTGAGAGATTTCCCTTACAAGCAGAGTAGATCGACATCCATACATACCGACAACATAGTGAGAACACGCCAACAATATAACGAGAACATATCCACAATTCCCAGAAATGGTATGTCTCATTCACTCATGTAGGTTTTACAATTGAGTTTCTCTAGCTAGTTGTTTAAGAGTAACAGAAAGTTCAAACTCACTCTCCTCCACAATTAGGAAACTGGCTAATAACCAATATGTGCCGCCCAAAGGCCAAATCACTACAATGAGTTGATAGCAATTTGCTTGAAACTGATAGCTGCAAATCTCACCACCTCACATTTGTCCTGCAATAGATTCTTTTTTCAATTTCTTTTCTCAAATTGATGTGCCCTTCAAACTAAATTCCAAATTAGAACGTTGTGGATACACACAGGGCAGCATGCTCTAAAATTTTTCAACTCCTAGTGGTTCTTGGACTCTCTCATCCTCTCTGTGGACCATATTGCACCAAATAATGCATGTGATGAAAGATCTTGACCAGGGAACCTGCAAGAACTTCTCCTTCTCCTTGGCTGCCTTATTTTTTTATATATCTTGAAGCATTGGAATCTTAAAAAGTTCATCTGTTTGGAGTTTCTTTTTTGGTAGTTTTTTTCATATCTACATTATCTATCACTATGTTGAGTAGGGGCATGAATTTGGCCAAATCATAACTCTTCCAGATAATAAGCAGCTTAATCTGATTTCTGGGTTACCAACTTACCATTATATTGGATAAGGATTAATTAGCCTCTGAAAAGTCAAGTCCATCAATACAACCATATCTAAAATTGTATTCACATTATACTTTGGACTACAGATTGGAAAAACATGTACTGACCTGTTTTTTTCTTGGGCAACGGCGTGTGAAGCTCTGGCAAGCGTGCCCTCAGCTTAATTACTTCGAGCACAATATGCGTTCAAAGACTCCGTACTCACATGGATGCCAGATTTTTCCTTGAAGACTTTTCGACCAGAAACTCCAAGTCAATTTGACTTAATTACTTGGAATTTAGGATGAATTAATTAGAAGATTGTAGGCCACAATCTTTGTGTTCTCCATTTTATAATTGCCAAGGGATTACATTAATGTGGTGTGTGACTAATTTTAAAGAGAGAAAGGACATATCTTCATCATAATTAACCAGCATGCTTGGTCTACCACCAAAGAAAAATCAGTACTTTTTTCATTTGCTTCATCATATCTAGCTACTGAACAAGCCACCAATCCTTTCCAACCTTTATTGCAATGCCTGTCATTGTTGAAATTAATTTTGTGCATATATCATAATCAAATTGGGATCACCATCAGCATCATTGAAGTACATACCTATTGCATTTAGTTCTTAGTTGAAATTAATGGTCTTCTTTAAAGACACAGGGCTTGACTATGATAAAAGGATTGATATATGATGTACTAGTAGTAATGATATAGTAACAAAAAGAAGAGGAAGAAGAATTTGAAAAAATTTATTGTCACCCCTAAATTTATTGAAGGCATCCCCTAAAATATATATACAATCCCCTTCTATTAAGGGACACCCTTTAGGGTCCCGTACGAATTTTTTTTCAACAATTTAGACAAATTGGAAACCGTTTCGACATCCAATTGTGTCCTACAAAATCAATGAATACGGTGCTTCAAGAAAGTACTAAAATTTCAATAACTTAATGGAATGGTCAAATTATATCGGATTTAAGTGATTTTTTTTGTAGAGGCGATCTTTGAATGATTATCTAAAAATTAGATATTTGGATTAGTGAAATACAATGCAGAGTGGGCCCCATAAGGGTATCCCTTAAATAAACCCTTAATGAAAACTCTCTGTATATATATTATTTTTTTAAAGACTTTTCCTATTAAGAGAGGCGATAATATACTGAACTCATACACATTACACAAATGCTAGGACTCAAACTTGGGACTAAGCATGGCAATGGGTCGTGTCATGTCAGGTATTTATAGTTACCTGATTAATAACATGTTTACTCATTCTTAGTTTTCAATAGATTTGTACACTTAGGGGTATTTATAGTTGGATGATTAGCACATTAATTTATGTCGTTAAAATTAAAATTAAAATATTTATTTTCACATTATTATAAATAAATAATAATAAAAAAAGGAGGAAACATGGGACTACATTAATTTAAAAACAATTATTATTAAAAAAAAAAAACAACAACAACAACAACAATAACAACATCATAGGGCGCTTCCTGATTCCACAATAGGAGCCTTTAGTTTGGACCTCTGAACCTCTTCTCTTGGGTTTTCATGCACATCTTCTTGGGGCTCATCACTTGAGCTCCCAAAGATCACACCTTTAGCTTAAGCATAACTTGTGTCATGATCTCGTTGCTTGCGTTTACCCGATCGATCTAGGGCCTCCAGCTACTTTTGCATGTCTTGAGAGTAATAATCTACCATCTTTGACAGCTTTTGATTCTCTTCCTGCAATATTTCAAGCTGATGTCGATTCTCCTCCGTCATCTTTGCCTTTTCCCTATTCAAACTCTTTATAACACGCTAACAATCTTCAACCAAATTCCACTCTACAACCAATTGAGCTCTTAGCACTTGCACCTCATGAGATATCACAATGAGGCGATGACCCACATTTTCCACTGACACGGCACTTTGCACGCTAAGTGTCATGGCATCACTCGCCACCTTGTTATCATCCTTTGTTCCCAGCACACGCACATCCCTGAGAGCCACCAAACTCCTCACATCTCCAATGGCAACATCATTGTCAAGAAGTAATGAGTCGTTTACGATAACTGGTCCTCGTGAGGAAGCAAAGTAGGGCGTCCACACTGGTGCAGCCCTTTGCCCCTATGCCTATGTTAGAGGAGCTAGGTTTTGATTGAGAGAAAATAGGAATGAAAAGGCCATTTTATTTCTGAGTTTGAGGAGATAGGTTTAGATTGAGAGAAATGGGAAGGAAGAAAATTGGTCAAGATAGTTTTTTTGTTTTTTGAGTTGTGATTTTTTTTCTCCCCTTGTTTCGTTTTATAGACATCCATTATTATGACACCCATTTCTGATTTTTTTTTTCCTCCCTTTTTTTGCACCTCGAGCTACACACCCATGTTTTCTAGAAAAGAACGAAAAGAAAAAAGAAAGACATGTGAAATTCTAGTTCTTTTAAAAAAAAAAAAAACAACTTGTAGAAACATTATAAATATCAAATAGTGTAGCATATAATCACAACGTTGTCTATAGTATGGTGGATAAGGTGTTGGAGAGGAATGAAAGTGGTAGGGGTTAGAAACCCCTTATGTGTGTGCTGAAGTCTCCATTTCCTTTCATTTTTTAGCAGGTTGGCAGGTATTATATAGGTTGACACAACCCATTTAATAAACAGGTATTTTAGCGGGTTGGCAGGTTGACCCCTAAAAAATTAATATAACATAAAATGACTACTATTGAAGACCAAGTTGTTTTTAAATCCAAACTTATTTGTTGACAATCCATCTCGAAATCCCACTTTTAATAAGCCATAGCCCTACCATTAGCTCTCTTACACTCACAAGTTGATGAAAGTAAATGTTATTTTTTATAAATGGGACTTTAAATCCTATATTTGAGCCTCCAAATGAAGTACATGAATTCAAAATTCTTCAGTTTTGTTGAAGTTTTTACGATTTATAAATCCAGTTGTTTGTGCTTTCGTTCGATACACCAAAACCGAACATTGGAGAATACATTTAAGTTTGCTAACCAAGTTACACGATACCTCTACCCAAACTGAAAATGTTAATGGTTTTCAATAGCATCATACTGAAGTTCGCAAAAAAATTCGGCAGAACCCCACTTTATCATTTCAAAATTCAAATGCCAAAATTCATCAAAGATGGTATTCCGCTTGAGTAAATGGACTTCATGGGTTGGGTTGGTGCCTTGGTACTTTGATTCTTTTATTTTGTTAAGTGAATGTACTCAAAATAATTTGGTGGGTGAGAAGTTATAAGCTAAGAGTTTCGAGGTTTATATATCTTCGATCTCATGATCAGGGACAGACTAAGGATTTGAAAATAGGATGGGCTAAATTTATCTTATATACAAACTTAGAAAACTTGATTGTACGAGTGAATTTTAGTGAAATATGAATTTTAAGGTCAATTAGCAATTACATGATAAACTTCTCCATGAAATGAAAAGAATTGAAAGCATTTATTATCCATTATAAAAGATGAAGAAAAAAAAAACTGAACCATTTTAATCCATCCAAGCCAACTTGGAAAATAAAAATGAGAAGAAGTAGCCAAAATTTATAAGGAAAATAAAGAAAAAAGAATTGGCATTTTATGTAAACTAGAAAAGGTAAGTTTTTTTTTTTTTTTTTTGGGACAAAAAAAGTAAAGTATGTTCTCTAGAAATGTGTGTTTTTTGAAAAAGGCTGAGTAATAAATATTAATTAACTAAAGAAAAAAAAAAAGATTTTCTGTGGGTGGGATCACAGGATGGGGTGTGTGGAGGTGTGCTTTGGTGAACTGAGTATTAATATTGGACTATAAAATATCAAGTCGCTCGGGTGGACGTAGGAATGTCCCTGCTCATGATTCAGGCTTTTTTTAGGTTAATGGTTAGTATACAATTAGTAATTGTATTAAGAAAGATGAGTGTCTAATAAAACTCCCCACATACTTATCAAGATAAGTGGAAGACTGTCCTAAATAGGGGCATGAAGAAGATCTTCTCAAATTTTCTTAAAAGTGCTCTATTTCCACCCACCTTATCTTTAAACTTTTAAAGACAAATTTAACCATATTATAAAATGACTTAAAAGGACTTAAGGAAAAAGAAAGAGAAACAAGGTCTGTCGAATTTTGGACTTCATGTGCCACTGTCATAACTAGATAAACAGTAGCACATGATGATGATTGAACTTGGACTTTTAACAAATTTGAGCGTGAGACATGTGAATTGGGCGAGTACTGTTGTTTTTCCCTTATCTGTTTGGCTTTGTACTCTTTGACATTCCCATGTGTTTTGCATGGGTGTTTTATATTTTTTACTGCAAAGTTCATTAGATTTATAGCCTTTGGAGAGAGAGAGAGAGAGAGAAGACATGAGTAGAGAGAATAAAAGGAGAAAGGAAATGAGGTAATAATTAAAAGGGTATTTTAAGAATATTAGTGGGTGGAAAAATAGGATTGTATTTTTTAAAATTTATATGGTAAGTAGAAAGATAAGTTGAGTGAGAAAATAAGTCAGATAAGTGAAAATAACAGCACTATTTTCTTAATTACGAACCAAAATTTCTTAAAAGGGTAAGAATATAAAGAAGTGTACCAAGTGGAAATGCATGCATGCACTGTTTACAAGGTGGGCAGAAAAGAAGGTTAGGCTAAGGTGGGCGGTTGGATAAGCACGGGGCAGGCAATTATGTTCACGGTGGTCAATGTGGATAACTGGCGAACTGATAAGTGTTTACTACTGTTATTGTCTCAAATGGAGGAGAAAGAGAGGAGGCCTTCTGGATTGTGTATTTGGACAATTTCAAAAAGGGATTAACGACCAACTTTTTTCACTTTTGTTTATATTACTTTACTTGTTCTCAAAGGGATTAACGACCAACTTTTTTTACTTTTGTTTATATTACTTTACTTGTTCTCACAACACATGTGCCTAATATTATGACTTCAGATTTTGCCTCATCATACCCTTGACTTGAGGCCGATGACTCACGAGCTATTTTTTTTTACCTTTATTCTTTTGAGTATTGGAGGGCATGTGATTCCAATTTGGGTCCTCTAACTATCATGATAAGCTCATTTCTTACAATACGTGGCCTAACTAATTATACATCTAATTTCCTGTTTAGAAGTGATTATGAAACTCTTAAAAACGCTTTATGACAGTGAAAAACGTTTTTGATAACGTTTGACAGAAATATTTAAAAGTGCTTTTGAGTCATAGCACTTGCTTCACATAGTATATGTTTCTCTAAAAAGCACTTGGATTTTTTATATAAAAAAAATTTAACGTTTTAATAATAAAGGTGCGTATGAGTAGAAGTACTTTCTAAAACAACAGTTCCAAATAAACCCTATGACATGTTGGCAAAGAATAAAGAGCCCTACCATTTACGCTAAAAAATTTACTCACTATACTCGACGAAGATGTATGAGATGAGGACAACAATGACAATTTTATTTTTGACATTTTTGAAATTTTTTATTACTACTTATGAAGTTTTCAGAAACATCAATGAAAGGGTCAAAATTGAAAAGTTGGGAAAAAGTTTAGATTCTATGGAGGAGTGCAGTGATCAAATTTGTGTGTGCGCGATGATCCACGCTCAAGACTCGAACAACGGCAAACTTAGCCCATACATATAAACACAGTTCAGCCCAATCTGGTCAAGGCCATTATCAACCTTATGGGCTTCAACTAAATATCCAGTAGGATTTTGATAAGAGCCCAAGAACAATCATGTCTCCGTGAAGTCTGACTGAGAGCAAGATTCAGAAGCTGTACTTGTAAACCAGACGACGACAATGGAGAAGAGTGCAAGGTGGCGATTGGATTGTATTTCTCGTCACCTTGTATTACCACCTCAAGCTAATCACGGTCTGCAGCAGGTGAGATTGATTCATCCACAACCTTTTTCCATTTTTCTTCTTTAATTTTTTGTTGGGTTATCTTTTGCACTATGTACTGAGAAGCTTGGTGGAAAAAGAAAAGATGTTGTATTTGATAAAGTTTGAGTTTTTAACTACTGCAAGGTGCTGTTATTAAGTAATGGGCAAGTGAAGAGTGAGGAGGCAGAGCCTGTGGTAATAGGAGGAATGGTGTTGGACATTCATGCCACACCTTCTATCCCTGCAAATCCCAGAACCACTACTCCAGGTAAGGTAAGTTTAGTTTTCTTCCCCCACAAAATTTTTGTTTGAATGAAACTTTTCATATAAAGTTTTTCTTTTAGGTGAATTGGAATTGTATGTCCAACGTTGTAATTGTACTCTTTGTGTCTGGTAAGTTAATTCAATTTGGTATTTTAGATTCCACTTTGCTAAACAATTTCAAGCTTCTGGAAAAGTTCTGCTGCTCCAATTCCCTTAGTTTAGAATATAAAATGGCTAATGAATTATGCCCAGATGGAAAATGGTAATTTTCATGTGAGTTTGATTGAGTATTTTGAGACTTCAAATTGTAGTACCCCCAATTGCCTAGTTTTCAGAATTTTACCTTGAAGTTCATGCTTTGAGATGATGAAGATTTGGTTCTCACTGCTAATACAGAGTCTTCAGCAGGGCTGCAAGTTGGGATTATTTTTCTTCTTCTTTTATTGGATATTGATTTGCTGTATTTTGACGTTTCAAATTCTGTCACCACCAACCAAGGGCTAAGTTTAAGTAATTGTACCTTGAAGTTTATGTTTGAAATGATGAAAAATTGGTTTTCACTGCTACACAGAAAGAATCTTTCAGCAGGGGTATATATTGGAAAAGATTGTTCTTTTATTAGATATTTATTTGCGTGTGCTTATCCATGGGAATCATCTGCTCAGGTCAGCTATGTACTAGGAGGGGTAGCAAGGAATGTTGCTGAATGCATATCAAAGCTAGGAGCAAAGCCATTCATGATTAGTGCCTTGGGGCTTGACATGCCAGGTGGTCTTCTGACCTTTTTTTTGTTTATTATTACAAGTACTGCTTTCCAACCTCCACAACCACAAGAGCCATGCAGGTTTCATCATCGATAGTACTTTGTGAAATTGATAAGAATTGTTTGGATGCTTAGTTGGAAAATATCAAGTAATGCTTGTGGGGCTGGGATACTTTTTTATATAATTTTTTTGATATATCGTAATGTTGGGATGCCAGGCTTCCAGTGATTTAAGTAGCAATATGAACATACTCCAAGTTGGAGTACTCATTGTAATCACTCCGTAGTCCAAATCTGATGTTACGATTGATAACCATATCTCCAAAATTAATTTATTTGAATCTTAACACATGAATCTCAAAACATCTCAGGCTTATTCACTAGGCTTTGACTGTTTTTATCTGAATTGTGTTTGCAACATAATCACATTTTTTTGTACAGCACATATGACTTGTGAAACTGACAAGTTACACATTTTCTTTTTCATTAGGAAACTTATTGTTGGAGCACTGGAAGTCTTCTGGGCTATCTACTGAAGGTCATCTATTATGTTTGCAATTTACCTTTCACCTACGGTGACTTTTGATTATAGTTATAACTCTAGATTGCAATAAGGTTTTAGATATTCTATTTACAACAAAAATTTAGTCAGTTTGACTTATCTTTCAGTGTGTCTGTCAGGGATAATTTACAATCAAAATTGAGTCCTTTTTCCTTTATCTTGAAATTATTAAAGCATCTCAGCACAATTCGTACTCGTGTATTAATATGTTATGATGGTTTTGGATTAGGGATTTGGAAGCACCAAAACATTGAGACTCCTGTTGTGTGCAATGTACTTGATGTTAGTGGGGAGTTGGCTGCTGCTGTTGCAAGTGTAGAAGCTATCGTAAGTTCAAGTTCAATAAGAGAAATTTGTTTATTTATGAGAGTGGTTAAATTGAAAACATAAACAAAGCTTAAGTTAAGAATGGCATGTTCAGAACATTTAATGCTTACATGATGACCCTGGAACAGGAAAATTTTCTAACACCTGAGTGGATCCAGCAGTTCAAATATAATATACGCTCTGCTCCAGTGTTGATGATTGATGCAAACCTGAATCTTTCTGCGCTAAAAGCTTCTTGCCAGTGTATTTATTACATTTTACTTTAGATCTCCCTCTCTCCCTCTCTCAGTATCTTTTACTCAATTCTCAATTCTATTTTCTCTTATTTGGGTTCATTTCAGTGGCTGCAGAATGCGAAATTCCGGTGTGGTTTGAACCTGTATCAGTAGCAAAATCTAGAAGAATCAGTTCAGTTGTCAAGTATGTGAGTGTTATCCTTTTGCTCTTATGTCCACTTTGCTATTAATTCTTCTTAAATGTTAGATCCAGGTCACTCGTAGAACGGGTTATGCCCTTTTTATGATTATAGTTGTAGTTGATGAGTATCTACGAGTGCTTATCCTTTTTTTGGTATCTTTTTCTGCCTGGGGATGAGGGGGCATGGAAAAAAAAGAACTGGTTACCTTACGGCCTCCCTTGACAAGTACGGGAACTAATACATAATAAAATTTTACAGAGATGGATCTCATTGTATAATCATGTTGTTGTTTGTAAGTTACTTGGGTTCAACCCCTTGCCATCTTTAATAAAAAATTGCACTACTATTTAAAGAAAAAACTATTTAAGGGTAACTAATAAATAGTTATGTGCTTGACCCTGATGTAGTCTTTATATTTCCAGGGTTTCTTTTTTATCCTCATTTGCAACTAAATGTACAGGTAACTTTTGCTTCACCCAATGAAGATGAACTTGTTGCCATGGCAAATAATTTGTCTGGTGGAAATGTGTATCGTCCAATTGAAAGGAACAATAGCAGAAAGAAATGTTCAACAGAAACCTTGTTCCATATGCTAAAATCTGCAGTCTGGGTTTTACTAGAGAAGGGTATTAAAATAGTTGTTGTGACAGTTGGTTCAGATGGTGTGTTCTTATGCTCTAGAGGAGGGCCAAGCTTCATGAGGATTGGTTGTGAGGGAATCAAACAATATGCTTCCAATGGAGAATTATTTAATACCATGACTGCAAGTTGTCCTTCAAATCTGTTCTCGAGTCCTCCGGATTCTGAGAGAAGCTCTTTTCTCTTTGCTGTGCATTTTCCTGCACTTCCTGCATCAGTGGTGAGGCTTACAGGGGCTGGTGATTGCTTGGTTGGGGGAACTATTGCTTCTATTTGTGCAGGTTTAGATGTCGTGCAAAGTCTGGCAGTTGGTATTGCAGCTTCCAAAGCTGCAGTTGAGGCAGAGACCAACGTGCCTTCTGTATTTAATTTGGCTGCAATTGCAGGTACGAGTTCAAACATGTATTTTGCATATAGCTAGGTATCCTACTTAACCCCATCTGGTAGTATATTTTGCGTAAAAATTAAATAAAGTGTGTATGAAATTGCATGAGTGTTCATATTTTCCCCATACCATTTGGTGTACGTGATTACTGCAGAGCATTAGACAACTAAGATGGCCTAATGGCAGAATTTCAAGGTATTGTTAAATCACTGAAATATCTTGTACTCCAAAATGTGATGCTTGAGATGACACAGAATGGTAATTAGTAAACCCAGTTACCACACACAGCTTTATTCGTCTCATGTTAACAAGTTGGAAAATAAAATATTTGTGAACCCATTTCTGAGGGGCATCCTGTCTAATTCATTTTCATGAATATTATTGCCTTTCTGTATAGGCAAAACCATTGTAACTTCTGGTGGTTTTACATGAATGAAAGAGATTCCATTACTTGATGCAAGGCTCTATATGTTGATTGTTGTGCAATTATTTTCCTTGCAGATGACGCAAGATCGGTATACTTGGCTGCCAAAGTTGTGTTCCATCAATCAATGCCGTAAAACCATGGAACTGCAAATCAAGCTGAATGGTTAGATTGTTGTAGCTGAATCAGTTAGATTGTTGTAAATCAGAGGGAAACATTCACTTGAGGAACCATGCCAATATTTGTTTTCTGCTAATGTTCTTCATCCATTAATGTTGTCAAGGAGACATCATTTCATTATCTGATCTTATTCAACATATTGTGAAGTTGTTGACTATTGTCAGAGTTGGATGAAGGAGTAAGGCTTATGCTTGTCTGAGTAATTGGAAATTTCAATGAACTGTACATGAAATTTCACTGCACAACAAGAATATACTTACCATTTTAACTGTATAGCAATCTTACCATTATACCAACATGAAATTTCAATGAACCGTACAACAATCTTACCATGGTACCAATTTCCATTTTTAGATATTTCTTTATTTGTTATCTATGGAAATATGAAAAGGGATTTTTGTAGAAATGTTATCTGAACTTATACATTAGTTTCAATTTTTCAATTTAAAGAAAAATGTCACCTTAATTTTTCAAAATTGATTTGTCATCTAACTTTAACATTAACCAGTTTTCCATCCATTTTAAGGGTATTTTAGTCTTTCCATTTTCAATGGTATTTTGAAAAATGGAAAAATCATTATATATAAAATGTATATCTTTTAAACAATTAAAATTGGAAAGAAAAAAAAATTCTTACCTTCCCCCATCCCCTGTGCCCCACCGGCGGCTCCAACCAACCTCGCCCACCTTGAAATCCATTCCTCCTTCCCTCTTCATAGCCCCTTCCTCCATTCCCTCTTCCCTCTCTCTCTACCATGGAACACCTACCCTCCACACACAAATTCCCTCAGCCCACCTTTTTCTTTTTTTTTTTCTTTTTTCTTTTTGGTATTTTTCCATTTGAATATTGAAAATTTGTGAAAGGACAACTACCAAACCAACAATTCACTAGCCTACATAACAAATGGTGACCAAGCAAACTTTAGATTCTTCAACATAAACACAGTGACATAAGTTAGTGAAACCATGAAGACAAGAAAGGGATTGGATTTTTGGTGGGAAGCTTAAGTAGTTTTAAATCAAGTATTTGCAAATTTCAGACATGCTCAATGAACACCATAATTTTTTTTATACATACTCAGATAGAGATAGAGAGAGAGAGGGGTGATGGGGGGTCATGTGCGATGTGCTTTGGGGGCGAGTTGGGTTGGGGTGGGGGAGAAAAGTAGAGAGAGCTCTCTTTTTTCTCTCTTTTTTTTCCTTGAAAATGGAACGACTAAAATATCCATAAAAATGGATGAAAAATTGGATGGTGTTAAAATTAGATGACAAATCATGGATTTTGAAAATTAAAGTGACATTTCTCTCAAATTTTTATTTAAGGTGACAAATTGAAAATGAGGTATAAGTTTAAGTGACATTTCTACAAAAATTCTATATGAAAATAATATTGGTTTTGGCCTGCATCACCAAAATAATAATAATAATAATACTTCATACGGAAGAAAAAGAAATATGAAAATAATATGAATCTTTGCTCTAGTTAGTAAATTTGCGTATTATACACATACGTATGTACTTTTTTTTCTTCTAATACTTCTATTTTTCATACACATACTATTCATGTACATGCATATTCTTCATGTTTAATGCACCATTTTTTTTTATAAACTATTAAGTAATAAAGTAAAATTCACATATTGTATATGAAACGACCCGACCCAAATTCCACTTTGAAATCCGGGCCGAATCCAGTTTTAAATTGGCACCTGGTAACTGTGGATCGTAAAAGACGAAAATACCCTGAAAACAATAACATAAACCCTGAGCTCCTAACTCGTGGCTGCGCCTAAACAACTGTAGGCTGCCTACGTACCCTTACTGAGGGATCAAGCCACACGTAGTTCTTTCCTCTGTTCCGGACCTGTAACTGGTTTGTTTTACTGTACACCCCACTCTAGGGCTGACATTTCTGGAGTATCCGGGACTCCATTTTACGATCCGTCAAATACGATACGATCCTGAGAAAGTCTAGATTAACAAACTTGAAATTGACTACGATCCAACGGTTCAAATGTATAGAACCCGGAAATCGCATACTAGGCGAGATCCGTTCGGGGTTCAAACGTTATCCGAATGAAGATCCGCGAAATCCTATGCGCTCGTGAGGACTAGGAGATCACTCTAGAACTGACTGTGG